>CM035407.1:31880174-32412674 GCA_020310875.1 Ceratopteris richardii
TTTATGTCCTTGATGTTGGCTTCATCATCCCCTATAATGATCAAATCATCAACATATATACAAATGAAAACAATTTTGCTACCTTCCTTCTTGATAAAGAGTGATGGGTCTGCATGACTCTGATTGTATCCACATTTTACTAAGTAGTCCACAACTTTGGTTCCAAGCTCTTGGGGCTTGCTTAATTCCATAAAGAGCCTTCTTTAGCCTGCATACATGATGTGGAAACCTCTCATCTTCAAAGCCTTGGGGCTGGTCCATGAAAACTACCTCTTCAAGCTCTCTATTTAGGAAAGCATTCTTCACATCCAACTGGTACATCTTCCAACCTTTTGAGGCTGAAATTGGAATCAAACTTCTGATGGTGGACATCTTAGCTACTCGGATGAATGTTCCTCAAAGTCTATGCCATAGGTTTGAGCAAAACCTTTGGCAACCAGCCTTTCTTTATACCTAGAGATGCTCCCATCTGCATGCCTCTTTACCTTGTACACCCATTTGTTGCCAATGACTTTCATGTCCTTTGTTCTTGGCACCAATGACCAAGTATCATTTTCTTCAAGTGCTTTGACTTCCTCCACCATGGCTTCAATCCATTCCCTATGCTTATTTGCTTCTTCAAAAAAAGTAGGTTCTTCACAAGCTATAACTTGACTCATGTAGGCATAGTGACTTGCAATGAATGAATCATAAGTTAACCTTTGAACAGGGTATTTAACCCTATTGGATGACGTTACCTCACCATTAGGTGGTAGGAATCTCCTCCTCCTAGGTTTAGATGCTTTAAATCCTAGAGTTTCTAATTTTTCCATATCTTCATCACTTGTAGATTCCATGTCTACCCATCGATGGTCTTCGTCATTTGCTTTTTCCTTTCCTTTGCTATTTCCTTCACTTGAATGAGCTTCATTCGTTGTCCTTCCATGCCTAGCGGATGTAATACTCTCCTCTGATGGTGTGCTTGAAGTGGTTGGACCACTTATCTCCATTCTTTGTTGTTGCTCTTTGAACTTCTTCTCAGCTTCATATGCATCGTCAACCTATAACACATCTTTGCTACCATACCAAGGCAACAACTCATCAAATATTACATCCCTAGATACCTTAAGCTCTTTGGTGCAAGGCTTATAGCATCTAAAACCCTTTTGCGCTGAAGAATATCCAAGAAATATACACCTATCCGCCTTCGGATCTAACTTGTGTGTCAATTCTTGAGGTATGTGAACATAACACACACAACCAAATACTTTGAGATGTGAAAGATTGGGTTTCTTACCACACCAAGTGTTAGCGGTAGTCAAGGTACCCCAGGACTTACAAGACAAGGAAGCCAACGTGAAGGGCCAAGCAGACAAAGTAGTCAAAGAAGATCAGGCAAGTAGGCCATTATTTTTCCTGAAGCTGAAGCACATCAAAGAGGAGGACACACAAGAAGAAGGAGCAAGTAGGGAGCTCCAGAAAGTGTACGACAAATTTTTAGAAGACATCCCTACAAAAATAGTGATTTTCATCACTAAAAACCATTGTAAATACCATTTCAGATTTTTGTAGCTCCATTTTATGCAAGCCAAGGAGTCCTTGAGCTTGAGGAGCATTAGAAGTAGATACCTACCAGTTCTCATAATTTTTAGACTCCGTTTGAGCCTTCAAATAGGCCCTAGAACCTAATTTTAACTAGGCTGGACACTAGGTCTGGACACGGCCAAAACCTAGTTAAAAACTATAAATAGAGCTAGAGAGCTCATTTTTGAGGCTAGCTTGTAATAGATTTGAACTTGTACGAGCATTTTGGAAGTAATCTAAAAGAACTCCATTGTCCTCCTCTTTGTGCTTGCCGTGTGTGCACGTGTGTGTGTATGTGTGTGCATGTTTGTGTGCTTCTCACTCACGCACTTGTGCCTTCACTTGCTCGAGGTCATCATACCACCCTCACGTCTTCCCAGATTGAAATTAAAGGAGGTGCTACTCATCACTGAGCTACACCAAATTTTGGCGCCGTTGCCGGGGATTGAGCTTTGAGGACGAGCGTGTGATGGTAAGACGTAGAGTTGTGATGTTGGCGTTGTAGGTAATATCTTTACCTTTTCCTTATTTTTCGCTTTCTTACTTCATCATCATCACCATCATCATCCTCACCATATCCGATCTCCATCTCCATCATCACGAAAATTTCAGTTTTTTTATCATATCTACCTTCCCCTTCCATTTCCCTCATTCGACTTGTGTGAGAGAGAGAGAGAGCGATTTGTGTGCACTGTTTTTGCATGTTCCTTGAGTTTTCTTGCAGGATCTGGCTGTCCCATCATCTCCAGCACTCTACGCAGGTACGGAAAAGCTCGGTCCTGTCTCTGTGTCGCCGACCTCTGTCGATCGCGATCGACAAAAAAATCGCTCATTTGGTAAAACAAAGCACACCACAATGACACACATGAGGAGCACTTTCCAAATCACTATATAAAATTTAAAAATTTCGTGTTCCTCTGTCAATTGCGACCGACAGACCTGTCAATCGCGACCGACAGACCTGTCAATCGTGATCGACAGACCCCACGACCGATTGACTGCCACGTAGGATTCAGTCAATTGTGATTGACACCGTCGATCGCGACCGACTGAAAATCAACGATTGATTGAATTTCTCGTGTTGCCACGTGTCCATCACGATGGACACAACCCCGATCGATTGAAATCACGACGAAATTCACGGAAAAGTGTCGATCGCGATTGACACCGTCGATCGCGATTGACACCGTCGATCGCGATTGACACCGTCGATCGCGATTGACAAGACCCACGACCGACTCTGTCGATCGCGATTGACACTGTCAATCGCAACTGACGTGTCGATCACGACTGACAGACCCCGACGGACATCTCTGTCAATCGCAATTGACAGACCTATCGATCACGATTGACAGGCTTTTTCGGCCAAAATTCTAGGGTTCTATTTCCAAATCTTTGGGGTAATTTTTGGGCATACTTGTCAAGCCATTAGTGATTTGTGAAGTCCCTACACTTGTGTTTCGAGAAAAGTCCTGTGAACTATCAGCCTGTTTGAATCCTGTTTTAGTCCCAGAACCCTGAACTGGCATAACTTTCTCATACGAAATCCGTTCGGGGTGATCTTAGGCTAGTTGGAAAGCTTGTGAGTACAACCAAAATTTCCACTGTTTACGGTAAAATTAATATCAGGATTATTAGATAGGGTATTTTGAAGTTGACCATACCCCGGGGTAGGAAAGCTGAAGGATCCTTGGGCTTGTTTTCCATAAAGGCAAAGGGAAATTTGGTTTGTGAATTGCATGCCTGAAAGTGATCTGTCTGTCATTTGAATTTAAGTCTTGAGCTAACCTTGAGACTCTTACAGGTCCATTGAGAGCTCGTGAAGGCATCCAAAGCAAGGGATTTTTGCAAGCTTGAGAACCAGGTTCTTGAGCACTGAAGGGCAAGTGATCAGCAAGCAAGGTTGGAATACTCTCAACTCCCTCTGTCAAATCCTAGCTTAGGCTAAGTGCGAATAGTGCTAGAAGTAAGTCAGGGCAACAATAGGCACAAGACAAGTCTAAGACTATTTAAGAAATCAAGTTCAAGAGATAACCTGTGTGTGACCGATAAATTTAAAGGAAAAGAATTTAATGTGGAACGATCAACTTAAGTGCGAAAATTAACTCAAATATTCCTGACGATGTAATATCAGACAAGATCATAAACACAATAATCAATTAAAAAGAACCAAGCGACTGATACAAATTGATCGGCAACGAGGCTGTACCTTGGGTGAAAATTGGGGTTGCTCCGCTAAGCATATGAACCTTAGATCATGATGACACCTAGGGAGAGACAGACAGAGTCTTAGATCCTCAGAAGCTAGTGTCAATCATACTGCTAGGTCTTGGGCCCAGCAGTTGAGCCATCATTCGTACTACCCTAGCTCTGAGACTAGTGAGTCAGAGATGTCTCAAGGTATGGAGAAACCTACCGGAAGTTTAGGAGTGCCATATTTACATAGGGTAGAAGGCCCTTACAAGACACAACTCGAATACCTTAGGACCAACCGATTAGGTGCTTGCATCTATGAGGACGGCCTAGGAAGATCTGTGGTCCAGATTAAAAACCCTGATCAATCCATTGGACTAGAGCACCCAGCTGTCAAGTTTGAAAATGGAGCATACCTAGACAAGGAGGGAACCATATATGTAGTCACCAGTCATCCAGATAGGACAGACGAATTTGGAAACGTGATCCTAGAAACGGACTTAGGTTACCTGGAGCAAGGAAACATGGGGTGTAGAACCTAGAACCCCCCGAGGCAAATCTGTTCTCACTAGGATTATCACACCAGAGTGGATTCCCCAAGACAATAAGAGCATAGATTTGTACCTGAACCGAGAGACTGATGAAGCCTTTTGGAGGTATAAATCTGATCAGCCAAATGAGGTAGGAACCATCATGATATATGAGTTCAAAGATCTTGATAGCCCAGGCAGAGTGACCTACTTAGATCACGCTTCAGAGAGGATCTTTGTGGTTACAGAACATGATAGGCATGCTTACACTTGGAGAGGTGAATTTATTTTCCCCCAACCAAGGTCGAATGTGTCCTTTGGTCACCCCGGAGCGGGAACATCCCAAGCTCATGGAGCTCAAAGAGACAGACATAGAGATAGACCGGAGGTAAGCTTTTCCAACCCAATGGGAAGAGAAAGAATGATAACGGAAACAAATAGAGCGGAACCTGAGGGACTTAGAGCCCCAAGGAACCAAAGGAATGCGGATGAATTCCCTCTACCAAGACCTAGAGAGCACACGAGGATCTTGAGACCAACCCAGCTAGTTAAGTCCATGAAGAACTACTTCGATGGCACAGGGGACCCATATGATCATGTGTCCGAGTTTAGGCAAGTCTTGAGAGCTGAACAAGTTGAGGACCTATTCACGCAATATAATGCCTTTGGTCTAACCCTTAGGAACACAGCCCTTACGTGGTTTCAACCATTGAATGAGAAACAATTCAAGAGCATAGACCAACTCTTAGAGGCTTTTATCACTGAATTCTCTAAGAGTGGGATAAGGTATAATACTTCCTCATTGATACATAGCTTCAAGCAGACCCCCCAAGAGATAGACTTGCAGGAAGAAGGTTTAGGCAATATCTAGAGAGATGTCCTATCCCTGAGTTACCCACTCCAGCCAAGCAAGTGCCTTTATTCTTGGATGGACTGCTGAGTACCAAATTGAGGTCATATGTGTACTTGAAGGACCCTAGGACTATAGAAGAGTGTGTACGCATGTGCATTGACATTGAGGATAACCTAGGGGAGGAGTTAGAGCTTTGCAAAATCTACAAAGATTCAGATAGTGCCTCTAGCCTCTCTTCCTCGCAATCCACATCGATTGAGGAACTCGCGGAGAAAGTAGCTCAAAAACTATGTGTCACTAGCAAACAAATCCCCAGGTTTGCACCAGTAAAGAGGTGCTATACTTGCGGTGGTGACCATATGGCAAACGTATGTCCCATCATGGCTCAACCCCAAGTGAACCCTAATAGCCAATATTGCACCATAGAACGGAGATACACAAATCAAACAGCACAAGACTATCCATACAATAAGCAAGCTGTTAGACAAACCTACCCTCAGCCCTATCCACAATAGGGAAGATATCAGAACCAGTACCCTCCATAGCAATATGGTAGACCACAGCAATCTTATCAACAACCCTACCAAAACTAACAAAGGCCTCAACCTGTGTTAGCTCAACAACCTGCAAACTCAACTAACGTGATTCCTGTAAAGTATGCAGCTTCTGAGGAAAATTTGAATAGAGCCATAGTCCCAATGACTCCGTTGCTTTCAGAAAGTGACCAGAGTGATCATAGTTTTGATTCCACTCACATAGATAGTCCACATGCTTACTACATGCAGTCTCCTGAACATGGTGAGTCCTACTATAGTGAAGAACCGAGTAAACCTAGTTGGGAGCCAGATTACACAAATGTCATGTACACAAACCCCAACTCTAGACCTCAACCTAGGCAGGTAAGACCCCCATTCCCTAGAGGGCCATGCTACAGATGTCAGGGAGATCGCCTCATTCGTGATTGCCCCATGCCGGCACCCACACAACCCCAGTCAGTAACAATCCAAGGCTTTTGTCAAGATTGCAGCAAAGAGCATCTCTTACGAGATTGCCCAAAGAATCCCAATAATATGCCAAAAATCACTCCTATCAATGTTATTGGGTTAGTAGTAGACTCTACAGGAAATGTGACTTCCACTACACCAGTACAAGTAGTCACTAGGGCTCAAGCCTTGCAGCAGGACCAAAGTTTAGGCCAAGGGAAAAGTTGAGGCTAGTGAGACTGAGAACATAACCAAGAAGAGGACTAGAGCCTGGAGAGATAGTAGAGAAAGAATGAAGAGGCAATAGGCTAAGAAGATGAGTGAACTCGAGGAAAGCCTAAGAGAAACAAAAGTCAGGATAGTTGAACTTACATCTCAAACTCCCTCTCACACTACTCCACCACCACCATTCGCATCTCCATCCGATCCACCACCTTCCAACCCACCTAACACAATCCCACCACCCCCTAGAGTAGGATCAGTCCTAGCAGATCCCGCTCCCGAGGACCTTAACATGATGCTTAAAGCATATCAGGCCAGAATCCAAGAAAGGCCAAACATAACTGATCATGAAAAGTGTTACCCTAGAGCAAAACTAGAGCTTGATCGAACCAAAATTTGTGCTAAGATGGTGGAATTGGCTCAGACCATGCTTGAAGCCAGTCGTCTTTTTAACATCTCTAGTTCAGCTAAGACGCGGTTGCATTTTGATGGACTGCTGGAAAGATTGGAGAGGTTAATAGCACAATCAGAAAAGGAACCCGCCTCTCAAAACAAGGGCAAGCCGAGTGAAAGGCTAAGCCTCCCCGCCCAAGAAGCTTATGTGCCTAACTCTACGGAGATAGACACATCTTCTTCTATGAATCGGTTCACACCAGAATTTCTACGAGAGATTCAAAAAGACAAGTGGGCTAAAGAAAGTGAAGTCTCTCCTCCCATTGAGCTTGTGGATGATGCACATGATCAATTCCCACAAGATATTCCCTCCATTTATGGAGAGCAGGAGAGCTCTCAATCTCAGGAGAGATTAGACTTCGAATTTAACTCCATACAAGAACTACCCCATTTCACAGGCCCATGGGAGGCAAAGTCCACGTGTATGAGAGCACCCACAGTCATGGTAAGAAACGAAGACTCAGTCATACCTAGGAACACAGAGGTAGTGAAAAACACTAAAGTGCAGTGTAACCTCACTTTAGAAGAGCTACTCAAAGTAAGGCCAGAGCTATGGAAACATGTAGCCAAACAAGTACCAGATATAGCAAAACCTTGTTCCCAGGTAGGATCCCATAGAACAGTGCCAGAGATACCTTTGGACAAGATAGGAGACATGAGTAAAGGAGAAGAAGGAAACACCTATCTTCCCATCACCCATCAAGGATACACAACCAAGGCAATTCTGGACTCTTGTGCAGGAGTTGCAATTGCTACCACTTCCCTATGGAAGCATTGGGGTAAGCCAACACTCAGGCCAACGAGAATGAAATTGCAGATGGCTGATGGTCACATAGAGAGGCCTTTAGGACTACTTGAAGGAATAACTCTCACCACTTGTGGTGTAGAGTTTGAGCACACATTTGCTATCTGTGATTTTAGCAAGAACCATGCCTATGAGATGATTTTGGGAAGACCATTTATGCGACAGTTGCAAGTGGTACAAGATTGGGGAACCAATTCCTTGTATTTGCAACACTTAGGTGTTACGACCAAAGTGAATCTCAAAGATTACTCTCATCGAGACGTACCCCCCATCCAATGGAACCCCATCCATAGAGCAAAAGATGATATGGAGTCTATGCATTCCATAGGATCAGGATCCTCATGGATGCATGAAGACACCCACTTATGGATGTGCAAAGTAGCAGTAGAAGAAGAGAAGAGAGAAAAAGCCAGAGAGGTAGGTGCGAAGGAAACACATAGACCAATTCAAGACCCAGCCTATGCACCTGTAGTATTTCCGGACGAAGAATTTGAACCTCATGGCTGGGCAGAAATTCTAGCAACAATGGATGTAGCCATCAATGAAGAACAATGGACACCCCATTGTGATGAGGATGGCTATGACATTTCCGTCTTCTCAATAGAGCCAATCATGGGAGACGCAGTGTTAGAAGAGTGCGAACCTAGCCCTGATGCATTTGAGGATGCAAGTGACTCCGATCTAGAATCAATCATTATGGACCCACCTTTTGCATCAGATGAAGAATACTTCTATGAAGTAGAATTTCAACCCCAGAGGCACGGAGAGCTTACAAATGATGTAAGGTTAGACACACAAGTGACCCCTAAGGATGAAGGAAAGAAAAAAAAGAAGAGAGAAGTCACACCAGAAGAGGAAGAATCTTTGTTTGAGGTCCTCAAAAATTTTAAAAAGTATGAGATAGACGACAGGAGAGTCATGATCAGAATGCCTAAACGAGAGGCACAATCAGGAGAGGCCTATGATAACAAAGAAACCACCAAGAAAATAGTGGTAGCCCTAGAAGAAGGAGAGGAGAGATGCACTTACATAGGACATGACCTGACGGAAGAAGAAGAGCACGAATTGATAGCCTTGCTAAGAGAATACAGAGATGTATTCCCTTGGAGCTACAAGGACCTGAAAGGTGTAGACCCTGACATATTCTCACACACTATTCCCATGACCGTAGATGCCAAACCATCCAAGCAGAAGCCATACACTTATAACGATAACTACGCTGCTAAGATCAAAGAGGAGATAGATAGACTGGTAGAAGATGGATTCATCTATGAAATTGAGCACAATGAGTGGGTATCCCCCATTGTAGTGGTGCCCAAAAAGAATGGCAAATTACATGTGTGCATTAACTTGAAGAAGGTTAATGCAGCCACCATTAGAGATAATTATCCGCTTCCTATCACTGAGCATCTGCTAGAAAGAGTAGCAGGCAAGGAAGTGTATAGCTTCCTTGATGGATTTTCGGGCTACAATCAGGTAGCCATAGCCCCAGAAGATCAGCATAAGACAGCTTTTGCCACAGAGTGGGGCATATTTGCTTTTCGAGTAATGCCATTTGGGCTTACCAATGCTCTTGCAACCTTCCAAAGATTGATGTGTCATGTGTTTAAAGAGTTCGTGAGGAAGAATTTAGAGGTCTATGTTGATGATCTCTGTGCTCCTTCCAACATTAGACATACACATCTACCTGAACTCAGGCAAATCTTTGACAAATGTAGAGAATATCAAGTCTGGCTGAACCTAGAAAAGTGTGTTTTCATGGTCAGGCAAGGCAAGATTCTAGGACACATAGTGTCAAAGAAAGGCATATCCACTGATGAAGAGAAAGTAAGAGCCATCGCAGAATTACCTAGGCCAAAGAATGTCAAGGAAGTACAAGCTTTCATGGGGCATTGTGGTTATTACCGACGGTTTATACACATGTACGCCATCATAGCAAAGCCTCTGTATGGACTTTTGACTAACTTTGAGTGGACTTATGAATGTGAAGACTCTTTCAACGAGCTCAAAAGAAGATTGTGTTCAACACCAATCTTGACCACATCAGATTGGAATAAGCCCTTCCATGTTCATGTAGATGCATCCAATTATGCTATTTGATGTGTGCTTGCACAACCTACGGGCGAAGGTAACATGGATCTTCGAATTGCCTATGCTAGTAGACAGTTGAATGCAGCTGAAAGAAATTATACCACCACTAAACGAGAGGGATTAGGAATGGTGTATGCGGTCAAAAAGTTTAGACATTACTTGCTTGCAAATAAGTTTAAGTTTTTTACTGATCATAAGGCATTATTGTACTTGGTAAACAAACCATGCAATACAGGTAGATTAGTAAGATGGTTTCTCTTGCTAATGGAATATGACTTTGAGTTCGTGGTGAGGAAAGGTAAGACTCACTTGAGAGCAGACCACCTCTCTAGGCTCACATCTGGAGAAGCCCCACAAGGAGTATCACATGACCTTCCTGATGCTTACTTGTTTAATTTGGAATTTGACCTCAATGGGCTAAGCCATTAGTGCCAGTATTGACATACGGGCCTAATCACCCAGTCATAAGCACTAAAGATAGGGAGGTAGTAAAGGCCCAAAAGTACCACATCATGGTAGGAAGTATGTACAAGCACACAGATCAAGGGATCTTGGCTTGTTGTGTGGAAGAGGATGAGTACGCTAAATGGTTGCAATTAACACATGTAGGTGCATTAGAGCAACACTACTCAAAGCAACGAACCCTACAGACACTACGGAGACTCGGAGTGCATTGGCTGACTATGGAAGCTGATGTCCAAAAGTTGTGCAAGGCATGCCCAATCTGCTGCACTAAACCACCTGTGGAACATGCCACTCTTTATCAAGTTTCCTTAGTGCCAGATTGGAGTGAACCTTTAGTAGCCTTCTTGAGGACGAAAACATTCCCTCAAGATATGACCCTGATGAGACAAAAAAGTCTAGAACAAGAAGCCCTAGATTACTCACTTATTGGTGATAAATTATACAAGCGTGGTAAGGATGGTTACCTTAGATTATGTGTCCATGAGAGCGAGTATCTCAAGATCTTGGAAAATGCTCACCAAGGTGTAGCAGGAGGACATTTTGGACCAGATCGAGTGATTAAAGCAATTCTATTTGCCGGCTTGTGGTGGCCTACCCTTCACATGGATGCACATACCTATGTGAAGAGATGTGATGTTTGTCAGCGAACTCAATATCCTATACGCAAAGATGAGATGCCTCTGAAACCTATGATGGGTGGACGTGCATTCTCTAAATGGGGAATAGACTTTGTAGGTCCTATTAATCCCCCAGCTAAGGGTTCCCATGCTGAGTATATCATTGTGGCCAGAGACTATCTAACCAAGTGGGTAGAGGTAAAGGCTACGACAAAGAATGATGCTCAAATGACTGCTAAGTTTTTATTTGAGAATGTGTTCACTAGATACGGGCTACCTATAGAGCTAGTTAGTGATAGAGGCACCCACTTCTTGAATGAAGTTATTCAAAATCTTCTCCAAGAATTCTTGGTAGTACACAAGAAGTCTGTCCCCTATCACCCACAAGCTAATGGGCAAGCCGAAAGCACAAATAAGATTCTGTGTAATGTGTTGACCAAACTAGTGAATAATAAACGTTCTGATTGGGACAAATAGCTACACCATGCTGTTTGGGCATACCGAGTTGCCTATAAAACGACACTCCAAGCCACTCCCTTTCAGATGGTATTCAGTCAAAATGCAGTGCTACCTTTGGGCTTCTTGATTCCCACATTGAGAGTAGCACAGGAGCATGAGTGGACGGGTCATGAACTCTCTTCGAGAATTTTTGACGTTCAACGATTAGGTGAAACAAGACTAAGGGCTGCCGCAGGAATATATGCAGCTAAAAAACGACAGAAGGCTTACTTTGATGCCCATGTTAAGGATAAAGGATTGAAGGCCGGAGACTTAGTTTTGGTGTATACCCTGAAACAACATGCGAGAAAATTAGAGAAGAGAGGCTATGGACCTATGATCATAAATAGGATCTCCACTAGTGGAGCAGTCCAGTTAGTCACACTCGAAGGCGATATTCTCCCTAGCTACATAAGCGGATGTAGAGTCAAGTTATATCAGGAACCTCTCACTGAGGAAATGCTCAATCGACTCAACACTTCCAAGAAACGCAAGGAAGAAGAAAAGCGAGTTTGGGAAGAAGCACAGGCAGAAGCCTTGGAACGCATCCGAAGGATGAAGTTGAGAAGGCAAGGTAGAGATCAGCCTAGGACAGATGACTATGCAGCTCAAGGATATCATGTGGCTATGTGTGAAGTTTCAAGAATTAGCTCTCAAAGGATAATTGATCGACGTCCTTTTGTAACCTTAGAGATAGGACAAGGGAAGAGTGCCAGGACTGTAAGGGCATTGATTGACTCAGGTGTAGCCACTAGTGTTGTTAAATTTTCTTACTGTCAAAAGTTGAAATTAAATGTCAATCCTATGGAAGCATATCTCATAGGATTGGGAGGTGTGGAAACCCCTTGCATGGGCGAGGTGGAGCTACCCTCTATATTCATGATGTTTTACTGACAGTTAAAGTACTAGTGTGTCAAGATGAGGATCTCATCGAACCTCTTGTCTTGGGTCAAGACTAGATCTATGATAATGCAGTCAACCTAAATCTAAGAAGTGGACTTCTTCAAGTATGGGTAAATCAGAGTTGGATTACAGTCGAGTTAGATAATGGAGCACTCAAGGAACTAGGAAAGGCACAGACTCCTGGTCCTTCCAGGGGTACACATGAAGCTGACAATGCTATTCTTGTCCAAAACTATGTGATGCAGAAGGATGATTGTCTCAACAAAGAAGTTAAGGGTACAACGGAACTCCCTTCTTTTCCAAAAGCCACAGGGATGCAGCAACCAAAGGCGGATCAAATGTAGAAAAAGCAGCCGACTTATGCTCGAGGCACAAAGAAAATACGACGCATGGTGTCTCAACCACCAAAACAAGTGTGGGTACGGAAAGACGAGCATCTTATTGCGGGCAAGCCACCACAACTGGCTCAACTTCCTATTAGTGATCGACAACACGACACTAATAAGAAGGCGTCCAAAAATTCTTCTATGAAAGTGAGGTTTATCTGGGTACCCAAGAAGTCGATGAAGGCTAGCCCACAATCACGACAAATTTGGGTGCCTAAGGCTTGCTTACGGGCTCAAATAGCTACACCAAAGCCACACCCTGTACAACATGCTTCACTCACTCAAACCTCTGATACCCATTCTTATACATCACGCACGAACACATATTCTCCCATGAGCACAAGTAGAATCACTTGTAAATGGGTCCCTAAAAAGCCTCATTTCCAAGCAGACACTCTTATAAAGCTCTCCAGAGTCTCCACAAAATCAAGACCAACAACCATTTTGTTTGTTTGGCAGCCCAAAGCGTGTAACAAACCCCCTGACCCCATTTGTAAATTCACCACCACCTACTAACTGCATCATTCTCACACTGCATCTTTCCATTTAGCTCTTAGGACAATCCATCCACTAACCACACCCACAATCACCGAGCACTCACTGACTAACTAACATATCACTAAAACCTCATGTTAATGTTGTAACGGGGACATGTGACCACTAGGTGCCCATTTGCAATGTTAACATTCATTTGTATATTCTCACAGAACCGGTGACCAGTCCCTTCAATATGGTCGAGGCTGCAGGAACTAGCTCCCAGGCACGCACCAGCCCTCAGATTGTGGACATTGAAAGTCTTCCCATTGAGGAGGAATTGAAGGAATGTCCAGTGGCATTGAGAGCATTACATGCCATACCGGTGCAAAATCCTCCACAAGGGCACACAATGCCAGTCAGCAAAAACTCACATTGGTTTAGTGACGTGGCAGGACCTCTGGGAGAAGGCACTTACCTGTGGGAGGCAGAGATAGAGTTCAACGGGCGCTGGGGTAGGTATCACTTCTTCACCAGGGAATTTGAGAGACTCCAAAATAATGAAGGGCTGAAACCGATATGGAAGAAGGCGGGACTGTACGATTACTTCAAAGCTCAATTGCTGAAGCCCGACTTTCTAAGGTGCTCATATTTGATTAGCACCCTCACTCCGAGCAAAGAGAAAAAGGGCTACAACACCTTTGTCCTTCCATCGCTCACAAGAGGCAATGAGCTGAAGCGGTTCAAATTAACGAACAACTTGGTGAGGGAAGCTCTCGACATGAAAGGTATGCACATTCCCACCGAGAAAGAGACTATGGTCCCCGACAACATGAAGAATAGGAATCTGACGAAACTAAAGGACATGGTGGCAATGACACCTACTATTGCCGTTCATCTTCGAATGTGCATGCAACATTTCGCATTCCCCACGCAAGAGAGGTTCACAATGCCACCCAAGAAGATATGGTTCAATTTATATTTAGCAGATGCCTTCGATTTGACAATCAACATGCCTCACTGGATTATTGACCAAATCCACTTGGCTCATCAACGGTGGTATAAGAAGCAAAAGTCAGTACTATATGGATATTGTGCTCTCACAAGGATTGTTTACAAATGCTTGGCATATGATGTGCTAGTTCAAAGAGCACTTATCTGGACCAGGGTGCAAGAATTCCAACATAGGCTATCCACCACAGGGCCTCCATCCAAGAAAATGAGAGGCGCAGTTCACATGCCCTGTGCACAGGCCCGTGATGCGACACTGACACCCGAGACAACTCCACGGCTTCCAAGGCGTGTGCAACCCTTCACTATCAGATTACCAAGACATAGCACAGACGGACCAAATCTGGTGTTTCCACCTATACCAACCGACTTAGATTTCCCTCATGGCTTTACATTGGAAGATCTAACTGATGAGGAGGTAGCCAGAATAATCAATGCTATGAATTTAGAAGTGGAGGCAGAGCAGGCAAGCGGCCAGCAGACAGTCACAGACCAACCCCACCCAGTCCAACCAGACGTACTCGAAGTGGAGGATGATGAAGAAAACGAGCAAGAGGAGGAACAATAGGGACTATAAGACGAAGAAGAGCAGGAATATGAGCAAGAAGTTCTACTAGAACTTGAGGGTGCCTCGGCTTATACAAAGCAATTGAAAAAGTTGTATGATACTATCAACCGAGTACAACACAAACTGTCCTTGGCAGCAGGAAAAGCCCTCATGAACCAAATCGTGGAGGAGGAAGGAGTGGACGAGCAATACAGAGCAACCCTTGACATGATATCGGATGCGTTGGGGTACCTGAGACGGTGCATACCGCTCTCGCATATTCACGATGATCGGAACGACGATACGGCAGACGCCCTCCTCGATCAGGAAAACAAATGAATGTATTAGTATCAGAACCACAGGGCACCACATCCACAACCACGAGCATAGCTCATGCCATTCATGACACTGAGGAAGCCCATACATCGAGTGCACCCCCGTCACTCCCCTTACCCCCTCTCCCACCAACTCCACCACTTTCACCTCCCACAACTAGTGAAACTACTAATGTCACCGCCCCAGGGTCCACTTCCCATACCAAAGCACAGACTGTTAGTCAACCTACACAACCGATCTCCACCTCTCTTGTTTACACTACTACTGACTCTGTAATTCTAACTATAGCCACGAAAAACCTCGTTCCCCCGATCACACTTCCTCGTGGTTCCTATTCACAACTACACACACCACTTTACACCTTCACCACCATCACCGCACCCACAATTCCCATGTTCACAATCACTCCCATGACTGCATCCACTTTTGATCTCATGGACATATCACCCACCTCTGCACCTCTCCCTCCCCCCATACGTCCACAATCTCCCATTCCCCCACCACCAACTTCACCCTTTTCAAGCACAACATACACGCTCCCATTCCCTTTTCCCTTCCCTTCTGCATTCAACACCTTTCCCGCATACACTCCCATTAATAATGTATTTAATAACATGTACCAGTGTATGTCTCAGCTACAACAGCATTATCAGCACCTAGATGCTCAGCATACAAGTCTGTTCAGAAGCCATGAAACATTACAAGGAAGATTCATTGACTTAGAGAGGGAAAAGCGGCTACTACAACAACAGTATGCTACTTTACAGGAACAACATGAGCAGTTAGTAGCCAATCCACCCCAGTCAGATACTAAAGAAAAACAACAACTCGATGACATGTTACATGCGCATATCACAGACAATCTCAAACTTCAACGCAACCTCGCCTTACTACGAAAGCACATGTCCGTAGCACTCGAAGAGAATAAAAGACTGCAGAAACAAAACGAAGAGAACCTGGAAGCAGCAATGGAAGGTTCCCCGCATGAAATCGAACCAGAGAATTTCAAGGCTATCCCATCTGAAAGTATGCAAATTGTCTTGGAAACCCATGCCGACCTCCTTGAAGCCGCACAGCATTAGAAAGAGAAAGAGATGATCTACTAAAGCAACTGGCAACTCAGCAGAAGTCACCAAGCAAAGTCACAACCGCAGCCGACACATCTGCAGAAGTCGCCGAACTTAGAGCAGAACTAGAAGAACTACGAAGTAAAGTTCTTCAATACGAACGTCAACCCTCTCCCCTGACGGAACCGGAACCTGAAGACTTAGTGCCAATTCAAGTGGAGGAGATCTTTGAAGACCCATATGTTCCCATGCCAACACCCGAAGGTAAGCAAACAGAAGAAGGAATGGACACAATTGAGATCAAAGCGCCTGAATGGTTGCAAAGGTTGGAGAAGGTTGCTACAACCCATGATGAGAGAGTTGCAATTCAGATAGCATCTATGTCACGATTGGAAGAAGTCGTCATAAAATCGGATTACTTCAAAAACCTCTCCCATCATAGGTGGATTGGCACGTCTGATGATTTGTATGTTCCATTCTCTGTATTAATGGCCGATTACAATGTTGAAATCAAGCAACACACATCAAAAGAACCAACCTCGGTGACACAGTTTGCACCGGATGACATCCCTGCAAGTGCCAAGCAGGGGAATATACATCAACCAACTTGGAGGATCCGTCTGCTTGAAACCTACCCTGAGATGGTATGCACGTGGAATAACATGCCTCTCTATATCAAGTATAATCCCTGCTACTGCCCTGTCTTTCGAAGAAGGTCATGGCCAGAGTACACAAAAACAGTGCTGACAGTCAAAGGATGTGAAAAATGGCTCAATTATGTCTACTTAGCCCCACCTAGAGGCCAACCCACGGTCAACTACATGATTTCAACTATCCGACACTAGGTAGTCAGGTTCAAGAATGTCCCAGATGTCATGGCACAAATGTGCCTCAAAATTTTTGAGCTCATGCTGGTTACATTCAGGACATTTAAGAATATCAAAGAACCTCATCTTTCGGCTCTCGGATTTAATGAAGGAAATCAGGACCTTGTCTACGATATGAGCACCACACCATCCATTGACGTCGTATATGCATGGCATGCTCGTATAAAGTATCTACCGGCTTTCTTCAAACAGACGTTTGAAGAAATGTTTATCACAGGGTTCTAGGAATATCATTCAGAGATATTCATTCCCAGACCATCTCATTTATTGCAATTATTTGCAGTGGAACAAGCTCTCCATTCAGAAAGACTATGCATGCCACATCCAGAAGTTCTAGGGCCAGTAGACTGGGATGCCCTACTCACTGATTTGGCCCAAGGGTTGAGAATAGCAGAACACCATTTAGCCACACATGTTGTGGAGTATTACATCCAACGACCCACTCAACAAGGGTCTGTCAGAGACAACATACGTGAGAGAGGGGGGGGGGGGGTGTTAGTGGCAGTCAAGGTACCCCAGGACTTACAAGACAAGGAAGCCAACGTGAAGGGCCAAGCAGACAAAGCAGTCAAAGAAGATCAGGCAAGTAGGCCATTATTTTTCCTGAAGCTGAAGCATATCAAAGAGGAGGATACACAAGAAGAAGGAGCAAGTAGGGAGCTCCAGAAAGTGTATGACAAATTTTCAGAAGACATCCCTACAAAAATAGTGATTTTCATCACTAAAAACCATTGTAAATACCATTTCATATTTTTGTAGCTCCATTTTGTGCAAGCCAAGGAGTCCTTGAGCTTGAGGAGCATTAGAAGTAGCTACTTACCAGTTTTCATAATTTTCAGACTCCGTTTGAGCCTTCAAATAGGCCCTAGAACCTAATTTTAACTAGGCCAAACACTAGGTCTGAACACGGCCAAAACCTAGTCAAAAACTATAAATAGAGCTAGAGAGCTCATTTTTGAGGCTAGCTTGTAATAGATTTGAACTTGTATGAGCATTTTGTAAGTAATCTAAAAGAACTCCATTGTCCTCCTCTTTGTGCTTTCCGTGTGTGCACGTGTGTGTGTATGTGTGTGCATGTTTGTGTGCTTCTCACTCACGCACTTGTGCCTTCACTTGCTCGAGGTCATCATACCACCCTCACGTCTTCCCGGATTGACATTAAAGGAGGTGCTACTCATCACTGAGCTAAACCAAGCTTCATAAGGTGTAACTCCATGTACTCCTGAGGTTGGACACCTACTCATAATGTATATGGCTGTATTTGTTCCGTCAGCCCAATAAGAGTTAGGAACATTCATTTCATTTAACAAAGATCTAGCCTTCTGATATGTATCTATTCTTCCTTTCTGCCACCCCATTTTGTTGAGGTGTATACCTACAAGTGAATTGCCTTTTGATGCCATGGTCATGTAGAAAATCTGAAAATTCATTTGGAAAATACTCTCCACCTCCATCCGATCTGAGAGTCTTTATATACTTCCTTGTTTCCTTCTCCACTAGGTTTTTGAACCTCTTGAAGTGGTAAAACACCTCTGACTTTGACTTCATGCAATACATCCAAACAAACCTTGAATGATCATCTATAAATGTGATAAAATATCTATTACCTCCAATGGATGGCTCCCTTGTAGGTCCCCATACATTTGTGTGTATGAGATTCAACACATCATTGCTCACATGTGCTCCCTTCTTGAATGGCAATCTGCTTTGTTTTCCTAATTGACAAGCATGGAACAAATGCTGCATGTTCTAAGATGTACAATCAGGTAGACCATTCACCAAGCCCTTCCTTTGCATGTCCTTCATCCTTTGTAAGTTTATGTGCCCAATTCTTTTATGCCATAAGTTGATTTCTGCAATCTGTTTATTTCCAATTGACAAGTAGATAGTGTGAGGGGTTGATGGATTTACCTCCATGGTGAAGAGTCTTCCTTGCTTCTTTCCTTTTGCTATGAGCTTGTAGTCATGCATGGGGTCTTCAACAAAACATCCTTGCTCATTGAACCTCACCTCTCACTTGAACCATACATCATAAGCAAGTTCTCATTTTCTGAATTTGTTGAAGTACTAGCATAATTACCTTGGTTCATTTTGTATCCTTGTTGCCTCCTCCTTTGGACCAACAATCTCTTGCATAATGGCCACGTTTTCCACAATTGTAGCATTCTCCATTGGATGCTTCTCTTCCATGTGATCTTCCTCCTCTTCCTCTACTCCTTCCTCTTCCTCTTGATCCATAGCTTTGGTTGGAGCCTTCTTGGTTGCTTGAGCTTGAGCTTGAACTTCCGCTCCCTCTGCCTTGGGAGTTTTTTCCACCTCTTTTGCCTTTGCCTCTACCTCCATAGAAAACTTGGGCTTGGCTGCCCTTTGATTGTGAACCTCCTTGGTTCATCTCCTCAATCACCATCAATGTGACTAATTGATCAAATACTGGTAGGGAATCCCTCACATAAACTGATATGGTGAATGCTTTCCACCTTCCATCCTCTCTCAAGCCATTGAGAGTGTGTGCAACAAGATCATCGTCTTCGATTGGGCTCCCAATTGAGCCTAAATCATCTGCAAGTTCCTTAACCTTCAAAATGTACTCATTTATGTTAGTACTTGGTGATTTCCTAAGATTATTCAGCTCATTCTTGAGTTGAATCTTCCTTACCTTGGTTGATGAAGAGTACAATCTCTCCAAGGTCTCCCAAACCTTCTTGGATGTGTCCAAGTCTTGTATATGCCCTATCATGCTATTGCTTATGTGTTAAGATAGAATGAATATGACTCTCCCATCCCTTTCTATCCATTCATTAAGTGACTTGACCTGCCTTTGAAGTGGTGGATCATGTACATGAGGCATTGGATCCGTGCCACTCACTAATCCCCACAATCCTTTGCCCATAAGGTAGTTGCTAACTCTAAATTTCCATGGTTGATAATTGGCTTTCTCTAACTTCTCTATTTGTGCATTATAATCAGCCATACTGAGCTCTAAGATGCTCCCTCTAGCTTCTCCTCAAGTTTTTGTATGCTTTAGAAGGTATGGATATTACCTTTTGATAGCTTCTCCCTTGTTAACCTTCGACTAGTTGAGATCTCGATCGACGTAGCCCCCTTTTGATGTCTTCTTGCTTTGATGAGTCCTCCTTGTGCTTCCACGAGTTTTCTTGATCCCTTCAAGTCTTCAATATGATGCCATTGATGTATCCAAGCCTCTCAAATGCCTTTGATACCACTGATGGGGGATGATTCTAATACCCCAATGCAAAAATGGAAGATGGCTGCCCTCCACTAGCTCCACAAGCATTGATATATGCTCACTGTTCTGAACATTTCTCTGCATCAGTACAGAGCCTTAAAATGACATTTTGCAACCTTGTATAAAACTATAAGATCTACCCAACAAGCTTTAAATCATCCCAAATGGATATCCAGCTGGGAGAAACACCCTCTGCAAAACATGCTACCTGTTTGCAACACTCTCTGCCTATGTGCAAAGATATACCTTCATAAAGTTGGTAATTTCTCACACCTCACTCAGCCAAATAACTTGAAACTTTGGCAAAGTTCAGGGCACAATATAGAGACCAAATGAAGATTTAAATAAATGAAAATGAGTACAATGAGAGAGCAAACAATGCTCTGCAATCTAGTACAATCAGATTTGGAAAAGCCTAACTACACCTGTAGATAGAGCGGAGCAAAATCATGAAAAAATGAGGTAAGCAAGTAAGGGGGCTGCTTGCTGGAGTTTATGACTTCACTAAACTAAGTGGGAAACTCATGGAATATATACAACTCAAGAAACAAAGGCGGGATGATGCTTATATAGACTTTTACTTTTCCTACAATCTAGCTAACCACCCACCAATCAGTTCAAGTGCACTTTTTGGTGGCTGATTTGATGAGATTTGAATTTCATTGAGTTTGGTGGAGCTTCTAACTTTATTCCATGACTTTGGGTCCTCCTTTTTGATTGGTCCACTTGCAAAACTCGTGGTTGAGCCTTTTTGCATGATTGAGATTTGATTTTCAATAGTATGTATATGTGTATGTGTATGTATATGTATATGTATATGTATATGTATATGTATATGTATATGTATATGTATATGTATATGTATATGTATATGTATATATATATGTATATGTATATGTATATGTATATGTATATGTATATGTATATGTATATGTATATGTATATGTATATGTATATGTACATGTATATGTATATGTATATGTCTATGTATATGTATATGTATATGTATATGTATATGTATATGTATATGTATATGTATATGTATATGCATATGCATATGTATATGCATATGTATATGTATATGTATATGTATATATAAATGTATATGTATATGTATATGTATATGGATATCTATATGGATATGTACATATATATGTATATGTATATGTAGTTGTATATGTATATGTATATGTGTATGGACATGTATATGTATATTTATATGTATATGTATACGTATACGTATATGTATATGTATATGTATATGTATATGTATATGTATATGTATATGTATATGTATATGTATATGTATATGTATATGTATATGTATATGTATATGTATATGTATATGTATATGTATATGTATATGTATATGTATATGTATATGTATATGTATATGTATATGTATATGTATATGTATATGTATATGTATATGTATATGTATATGTATATGTATATGTATATGTACATGTATATGTATATGTATATTGATGGGGGAAGTATCTCAACCCCTAAGCAACAACGAAGCGTGAATGACCTCCACAGGTATCCTTCTTTGACCTCTGCACACCAAAAATGCTATTACTCAGAGCTTATGCAGAGAACTCCAGTGAGCTTTTGTAGACTTGTAGTAGACACCAAGAGCTTTCCAAAAAAACAAATTTCACATCAAATGGATGCTTACACAAGGAGAAACAATGTCTACAAAATGAGCTAGTTGAATGCTCACAACTGCCAGTCAAGTAGATACCTCACTTCACTCCAGCAAGCGTTTCTCAGAGATTAAACAGAGAATGAATCTCACACTTATGTCAACTTTAGAGGACTCTAATAGCTACCCAATGACACCAAAATCATAGCAAATGGATACATAGAGAAGGAGAACCAGCCCTTACAACAGAGAGCAAAATATTTCCAACAGAGCCTACACACCAAGAGAGATATTAATCACACAACTTCACTAAAATGCATATTGCTCCCAGATTACTCAGAGAATGATCCAGAGACTTTGTGAGTATAAAATAGACTCTAATAGCTATCCAATGAGACAAGAATTACATCAAATGGATACAATATGAGGGAGAACCAATGCTAACAACTCAGGGGTAGAGAGGTGCAACACTGCCTGCACACACACATAGAT
Source organism: Ceratopteris richardii (assembly GCA_020310875.1). Lineage (NCBI taxonomy): Eukaryota > Viridiplantae > Streptophyta > Polypodiopsida > Polypodiales > Pteridaceae > Ceratopteris > Ceratopteris richardii. The sequence goes on from CM035407.1 coordinate 31,902,446, forward strand.
ATGCCTACTAAAAGAAAACAAACAAGCAAGCAAGGGGCTAGCTTAAGCAAGGGGCTTGCTTATCACAACTCCAGCACTTAGTGCTCACTTTACATGAGCTAAAACTCCAAGAAGATGGGCCAAAAGAAGTCGGGATACATGCTCCTTTTATAGTGAGAAGTGTGCCCCTAAAATCTAGGAACTACCTTTCCAAATCAGCCTCCTAACTTGGAGGACTTAGTTGAGATGACTTGGGGAGTGGTTGAGTGACTTTTCTTGATGGAATCTCGTGGCTTTTGGCTTCCTTTGATTGCTCCACATGTCCATAAAAGATTCTCCACGAATTTGTAGCTTGAAGCTTGACTTTTAACACTCCCCCTCAAGCTTCAATTCTTTGTTCTCATCCAAGCTCCTTCATGTTGATGCATTGCTTGAATTTTGAAATCTTCATCCCATCCAAAGCCTTTGTAAACATGTCCGCAACTTGGTCCTTGGTACCATTATGATGTACTGAAACTTCCTTGGATATCACCTTTTCCCTCATGAAGTTATAGTGCACTTCAATATGCTTGGTTCTAGCATGATAGACAGGATTCGATGCTAGATGAATGCTACTCATGTTGTCACAAAAAATTGGATATGTGTCAACCTGCAAATTAAGCTCCATAAATAACTTCTTAATCCACATTAGCTCACATGTGACTTGAGCCAAAGCTCTATACTCAGCCTCCGTGGAAGATAATGCCACCGTGGGTTGCTTCTTTGAAATCCATGAGATGATCTTGCTACCTAGCATGACTAGGTAACCACTTGTACTTCTTCTATCCTCCTTGGAACCGGCCCAATCGGCATCCAAATAAGCTTTGACCTGCATATCATCATCAAATGAATAGAACAATCCTTCATTTATAGTGGCCTTGAGATATCGTAACATTCTTCTTGCAGCTTGCAAGTGTGTAGTCCTTGGACTATGCATAAATTGTGATAACACTCCAACTCCATATGCTATGTCGGGCCTAGTTACTGTGGCATAATTGAAAGATCCTACAATAGATCGATACAAGGTTACATCCTCTAATGGCTCTCCATCAATGGAGCTTAGCTTTACATTAACTTCCATGGGATTTGAAATAGGCTTGCAATGTAGCATCCCAAACCTGTCAAGTAGGTCTAGAATATACTTCCTTTGTATGAGCATAATACCTTCTTCTTTGTATACAACTTCAATGCCAAGAAAATACCTAAGATCTCCAAGATCAGAGATCCTAAACTCCTTTCCAAGCTTTGCCTTGATCTCCTCAATGCCCTTCGTATCATTACCTGTAATGATAAGATCATCTACATACACGCACATGTAGACTACAAGTTCTCCTCTTTGTTTGATGAAGAGAGATGGATCCGCCTTGCATTGATTGTAACCACATTTGATCAAATAGTCCACCAATCTTCGGTTCCAAGCCCTTGGAGCTTGCTTTAGGCCATAAAGTGCCTTCTTCAACCTACAAACATGATGTGGAAACTCTTTATGAACAAAACCTAGTGGTTGCTCCATGTATACCTCTTCTTCCAAGTCTCCATTGAGAAAGGCATTCTTGATATCCAATTGGAAAAGCTTCCATCCTTTGCTAGCAGCCATTGCAATGAGTGTCCTAATGGTGCTCATCTTTTCCACGGGGTTGAATGTCTCTTCAAAGTCCACTCCATAGGTTTGTGCAAAACCCTTGGCCACCAATCTTGCTTTGAACCTAGAAATAGATCCATCTGAATTCCTCTTTACTTTATACACCCACTTATTACCTATTACCTTCATGTTATCCTTATTGGGCACTAGAGTCCATGTTTGATTCTCCTCAAGTGCGTCGATCTCTTCTTGCATTGCCTCTTTCCATTCGGTGTACCTGCTTGCATCTTCATAGCAATCGGGCTCATGATCTTCTACTACTTTGTTCATATATGCATAATGAGTTGCCATGTATGAATCATAAGTAAACCTTTGAGTTGGATACTTAACTCTAGAAGACTTCCTTTCTTCACCTTTTGGAGGAATAAACCTCCTTTGCCTTGGGAACTTGATCTCTTTCTTTGACATGGCTCCATCATGTGTCCATCATCTTCAACTTCATTACCTTCTTCATCCAACTCCACCAATGTTGCTTTGCCTTTGTTGATTGATTGTGCTTCATAGCTTGATGAAGATCTCCCCCTCCATGGTGAGTTCATGCTTGAACTATCTTCATTGATGGAACACCTTGGGCCGCTTAGCTCTAGGTCGATTTGTTCTTCATCATGTCCATGCTTTTCTTCTTCATAGTCCTGCATACAATCATACTTCCTATACCAAGGGAGTAGCTCATCAAATGCTACATCCCTTGATATCCTCAAGTCCTTTGTGTTTGGGTTGAAGCACCTATAACCTTTATGATCATTTGAATATCCTAGAAACACACACTTTTCTGCCTTTGGTTGTAGCTTGTGCCTCAATTCACTTGGCACATGTTGGGAGTGATGGTTGGATGCACTCTAGAAATGAGTTGATGCTACTATACCTGCTTCACACCAGCCCTCTTTTGATTCTAGATATGCTTAGTACACTTGCTTAGCTTCCAAACGACACAAAGTAACCATATATGTACTTTGCAAATGGTTTGTGTAATAATCAAACCAAAACAGATAACTTGGTTCCTTCACAAATCCAAAAAACTTGCTATTTTTGTAATGATACCTGCTCAGTATTATGCTCAGTGTGACCAGCACACTTGCAATTGAAACAATTCCTTTTGGGAGTATTAAAGTACCTTAATAAGCTACCATTTGCAAGTGGAATGAGAAGAAATGATAAACCACATCCAGAGAAATTGATTTAGCAAAATTATGATTACCCCCGATTTTTTAGGAGAATTGCAGAAATAGACCAGTGGTGACTTCGAAGTCGATTTCTCAAAAATGGCTGAATGAAATCTTCTGAAATTTTTTATGCTTGTAGAAGACCTTGAGCTGATTCCAACGAGCTATTAAACTCTTAATTTGGTTCAGTGAGCACTGAGAAATGCTCCTTGGAAGTTGACAGACTTGAAGTAGAAAACACAGAGAACCAGATATGATGAATGTGTATATATCTATTGATTGATATGATTTTACAAGCTCATTAGCATGACAAGCATAGCTAATTGAGATTTGGTGGTGTAGGCTATGGAGTAGCACTAACACACCCCCAGTTACAACAGTAGAATGCCTCGAGGAGTGAGCTAAAAATGAGTGACACACAAACCCGCGAGTTTTTGCCTTCACTTTTATATGAGTTGAAGGTTAATTTGAATTTCAAATTCAAACTTAGGCTCCCTAGAATATCTCTACTAAAAGTAGGGAGATATTCTCTCCACTAAGCCATCTACTTTTCCACGAATACAATCCAGTAGGTAGGTGATTAAAGTGTTTATATGTAAGTGCTAAGTCATATTGACTTTTACAATGAGTAAAAAAGGTAAGAACTTATAAGCATAAGTTCTTATGGTCCTTGCTTCAAATGAAGATATCCTTCAATGGTTCCAAGCTAATCTTCCAAGGTTCCAAGCCAATGTGTGAAGGCTTGAAATGCACCAACAGCTCCCCCTCAAGCCAAACACTTTGGCTTAAGTCTTCATCTTCAATCTTCAATTACTTCCTGCAATCCAATCATAGATTTGAATCTGCATAACTTGCTTCCATCCAATGCTTTAGTGAGTAAATCTGCACATTGCATATTAGTAGACACATATGTCAATTGAATCTCTTTGCTAAGTAACTTCTCCCTCACATAGTGGTAATGAACCTCTATGTGTTTGGTTCTGGCATGATAAATTGGATTAGCTGCAAGGTGAAGAGAGCTAGTGTTATCTCCAAAGATAATTGGTGGGCTTGTATATAGGCCTAACTCTGTATATAGAAGCTTCAACCAGATAGCTTCTTGAGTGGCATTGGCAAGCCCTCTATACTCTGCTTTAGTGGATGACAATGCCACTATAGGTTGTTTCTTGGCTGACCAAGAAATAGGCTTATCTCCTGCAAAACAAATATATCCTGAGGTGCTTCTCCTATCATCCTTGCATCCTGCCCAATCTGCATCTGAGTAAACTTTAATGTCAATATCTGATGTATAAGGAAAGTACAAACCATGACCTTGAGTTCCCTTCAGATACTTCAAGATCTTCTTTGCTGCCTCTAGGTGAGGTAACCTTGGTTTGTGCATGAATTGACTAAGCACACTAACTCCATATGCTATGTCAATTCTTGTCAATGTAGCATAGTTCAAACTTCCTACCATACTTTGGTATCCTGTGATGTCTTGGACTTCTTCTCCTTCATGAGCACTTAGCTTTAGGTTGACCTCCATTGGAGTAGTAGATACTTTAGCATCCTGCAAGCCAAACTTCTTGACCATATCCTGCACATACTTCTTTTGAGTGATATATATACCTGAGTTGGTGTAGACTAACTCAAGACCTAAGAAGTACTTCAATAATCCAAGATCACTAATCTTGAATTCTTTCATCATCTGTCCTTTGATGTGCCTAATTCCATTGACATCATTGCCTGTAATGATGATGTCATCAACATAAACACACAAGTAGATTACCTCTGTACTACTTCTCTTTATGAATAGAGAAGTGTCTGCTTTACTCATCACAAATCCTTGGTCTTGGAGGTAGGTTGTCAACCTGTAATTCCATGCTCTAGGTGCCTGCTTTAAACCATATAGAGCCTTCTTCAATTTACAAACATAATGTACCTTTTTTTTATCTTCATAGCCAAGTGGTTGTGACATGTAGACTTCTTCAGATATCCATCCATTCAAGGAAGCATTCTTGACATCTAATTGGTACATATTCCAATTCTTGGATGCAGCTACACTCACCAATATTCTGATAGTTGGCATCTTGGCCACAGGAGAAAATGTCTCCTCATAATCAATGCCTTGGGTTTGTGCAAAACCCTTGGCTACCAACCTAGCTTTGTACCTGTTTATTGTACCATCAGAATTCCTCTTTAGCTTGTAGATCCATCTGGATCGTATTACCTTCATAGAGTCTTTCTTGGGTACCAAGTCCCAAGTATCACTTTCTTTGAGAGCTTCCATCTCTTCATCCATGGCTTCTTTCCATTCTGGTTTTGTAATTGCTTCTTCATAGGTACTTGGTTCTTCATTCAACAAGTCCTTTGCAAGATATACAGAATGTTTAGTTACAAGTGATGTGTCATACCCAAATCTGATAGGCTTCTTCTTTTCTCTCTGAGATCTCCTCATTGCTTGAGTTGAGGATTCTGGTTTATCTTCTAGTTGCTTCATCTTCATCTTCCCTTTGGATTTCCAAGCCTTGAACTCTTCAAGATTTATTGTATCATCATCATCTGAGCTTGAATCTTCTTTCTGAATTGATTCCTCCTTGGTGAGCCTTGGGAAGTCTTCTTCCATATCATAGGGTAGACTAACTTTCCTGCACTCATTCTCATACCATGAGTCATTCTCATCAAAGATGACATCTCTGCTTACCTTGAAACCTTTGTTTGTTGGGTTGTAGAATCTGTATCCCTTTTGGTTCAAATCATAACCAATGAAGATACATTTTTCAGCCTTGGGGTCTAGCTTTCCCCTTACCTGTGAGGGAATATGCACATATGCTACACAACCAAAGATTTTGCAATGATCCAGAGAGGCTAGAGAGGTGGCTATTTACAAGGATTCACTACCTTAGTATAAGGGAAATATCAAAAAGTTTCGTAAGAGGGTGTTTTTATGTGAAATTCTAAGTAGATACAAAAAGAGTTATTCTTATGGTCTAGGGAGGGTTCCTATGCACAGTTGAGGGTGTGTGCATACCCTACAACCCAACAACTTGTTCATCAAATAAACAGCCATACTAGTTGCTTCAGCCCAATAGTTTAGTGGCATCTTCATCTCATTGAGCATGCATCTTGCAACTTCTGTGATATGTCGATTTTTCCTTTCAGCTATTCCATTTTGTTGAGGATTGTACCTACATGTAGATTGTATCTTGATGCCATTTTCATAAAGAAAATCTGAAAATTCTTTGGAGAAATATTCTCCTCCTCCATCGGAGCTCAAGGTCTTTATGTAGCGTCCTGTTTCCTTTTCTACATGTGCTTTAAATCTCTTGAACATGGAGAACACACCTGATTTTTTTTTTATGCAAAACATCCATACTTTTCTTGAATGATCATCAATAAAAGTGACAAAATATCTGTTACCAACCACCGATGGTTTTTGTGATGGTCCCCATACATCAGTGTGTATCAAGTCGAGGACATTCCTTGCCACATAGTTGCTCTTCTTGAATGGTTGTCGAGTTTTCTTTCATAGTTGGCATGCTTCACAAAACTCATGTAGTCCAACATCATTGAATCTTGGAAGACCTCTTACTACTTCATGGTTTCTCATGTCCTTGAGCTTGGGAATGTTGATATGTCCAAACCTTTTGTGCCACAAATCGATTTCAGCAATCCTCTTGTTTCCAAACTGAATATACATCGCCTTTCCATGTGGTTGTTGAATGTCCAAAGTGAACATCCTACCTTCTTTCCTTCCTTGAGCAATGACCTTGAATAATTCTTTTGGATTCTTTATAAAGCAACCTTTTTCATTGAAGATAACATGATATCCTTTCTCTACCATTTGTCCTAGTGAAATCAAATTCTTTGCAATAGTAGGAACATGAAGAACATCAGCCAATACCTTCTTGTCTCCAAGATTGATATCTCCAACATGCTCAATTGCGTGTTGAGTTTCATCGCTGGTCTCCACACATCCTTTTCCACTTGGAGCTTGTAGCTTTGTGAATAAATCTCCTTGGCATGTCATATGGTTGCTGCAACCTGAATCTATGAACCATTTTTTATCATCACTTCTCGAGTTGTTGTAGTCATGCTTCATGGCAAGCATGGTTTGCTTGTCTCCTTCACTTGATGTACTCGCATAGTTATTTTGGCTCCTTTGGTTGCCTCCATTCAGCCTTCCATTCTTTTGCCAACAATCATTTGCATAATGTCCTAGTTTACCGTAATGATAACATGTTATACCTTTATGAGGATTGTATGAACCACAACCTCTTCCTCTATTTCTTCCTTGACCTCTTCCATGTGTGTTGTCATTTCACTTTTCCTTTTTGTCCTCCGAGTTGTGTTGGCTGAAATTTGTGTTGTTGTAGCTTCTTCCTCCTCCTCTCGAGCCTCCTCTTGAGTTCCTTCCTCTACCTCGACCTGCATATAACATTTGACTATGGCTATCCTTACCTTTGTTGCCTTCTCCTTGTTGAGCAACCTCTTCAGCCACAAGATTTGGTATAATCTCGTCGAATGTTGGGAGAGGATCTCTATAAAGAATTTTTGTGATGAGGGGCTTCCAATTTTTTCACTCCTCAAGCCATTGAGGGCTGTTTGGACGATGTCTTCCTCTTCTATCTTGCATCCAACTGATGCTAGCTAATCTCGAAGCTCTTTGATCCTCAATGTATACTCACTAATGCTTTGGTTTGAGCTTTTCTTCATGTTGTTGAGCTCGTTCTTGAGTTGCATCCTCTGAGACCCTGTTGAGGTAGCAGGCTAAGAATCTAGTCTATCATGCAAAGACCAAGCAAATTGAGGTGAGGTATCACTTCATTAGAGATTGCTTAGCCAGTGAGCGCATTATTCTTGAGAAGTTTCATACTCAAGATAATGCATATGAAGAAGATGAAAATCATATACAAAACAATTAAGGAGGGAGAGAAGAAGCCATACCCGACAGAATAGGAGACACAACTTCCAAGATGCACATTGCATTTCATTAGCAAAGTCATATATTTATACACATGTTCATGCCCATTCGTATGGGACTTATACCTTTTCATTGCACCCCTTAGTCAACCCTTCAATTAAACCTGAATAAAACTATAAAATGCTAATGCGTACATGCCACTCTAACACTGGCACGCACGGTGGACTCAAATCTCACACAATGCTTACCAATATCCTCGGTCTACTATATGCAGCTACCGAAAACATTATCCACCAACCAAAGTGCATGGCCCAAATCCATGGTATGGAAGGTAAAACAATGCCCATAACAAGTCCAGAACTATGAGAAATGTGTAATGCAAAGCAAAGTGCCTAGAACTTAATCCAAGATATGCAAGTACACTACACACAACCCATAGTCTATCCTCCTACATGCATTAACATGAAGTACAAGAGTGACATAATTGCATTGCTTCATCATATACATCAATTACATCATTGTCATATGTCTTTCTACAATACGTCATTATCATATACAATCTATGTAAATCGGTAAGAGGGATGGATCATCCAATCATGGCTTGATCATCGTCAATCTTCACTTGTATTCTGCATATTCTTCGTCCCATAAGTACTACAACATAAATCAACAAATAATGATCAAGCATAGCTTGTCTTTTTGGATTAGTATGATCAATATCAAATAACCATATATGAAGACTCTAATCAACATGAAGGTGTGTATCCCATAGTCTCACACCATTCACCACTCAAATTATGCACATAAAAGAAAAGAAACAAAAGAAAATCAGTGAATGCTTCTGCTGAATCAACACTATCTCACATTCACAATTTACATGGAGTGTTTCTGCTGACTTAATGCTACCTCACACTCTCTCATTACCGGAAACAAAACAAATGAGCTTCTACCAAGTTAATGCTACCTCGCACTCATACCGCATCACCTCGTGCATACTCTCAGCACCATCCATCATGCAACATGCCAACCCATAAGATACAAATCTTCATGTGATACGGTTTCCATAACTCAAGCATTCCCTCAAAAGGAGCAACCATCCCCGAATCATGATATGCAACATGTAAAAAACATTCCTCAAAGCCAACATATCCCGTGAAGCAAACACATAAAATAGATCATCATTTTTATTACCAATACCCATAGATCATGGAAATGACAAGTACCATTAGTAGTATTTTTATTATTATTATTATGATTATTATTTATTTTATTATTATAATTATTATTAGTATTATTATTATGATTATTAGTACTTTTGACACTCTCTCGCTCCAGAGAGTGGAAACATGGAATATTTGCAATAAAAATGCTGATTTTATTTATCAACATTTAATGTTTAACTTCACGTTGACAAATGTGACATTGCTATGGAATGTCCAATCCATTGGATTGGGTTAAGGTGTGCTTAACGTAACACTTACTCCATGACTTCCGTATTCATCGACAGCACTTGGATAATCAGAAAGTACCAAAATTTCAACAGACGACTAGAGATGATTGAAATGGATGTGAGATCGTAAGCACAACAAATGTTCAGCATTATTAACTAGAATTCCACTGGATTGGTGTCAGGGATGTGCAAGCAAGATATCACGGATTGAGAACGACAAACCAAAGTTCGGGACTAGGGCATCTCACCGTGAGATCACCGAAATAACACCATAATGTCACCAAAATACCACCGTAATATCACCAAATTAGCACCATAATAATGTGGAAGCAGCTGTGTAGCAAAAGTGCAAGCGCACTCTTCATAATATTCATCGAGAACATCAGGATCGCTAAGATCGGGAATAACCAGAATTGGAAACACCAGATCACCGGAAGTGGAGAAGAGCATTGGGGGACAGAGCGAGAATTGCTTGAGAGACATGGATCCAATCAGAAAGGACTGGATGGGAGTGGAAATTAAGCCAAGTAGGAGCGGGTGAGAGGACTAGGTCACCAGAAGCAAGATGAGGGAACCGAGGTAACCGAAATTAGAACTGGGAAGAGCATCGAACAAACATGACTACCATTCAAGGAGATTATCACAGGACAATGGAAATCACCAAAATCTAACCACATGAGCCACCATGAGCACACCAAAAGGCAGAGAATGCTAGCATCTGAGAGGAGCGAAATCACAAAACTTTGGACAGCACCAAAGATTACTTCGAGAGCACTATAGATCACAAGAGGCAACTCGGCGACCACGTGATAACCGGGCATAGTGGAAGGGACCAGTTAGCAATCAAGGGGCTCACCGTCATCAACAGATGAGTGGAGTGGAATGCACTAGACATTCCCTCGCGGTTCAAGCACGGGAATCAGAGCATCAGATTCAGAAGGAACGGTGAAAGAATATGGAAATTGGAATCATAACAGTGCGCTCGCGGAGCATTGCAATCGCAATAATTGCATCGGCACTCACCAATGATGAGATCGATCGGCATGTCCAGAAGTATGGGTGTCGAAAGTGCCAACATGCAGTTCCACAACAGATGCAATCAATATTGGCTTGAGGCCGAGAAAATGGGGTGGGACATGGTCAAGTGCAATGGCAGGATGTGGCACGATGTGGCAAGGGCATCGTCACACTCAGGACCTAGCGGGGGCTTCACCGAAACAATCAGGAATGCCAGAGCAAGAAGGCAGCAGGTCCGCGTGAACCAGTGAAGGGGAGCGCAATCAAGGGAAAATGAGCGGGGAAACATCGACATACATCTATCAAGGGATTGTGGGCCACCATCACTACAGGCATGCCAGTGTTACAAAGAGGAATGTGTGTTCCACTTTGTACAGGGGAAAGGATGCGCCGTGGTCGCATGCATATGAAGAAGATGACAATCATATACAAAGCAATTAAGGAGGGAGAGAAGAAGCCATACCCGACATAATAGGAGACACAACTTCCAAGATGTGCATTGCATTTCATTGGCAAAGTCATATATTTATACACATGTTCATGCCCTTTTGTATGGGACTTGTACCTTTTCATTGCACTCCTTACTCAACCCTTCAATTAAACCTTAATAAGACTATAAAATGCCAATGCGTACATGCCACTCTAACACCCGTCCATTGAAGATGTTGGTCACATCTTCTTTACTTGTCCCAACTCCAATAGGCTCTGGCAGATTGTCAAAAAGAAAATTAGACTTCAGAAGCATATCAGCTAGAAACAAGCTCTCCTGGGAGAAGCCATCGACTGCTCGGCGGCTCTCTGGAATGCCATCAGAGGTGAGGTCCTCTAGAAGATATGGCGGGAAAGATGTGCTTATAACTTTGGTGACTCTCCCAAAGAGTGGTCGATTGAGAAATCACTATTCCTCCTTGGTAAAAGAATTGCCAACTGTAAGAAATCCCCCCTTTCAGGCATCATAAAGTGCTACTTCTGATCAACAACAAGCTCAAACCGAAGTGGGCCCCACATGAGGGTGACGAGAGTGATTAACCTTCTTTGTAATGCCTTCTAAACTCTCTAAGATCTACCCCTGCTCTGTAGGACTTGGGGGGTCCCATGGGCACTAGTCCCTTCACTTGCATTTTTCTTTTCCTTTTATTTAATACAAGTCCAGGAGAGTAGGCTAAGGCCGAACTTCCCTTATTTTAAAAAAAATATTACACATATTCAGTACTCCATATTATCCTCGTGCTAATGGTCTTCCAAAAATCACTAATTAAGCACTCATGACATTGTGCAAAAAGTTAATCTTGGACTACCTTGATCAATGGGATCAACACCTACATGTTCTCTGGGCATATCACACTACCTACAAAGTTACTACCGGATACACCCTATTCAAATTTGCCTATGGAATTGAAGCTATTGCTCCTGTGGAAGTTGTTGTACCTATTCTGCAAGTTTCCATCAAGCATAAATTGTTATCAGCCGAGTCACTTTATAGTCATATCAATGATCTGTTGGCACTAGATGAGCACAGGTTTGAAAGTTTTCTGCCCATGAACTGAAGTACAATTGCAACAAGCCTGAATGCATGATCGTTTCTTAACAACTCTAGTATTCGATGTCGGTCAACTTGTTTTGTTCTACAACTCTAAGTCAGATTGTGCTCCAAGAAAATTCAAAGTCTAATGGTTTAGTCTATACCGGATTTTGACGCCGATTGGTACGGTAACTTTTTGGTTGGAGACCCTTGTCAGAACACCAGTTCAACATATGGTCAATGGGCCAAAGCTTCGGCCTTTTCTATCGCCTTCCATGTAATTAATCATTGGTCCACCACCCATGTCTATGTGGTTTGGAAGATTGTTATGATGTATCTCCCTCAACATTCGTTCATTATTACAATCGTCCCATTCTTCCATCATGCCACCAAGCCACCTTGCCTATTTAAAAACCATCTATTTCACGATCACCCGCTTTTGTGTCTACATGTGTGCTTGTGAAATTAATGTGCTTTGCGAACTTATTCTTTGTGCGCTCTTGCAATTATGGAAATACTCACACCATTCAAACCACTCTTAGCCATAGTCTTCGATGAGACTAATAATTTTTTGACCCCTTGCCATCTTGCATGTTTTTGTCTTCTGCAATGGGAAGCTGCTATGGTGCATCCTGCTGCAAAGAGCCTTATTTGTGCCATCATGTGGAATCAGCCTCTGTAGCCTATTGGATCGTCCCCTTGAGTGGACAAGAGCTTTCCACAACATTGATTGAAGTGGGTCAGTGATTCCTCCTACCCATTTTAGTATCAGTGTTGTCCATGTCCTATGCCACTATGGAACAACTATTCCCTTGCCATAGCTCAAATGAGTATGCTATAAGATGTAGACCGGAGTTGGAGTGCTCCATTTTGCATTCTTTGGTCATCGCCCTTAACCTCTAGCACCACCCTTATGGGATCACTGCTCAATTCTACTCCATCATCGTCATTGTCGCACAATGATCGATCAATTGGTCGGTCATACTCTTTAACCACATTCATAAAGAATGCCAACATGGCATTCGATAGTTATAATGGCAACCATCCAAAAACCCATCTTCCCTATCTATTGTACGTCTTATATCCTGACGAGTTCCCCATTACCACCCACATCGTCCTTGTTCCCCATCATTTTGCCTAGACTGCCCCTCCTTCAAAAGATGAGGAAGACGAAAGTGTGAGCCTCCTTCTTTGTTGATCTCGTCACACCCAAGTGATTGTTCCATCTTCCTCATCTAGTGCCAAAAACAATGAGCACCAACAAATGGATAACCCCCTTTGCCACCACCATCTCTTTCGACAAACAACCATGATTCCTCCTCTTTTTTGACTCCCCCACCCCTCTCCCCAAAGGACATAGTGATGATGGATGCCACCCCCCTTTCACCCTCACCCTCATCGAGTAAAGCATGTTCACTACCCCCCTTGCCTTCTCCCAAATCAGTAGATAAAGTCGTGACCCTATCCCCTGATCGAACATCACCTAGCCTTTTCCCTCCCTTGTAACCATCGGACTCTCCGCTTAGTGCACCCTCAAGAGCCGAATGGTCTTCCCCATCCCCACCTACCTCACCTTGGAATTTTGCATCGGTTTTTGTCACAGATGACCTCGACATACCCACCATCCTACTGATAGTTTGATGTGAATGATGAACACAACATCGAGGAGTTTGGTAGGCTCAGCAGCTACCTTCTCCACATGCAAAGTCTGATTTCCAGAGATATGGACTACTACCAACAGCTGGCATATCACTTCCAACAACACTACCATTAGCTTCATAACCGTAACCAGCATCTGCAACAAGACCTCGGCTAGCAGGTGCTCACCAACCAACCGTTGGGTGAAACTTTGTATTAAGAAGAAAAGCAAACCCAATACTTTAAAGGGTTTTTTTGAAAGTCTCTTTCATTGCTAGCATGGTGTCTTATCCTTTTGATGGCATTGAATTTTCGAGATTGAAAGCTCAAATGTGGCATAGATTGGTTTGTACAGGGTCACACATGTATGTGCATACAGATGCACAGAGGCCTCATGACATGTCTCACCATGTATAGTTGGATATGGATGCATTGGCCAACTCCACTATCTGGTTACAACTTGTGGATTCTATATGCCAGTCTATTATGTATGAGGAGATAAGTAGTGCATTATGGAAGAGACTACAATATATGTATGTGAGTCCATTGAATCATGTGAAACATAGATCACATCAACGACTTTGATGTTGGCACTATGATCATGAGGGCCATACTTGACAATGTTGCTTCAGGCAGATGTGACAATGATATTAGAGACATGCATGTGATGCAGGGCAAGTAATGGTTTCAAGAGAGGCTTTGAAAGTTGATTATGCCAGTGATGGTGATATCACCTTCTCCTATTATTCATCTCATGATTCCTCTTGTTCATTGGAAACATATGGCTTGTTTGTTTGATGCATTAGCCACTTTTCATGTTACACCACATCATGAGTGGTTTTATGGACTCTCATATGAGAGTCGTAGATGTGTGCATATGCATGATGGTATGGCATATGACATTGAGGGTGTAGGAGATGTATGTCTTATGCTACCTAGTGGAGCATCATTTACACTCAGACATGTATGTTATGTGCCTTCATTTCCTATGAACTTGATTTCAGTTAGCTAGTTATAGGAGAGCAATTTTTACGCATTCTTTGGTGAGCATCAATTTCAGTTGCATTGGGGATAGCTTATGCTTGTTAGAGGTACTAGAATTGGGCATAGGTATCCACTATAGATACTCCATGTGAAAGACAACCTTGTTTCAATGGGATTTCATCCTTATGTGTAGTGTGAAACTCATCATGTCTCATTTTTTCTACCTATGGATAGGTTTATTGACATTCATGATACACATGTATGGTAGGATTCAGATGCTTAGATGGATGCACATGTAGAGCATGCTTGGGATGCTCATGATGCTTATCTAGAGCATGATCTTGTTGATCATGTGGATGTTCATGTGGAGCATACTTTGGATGATGATTTGGATGCTTTAGAGCATGATGTGGATGCTCATGTAGAGCATTATGGTGACACCGGATTAGAGCTTAGTAATCATATGGACCTTGGTGTTGATGTTGTGCAGTTGTCTCATGTGGACCATATTGATACACTTGGTGTGGTAGAGAAAGATAATCCTTATGATACACAGTGTGTGGTAGATCATGACGTCTTTCAGGATGCACAGCTAGATACATCCTTTGTTGAGAGGATGGATGATTTGGATGCTAAGGAGTCAGTAGTTATGGAATCATTCTTGGATTCTCTCACACCAAATGTTGACATGGATATGTAAGGATACACTAGTCTTGATGATGGTGCTTTGGATGCCTTGGATACAGGCATGGGTAATATGGTTAGGTTAGCTAAGATAGTTTATATTTCATCATCATTCGAGAGTCTAATGTACAAGTTATTATGCTTGAGGCCAGACATTGCAATTGATATTAGAGCATTTTTACTTGGAGTTGTCAATCGTTCGATGATTGATATAGGAATAGAGAAAATGGGAGCTTTGCAAGAACCTCATCAATTCTTGCATCAGTTAGATATCAGCTTGACTCTTATCGATAAGATTCTAGAGAAGTTTGAGGTGCAGGGATACACCTTGTTTGAGGCAATTGTTGTAGGCTGATTGGTATGGATTGGGATCCAGACTCTTCTTGTACAGTATTCTATATTCCTACATCAGTCTTTGTATGTATTACCACTTACGGTCACATTTACCCTTAAGTGGGAGATTGTTGGGATGTAAGGGTCATGTGACCTTTACCCTATATTCATATACACATACCATATATAGAGCATTGCCTCAAGAAGATCATTACATGGGTTTTGAGGCTCCCACACATGTATGTGCATATCTGTTCTCCTCTCTCTCCCTCTGTCTCCTCCTTGCTTATCTTGTTAAACCCGCCAAAGCCATTCAAGGCATAACTTTAATGGAACGTTCCATGGAATAGTGCAAAATTGACCAACAACATGGAAAATATTGCAAGAGAATGTCAAAGAATCTTTTCTTCCTCCTCAATTTGAGTTACATGCTCATCATTCATGGACCACATTTGTATGGGGGGAGTGTGATATTATCACAATGTATACCAAGCACTTATGAAATCAATCACTTCTTCTTGAATGCTCAAGATATTTCTAGAAACTCTATGGAGGAAGTATGAAGATGGTTTGGAGATGGAGATCTAGGCTAAGCTAAACACACTGCAACCTACAAGTCTATAGGAAACTATATTTTTTGCTCATGATGCAAAGAAAGAGTTTCAATCAATTGCCAAGTTGATTTGACTTCAACAATTGTATCAATGAAAACTAATACTTAAGCATAATTTTCCTTCACTAATTTACCATGGACTCCTAGTTCCATTCTTTTATCAACTCCTTTAGCCTTATCATTTCAAAATACCAAGGCTTCTAACCCACAAATCTCAATGATGGATGTTGTAAGTGCAAGAGTGCACACGATAAGAAGAACATCATGTCCACAAAGCGACTAGTCAGTAGATATGAAGAATTGGACGTGAAGAGATAGAAACACACACCTACAACAAGAGCAAAGCAAGCATACACATGAGTGCATGCATGCACACACACACACTCACAACTAGGCAAGAGTATGATGCTCCAAGAGGCTCAATGTATGGCAAAATTCTAGATACAATGCTCAACGAGTTTCCAACCCTAACTAATTAACCCTATCAAATGAGAGCTCTCTCACTTATATAGACTTTTAGCTCTGTCCACACCATAATTTTCAGCTTATTCTTAAAAATGGTGTCTAGAGGCTACTTCAAGGTCAAAATGGTGTTAAAAAGATAAAAAAATGGTTGTTCTCATCATATCATGAAGTTGGAGTACTATTCCACTTTTACATTCTTGACCCTATTATTGCCAAAAATAGGAAATTAGGCCAAAATAGCAATTTTTTAATTTTTTTGGGTAAAAAATGGGAAAGTCCCTAATCTGAGGAGGGATTTGAAATGTGAAAAAACAGTAGATTATGTCCTCCTTTATTACACTGCTTATGGTTCCCTTTTATCACATTCTTCATCCTTTGACTGAGCTTTTTCCGCTTTGAGTTGGCAATTTTTAGGTCGACTTTTGAGCTTCCTCCAATAGATGCTCAACAAAAAGGGCCACACATATCCTCTTGGAAATGTTTCAAAGATGCACACACCAAAGAAAAATGCAGATTATGACCTTCCAACATGAAACATGTAACAACTCAAGTCCACAACATTGAAGTGGATCAAGAGAAATAATATCTTTGCATTGAAGAAGCATTGAAAAAGGATCTAGCCATCTTGGGTAATGAAACTTCAATTCATTCTTCACTTTGTATGTAGGGAAGTATTAATGATAAAAACTTCACCATTTTGCATCATGATGGAGATCAGATGATGTATTTCACATAATTTAATGCAAAAATTAGATTTAAAGTCTTACCCTTCCATGTACCAAGCTAAAGCGGCATTTTACGAAAATAGGTATAATGTAACAAGGGAATTGCATTATGTTAAGATTTATATAGGTCCTTATGTAAATGCACAAACATTTTTTATTGCTCCTTTACAATCTTATGACATTGTACTCAATATTTCTTTTTGTCATCATTATAGTGCACGTACTGGTTATCATTCAAACTATTTGGAAGTGAATGTTATGTACATGTTCCAAGTAGGGAGAGAAACAAGCTTCAACAAAAAAGCATCAAATGTATCTTCATAGGTCTGATAAGATTTATGAGTCTCAGGCTAAGAAGAACATGGCAAGTCATGTTGTGTTGTTTAAGGAGGAGCAGCCGCACGTGGTGGAGGAGGAAAAGAGATCTTCCACTTTATCATCAGGCAAAGGGGCAATCCACTATGATCTTGGCCCAATAGCTATCCCTTCTAAAAAAGAGAAGAAGGCATCATCTTTAGATGATGAATTTGAAAGTCATGAACCTAAGATCACCCAAGTGAAAAAGCCATTGCCACATTGGATGAGGAAGCTCTATGATTTTGCAAACCCCATCCTATAGTCACTAGAATAGGTTGTAGATGGACCAAGACAATCACAAAGAATAGAGGAGCAAAGATGGACAAGCACCCATATTGTGACTATAGTTGTGATGGCTAAGATCATTAAAAAACAAGAAAAGGAACAACCAATGTGGGAGAGGCACTCCATGCTCAAAATTAGAGGGTTGCCATGAAAATATGATAATATCATGAAGAATCATTGGCACCAAGTGGATCTAGAAGCTAAAGTATAGGGTTGGTGGTACTTTTGAAAAGTACAAAGCAAGACTAGTTGCACATGTCTACTCACAAGTTGAAGGGATTGACTTTTGTGAATCATTTTCCCTTATCATAAAGACGAATATTATCCAAGTGGTACTAGATGTGCATACACATAAACAAAGGCCATTCTACCACATGGATGTCAAATCAGCATTCCTAAATGGAGACCTCAATGAGGAGGTATATGTATCTCAACCACCATAGTTTGAGGCTCCCCATTCAAAGAGCAAGACATGTAAGCTGAAGAAGGCATTATATGGGCTGAAACAAGCCCCTGAACCATGGTACCAATGGATAGATATGTGTCTATGTTTCAAAAATTGTGCATCTGATGATAATTTGTATGTTTTAAAGAGAGGAGGGAAGACAATTGTGATTGTACTCTTTGTAGATGACCTTACGATTACAAGAAATCATGATTCTCTTCTTCAACAAACAAAATATGCTATGAGTTCTGAATTTGAAATTATAGACTTGGGCTTAATGCATTGTTACATAGGCCTTGAAGTATGGTAGGAACCAGGAAGATTTTCATATCTTAAGACAAATTCTGAAGGCATTCAACATGGAGGATTGCAAGGAGATTTCTAGACCTATGGAGGTCAACAAAAAATTATTTATTTAAAGATACTTCACATCCAATGGATATTGGAAGATACAAGAAACTAGTTGGAGCTCTCATCTCCTTGTGCAATAGTAGACCAGATATCTCTCTATGTTGTTGAAGTAGTAAGCAAATTCTCTAATAAGCCTTGCCAATCTCATTGCAAGAAAGTATGTGGATACTCAGGTATGTGGAAAGGAACCATTGATTATGGTATTCTCTATGAAGAAGGATCATCTCTGATTGGATAATGTGATTCAATATGGGCAGGAGATATTGATACCAAAACAAAAAAAATTTGGATATTCTTTTTCTTTAGGATTTAGGATTTTCTCTTGTATTAGTAAGAAGCAACTGATTTTAGCTTTATCTTCTACTGAAGCTAAGTACAAAGCAACATGTGTTGCAGCATGTGAAAGCATCATCATTAAGAAGGATCCTATGGCACATAGGAACACAAGGATATGATGCTACAGGGTTGAAGTGTGATAACCAAAGTGGCCATAGCCAAAAATCTTGTTTTCCATGCACATACCAAGCACATAGAAATTATGTGTGTGAGTTGTTTGAGGACAGAGTTGTGGAGATAAGTTATTGTCCAACTAAAGAAAATGGAGTATACATATTCACCAAGACTCTTGGGAGAGATCAAATTCATTGATACTTTCCAAAGCTTCTCACCAATCCAAGGAGGTAGTTCATCGTAGGTGGACATTGAGGGGTGGTGTAAGATTGTTGGCAATAGCCAGAGGCATAGGCGACGTGGAAGCATGTGAAGATAGAGCATAACAGAGAAGCATGGAGTCAGTCGAATCATTTTTTCAAACAAATATGTTTTATATTACTTTTTCAAACACTCAATAGTGATTTTCATTACTTTTGTACTATATGTAACATAGAAAAAACCTTTTAAAATATAGCTCCAATTTGTGCAAGCCGAGGAGTCCTTGAGCTTGAGGAGCTTTGGTAGAATTAGCATACCAATTTTGGTTATTTTTAGATACCGTTTACCCTTTCAAATAGCGCATAGAACCTATTTTTTAACTATGCCAGACACTAGATGTGAAACCGATCAAAACTAGTCTAGAATCTATAAAAGGAGCTAGAGAGCTGATTTTTGAGGTGACCTTGTTTGAGTAGAGAAGAGCTTAGAGCTATTTTGAGCTTGTAAGAGTGTTCTTGAGTAATAGATTTGATTTCCTATCTTCCATTGTCTCTTGCTTGTCTCTTCGTTGTGTGTGTGTATGTGTGTGTGCATCTCTATGCTTCTCACCATCACTCTCACTTCATCTCATATTCACGATCTTCATATCACTCCTAGCTCGTCTGCAGATTGACATTAAGGAGATGGAGCTTCTTAACGTGGTTATCACCATTGTGCTAGAGCAACACCAAATTTGGCGTCGTTGCCGGGGATCGAGTCTAGGATGAATGTGTGATGGTAAGAGTATAGCAAGAAGTGGCGTTGGAAGGTAAAAATTTCAGTTTTTGTTGTTGTTTTTAGTTAGTTTTTAGTGTTTTTCACCTCCCCCACACTCCCTCTTCATCACCGCATCATCTTCTTCCACTTCGAAAAAATCAAAAAATTCACCATATCCACCCATTCTCCTCATTTCCCCTCATTTGTGCATGCGAGAGAGAGAGAGCTTTTGTGCTTGCATGAGCTATTGTGTTTTTGAGTTTTCTTGTAGGTACAGAGCATCATGAAAACTGCAAAAAGGTAAGAAAATCACTTTCGGTCAGAAAATGCCGATTGTGTCAGACCATCGCGATGGTCTGCCAAGTTCGGAATTTGAGGTGAGCGAGTTCACCATGCTGTAGAGCATCCTTGCACATATAGGAATCCACACTTGCATTTCAAAAATTTGCATTTTGGTGGACCATCGCGATTGGCTCACGCCATCACGATTGTGTCACACCATCGCGATTGGCTCACGCCATCGCGACGGCTCGGCCGGACCATCGTGACGGTTCACTTGGACCATCACAATGATCCCGTTGACTCCACGCCATCGTGATTGGCTCACGCCATCCCGATGATATTGCCACGTGTCAAACTAGACCATCGCGACGATACCAGGTACGCCATCACGAAGACTCAAAATCAAACCATCGTGATTGGCTCACACCATTGCGCCCGTGACCATCGTGACGGTTCACTCGGACCATTGCGACAGTTTGCGTTGACCATTGACTGACGCCATCACGATTGCTCGCCGATTAGACCATCGCGACAGTTCATTCACACCATTGCGATTGCTCACATTTATGCCATCGCGACAACTCACTCCATCGGACCATCGCGATTTTGCCACACCATCGTGACGGTTCATCTGGACCATCGCGACGGTCCTAGACCATCGCGATTGTCCACCCCAAATGCAATTCTTAGGGTTTGATTTTTCGACCAATTTCGGGGCTATTTTTTGAAAGTTTTTGGGTGATTAGACTCATAGGAGACGCTCATAGGGAAAGAAAAACATATTTGTCAGTTTTTTACCCCTGAGGGCCTGAACGTGCATATCTTTTTCATCCAAAGTCCGTTTTTTGAGCTTTATGGCTCGTTAGAAAGATCTTTATGAGTACTATGTGATCTCAACTGTTTTTTCAAAAAAGAAGACGTTGGTTTTTTTTAGGAGATAAATTGAAGTTGACCATCTTTTGGGACTAAAAAGCCAGGGGGCAATGAAATTTTGGGCAAAAGGGAAGGGACCTTTAAAAGTGTATATATTCAAGTGCTTGATCATCCATTTGAGAATTGGTCTAATAGTGGATTTTTACAGGTCTAGCAAGAGCAATCAAAGCAAGGCAGTGAAGAATGTAGGGCTTGGGAAGTGCGGCTTCTTGGGCATCAGAGCACTCAAAGCAGCTGACTTGAGGTTGGAAAATTACTCAACCCCCTCAGTCAATTATTAGCTTAGGATAAACGGTAGCATTGTGGATTAGATTAACGATGACAAGAACGATCAAGTTCAAGAGACTTAATTTTTCAAGTCCAAGACTAAAGTTAAGGTGTGTGATACGAAAACCTAAAGGAAAAGAACTTAAGACTAACGGAACGAGAACTCAAAAATATAACGGAAAGTCGATTCCTGATGCTCAAAGTAAGACAAGAAAAAAACTTAAAGACATTTAAAAAGAAACAAGCAATAAAGAACAAAGAACGATTGAAGATCAGAAATACTAGGAAGAAAATTCATGAACCTTAGATCGGGCAAACATATAGGTAAGTCAGACAGACGAAGCCTTAGATCATCAGAAGCAAGTGTAGGAACTACTGCACGATCGTGGGCACAACAATTGAATAATAGTTATCCCTACGAGTTGAGATCAGATACGAGTGAATCAGAAATGGCTTTTAGCACAGAAAGACCAGGAGGGTCAAACATAGCATACTTGGAAAAACCTGAAGGACCCTATAGAACTCAATTGGAATTTCTCCAAACCAATCACTTAGGTGCTCGCATCTATGAGGATGGTTTGCGAAGACAAGTTCAGCCAGAGTCAGAAGCTAGGACTCAAGGAAAAGAACCATTAGAAGAACCTAGGACACCTAGAGGGAAATCTGTACTGACACGAGTACTAGTTCCAGATTGGACCCCTCAGGACAACAGAAGCATAGAGCTGTTTGTAAATAAAGAAACTGATGAAGCATTTTGGAGGTACAGAATGGAACAACCTAGTGAGGTAGGCTCCATCATAATTGACGAGTTCAAGGACCCGGATACACCTGGGAAGGTGGTATACCTGGATGAAACTTTAGAAAGAGTATTTGTGGTACCAGACCACACAAGAAATACCTACACATGGAGAGGTGAGCTAGTATTCCCTCCATCATGAGCAAATGTAAACACAAGCCATCAGGGTGTTTTTTTTTTTAATATAAAGGAAGTTCGGCAATAGCCTACTCTCCCGGACTTGAATTAAATAAAGAAAAGTACAAGAGAAGGGGACTAGTGCCCACGGGACTCCCCAAATCCCACAAAGCAGGGGAAGCTTTTACAGAGCTTAGATGACATTACAAAGAAGGCTAATTACCCTCTCATCGCCCTCATGTGGGGCCCACTTGGGTTTAAGCTTGTTATCGATCAAAAGGAGTACTTGATGATGCCTAAAGGGGGGGGATTTTTTACAGTTGACAATCCTTTTGCCAAGGAGGAACAACGATTTCTCAATTGACCACTCCTTGGGGGAGTCACCGAAGTTGAAAGCACATCTTTCCCGCCAGATTTTCCATAGGACCTCCCCTCTGATGGCGTTCCAGAGAGTCGCGGAGCAGCCGATCGCTTCTCCCAGCAGGGCTTGCTGCCAACTGAGACGTTTTTGAAGTCTAATTCTCTTTCCAACCACCTGCCAGAGTCTGTAGGAGTTGGGGCAGGTAAAGAAGATGTGTGAAACATCTTCCATAGACAGGTGGCAGCGTTTGCACCAGGGAGGGATCCCACAAATTTTGCTAGCCTTAAGGTTGGTCCAGATTCCATGATGAAGGATTTGCCATAAGAGGACAGACTTTTTGATTTCTATGAGGGGGTGCCAGATAGCCATGAACTTCATGTCCCACCGAAGCCGCGTCCATGACAGGCACCACTTTTTGTTGAGGTTAACCTGATAGTCGATCGTTTCTTTGATGTTCGGGACTTTTGATAGGCTATTCCCATTGTGCCATTTGAGACCAAGCAAGCTCGACATGTCGTGTCCCATGAGAAGGCGAACTTTGTGTCGGTCCCAGGCAAGACATACTGCTTTGCAACGTGTTCCATTCTTCATGCGAAATGTTGATGCTAGGATCAATATCCTCAAAGTTGATCCAGCGGTTGGTGTCTTGTTTCCAGAGATGTTTCCATTTTTTGAAGCCTTTGTTCCATAGCTTCTTGGCATTTTGAATGTTCCAAGATTCCACACTCCGGATGCCATGGATCGGAAACCAGATAGAGTCGTTTTGTCTGATACCGGCAGCCCACTTCCAGTCTTCACTTATTCTTGTGAAGCTTTTGACTTTATTCCAACTCTTCCAAAGGGAGCACACCAGATTAGAGCCTTTCGGGAAGACGGGGATGCAGCTTGGCCCACGAGGCCTCCCCGTTGCACCAAGCCTTAATCATCCATTTGGCCGACAGTTTGTTAGCCATGCACCCAATGTCCAAGATACCAAGTCCCCCACTATCTCTATGGCTGGTGCAGATGGACCATTTGATTTTAGGCACCCCCCTCCTATTGTGGTCGCCCGTCCAAAGGAAGTTTCTACAAATACTATCCAGTTTGGACAGATCATGCTCTTTCGGTCTCCAACAAGAAAGGAAATAAATGGTTGATGATAAGAGGAACGTGTTGATAACCATAGCACGACCAACAAGATTGATTTGCATACCTCTCCAATAGTTAAGCTTGTTTTCGAGTTTGGCAAGCACCCAGTTCCACCGCTGTTCCATAGATACACCAAACCCCAAGGGAATCCCAAGAAGCCGAAAAATTTGGCCCTGCGGAATGATTTGACAGCCATGATCAATGAGAAGGTCGGGTTGTGACCCACCAATAGCTCTAAAGGCGGTCTTAGAGTGGTTGATTATGGATCCAGAGGCTTCACAAAAAGTAGCAAGACACTTCCAGAACGTCTCAAGGCTGCTACTATCATTGTGCACAAAAGCGTTCATATCGTCGGCAAAAAGTCTCATGGTGATCTGACTGTGGTCATGCGGCAAACGAAGGCCTTTAATGTTACCAGCTTCCACATGATGCTCCACCAGCCTGCTAAGCCCTTCTGTGGCAATGGAAAAGAGAAGGGGAGCCAATGGGCACCCTTGTCTGATAGATCTTCTAAGTTTGATCACCTTTGAAAGATTTCCATTAATGTTAATTTGGGTCGATGCGTTTCCGAGAAGGGTCGCGATCATCTTGCTGAATTTCTGACTACATCCAAGATCTTGTAGCGACTGTAGAATATAGTCCCATTCTAGCCTGTCGTAGGCTTTATCAAAGTCGATCTTGAGGAAAACTACTTCTTGTTTAGACTCATTTGCAAATTCAAGACCTTCCCAGATATCTATAATGGTTTCCAAATATTGACCTGCCTTTGATGAAGCCTTTTTGGTCCTCTCTTAACCACTCTCGCAAGTGGCAAGAGATTCTGTTGGCAATGACTTTGGCGATGATCTTGTATCCTGTTTGGAGCATTGTAATGGGACGCCAGTTCTCTATTATGTTCTTTTCCCCTTTTTTGTGTACTAACTTGATAATGCCATTGTTGAGACAAGAAGGAAGCGCGCCAAACTTGAGTGCCTCTTGCCAAACCAAACAAAGAGGGGTGGCATCCACCAACTTGAAGGATTTAAAGAACTCATTAGTGAGCCCGTCGGGTCCCGGGCTTTTACCTGAGGGGAGGGCATCAATGACCTCAATGATTTCGGCTTCAGAGATAGAGGCATGAAGCAGAGAGTGAAGGTTGGGTGGGATCCTGTGGGGGGAAACCCTAGATATGGCAGCCATACAGTCCCTTCTAAGGTGGGAGAGGGGTTTTGAGGTCCCCAGGAGTCTCGTGAAGTGCCCTTCAATGATCCCAAAATTATCTTCTTCCGTATTGCATACATTGCCATTTGCGTCTAGCAATAAGGGGATCGATTCTCTGTTGTGTTTCCTTTTGAGGATACGGCACATCTCTTTGGTGGGTTTGTCGGCTTTGCCAGCCCACCACTCCTTGAAGAAAATTTGCAAATTTTTCCTTTGTATCTCTTCCTCGTATCTCAGCAGCGCTCTGATCTTTCGAAGTCCTTTCTGGGCTTGAGATTTTCCTTTGTTCACTTCCTCCTCGAGCCGCCAGAGTCTATGATATAGAGCTTCTCTACGAGCCCGCCGCACAGTCTCAAGCATCTTCCTGGATCTAATCATGATTTGTCGTGACTTATCGACCGCACTTCTCCAACACTTGGCTGGGGACAAGCCAGAGGCGAATGCCTCCTTCCACACATCAGAAATTTCTTGATGGACGGAGGGGAGAGAGAAGGAGGGCACACTGGCATGGAACCACGGAGCCTTACGGATCTTGGTGGGGGGTTGAAAAGTGATGATGATCGGGTAGTGATCAGAGATGGTGAGGTCGGTGCGTTGCGAGAGGGAGGGGTGGCCCCACTGATGAGTAAAACTCTGAGAAATGTAGCATCTATCAATTCTAGCTTTCCTCAGGTCCTCGCCTGCTTGGAGATTTGACCAAGAAAAGCCCTTCGAGTCTTTGAATTCGACCAAATCCAAGTGTAGTTTAGTTTTGTCCCACATTTCTTTCTCCCCACTATCGATGACCCTGCCCTTGCCCATCCATCTGTCCATAGGGTCCTCTACCATGTTGAAGTCACCACAAATAAGCATGTTGTGGGGGAGCGAGTCCAAGGAGGCCCAAGTGTTAAGTCTCTCTAACTCCCCATTAGGGGCATACAAAGAAACTAAAGTAAAACAGAAGGGAGCACCGAAAGAAACAGCAATCCATCGATGGCATTCATCTTCAAAGGAGCTCTCAAGCTTTTCAAACCAGAGTTGATTAATACCGATTACCGTTCCACCGGACCCCCGCTGATGCGCCGTTGAAATCCAAACATGGGTCGAGGAGACCTGTCTAAGCCGTTTCTGGAGGTCTTCTCCATCAATTTTAATCTCTTGAATACAAATAAAATCTGGGTTTAGGTTAATGTCACGAAGCCATTGACCAATGATGATCGCTCTTGAGGGGTCGGTTAGCCCTCTAGCATTTAACGAGATGATGATCATTGTCGTAGTGAGCCCTCTTTGCGGGAGGGAACTTTGTCCTTTCTTTTCTTGGATTCATCTTTCTTTTTCGCTCGGATCGGATCCCGAGTTAGCATTAGGTTCTTGTGGGGGCTTTCCACGGTAACTCCATAGGTTGTTTTCCTTTGCGGGATGCCTCCTGCTCGGAAGAACCGGGCGCCGTTTTCAGCTCCGTTTCTGGAATAGTCGATCCGATGATGGAGCTTTCACTATCCATGTTATCTTCGTTGCTAGTAGTAAAGCCGTCTTCTTTGCTTGTAGTGTAACCCTCCTGCAAGGTTTCTTTACTGTCAGGGATCTCAAGGCCTTTGACGTCGGTGTCCCCCTCCAGTTGGTTCCCACTAGGGTAGTCAAACTCATTGATTTCCTTTTCCAGATTGCAATACAAGTTGCTGGAGGGGGTAACTGACATGTTGTTTCGCTCAGAGGTGGCCCTAGGGCTTCTTTTCCTTCTTCTTCTGACTTCAATGAACCCGTCTGCATCAGCTTCTGGATTAAGGGGACCCTTGAATTCCTCTACTTTCGTCGAGTGATTCAATGCTCCATTGCTATCTTGAGCATTTTTGGGGGCTTCTTGATTTTGCTTTCTTTTTCGTCTCAAAGGGCAATCTTTGATCCTGTGACCTTGTTGGCCACAGCGAAAGCACACGTTGGGAAGGTTTTTGTAGCTGATGTCTTGCTCCCATACATCCCCTTCGCCCAAGTCCAGTTTGATCTTCGATGGAAGTGGCATACTGAGGTTAGCCTCGACACAGATTTGAGGGTGCCACCGGGCGTTGAAGGAGTGTCTTGCACCTTCATAAATGAGACCACCAATGTCCTCGCGTGAGGCCAACGGCTTGCCGATAGGAGAAACGATGTCCCATACGAAGTTGTACAAGAAGTATGGCAGGTTAGGGAGCTCAACCCAGAGGGGGTACCGAAGCGATTTCGATTTGTCGGGAGTAAAATCCGGGGACCATCTGAATAGGCACAGGGTCGCCCGGCCGAGTTGCCAAGTTCCGACACTAAGGGCACGAAACGCCATATCTTCATTTTCAAAGACTAGCAGCAAGTGGCTTGCCGGTAAGAACTGACACTTACAAACAACTAGCCCGCGGGGGAACCACTCGTTGCGAAGCCACTGTCGCACAGTTTCGAGCGGGGGCTTAGGGCCGAACATTTGGCCGACGAGGCAAACTTTCTTGAGCTCCTCCTGAGTTGACAAAATTGTGGATCTATTGAGGGAGACCAAGGGGGGTTCAGCATTCTCGAAGGCCCCTAGGGCGGCACAAGAGCCCCCCTCCAACAAAGAGGCCAGGTTATCGGTCTCCCCGGGATGAGGGGCCAGGTTACTTTTCACAAGAGAGGGGGTCGCCAAGTCCATGACAAAAGAGACAAACGAGTTCTATTAATTTCTATATATTGATCCCATTAAATAAGAAGTCTCATGATCCTTCGCTTTGTAAGGCTATAACTTTGAGTAGCTTGAGACAGCTCGATCTCCACGCAAGTTGCAACCTCCTCCCCCTCTTTGATTTCACGTGAAGTGACGCTTCTACGAGCCAATGAAGGGAAACATTCTTTTCCATTTAGGAAAAGGGAAGCATTGCAGCGACGCCCACTTGGAACCTCCCTTTAAAGGAAAAGCCTACGACGGCAACATCAGGTTACAACTGGCGCTAATCCTTTTTCAGGGCTCCTTTAAAGTTCGAAGAGTCTCTTGAAAGCGCGGGCCCCGAACCTGAGGGAATGCGATAGATGGTTTTTCCCAGCACCGCGATAGACGGGTTGCCACCACTAACGCGATAGATGGTTTTTCCCGGACCGCGATAGACGGGTTACCAACACTAACGCGATAGATGGTTTTCCCAGCACCGCGATAGACGGGTTGCCACCACTAACGCGATAGATGGTTTTTCCAGGACCGCGATAGACGGGTTTCCACCACTAGCGCGATAGATGGTTTTCCCAGCACCGCGATAGACGGGTTGCCACCACTAACGCGATAGATGGTTTTTCCAGGACCACGATAGACGCGATAGAACAGTCTCTATGAAGAGATCAAGTCCTGTCAGCCTCAAGCTTCGTCAACGTCCTCAGCAAGCTGCGCTTCAAGGTTCCGCAGCTCCCTACGACGACAGCGATGGCAATCATCCTCGGGCGCCAATGGAATTCGGATTCAGGAATTCGTGAAGAGAGAAAGAAAAAAGCCATCAGGGTGTTGGAACATCCTCAGCCCATGGTAATCAAAGAGAGAAGAACAAAGAGAGACCTGAAGTAAGTTTCAATCATCCCATAGGGAGAGATAGAACCACCATGGACACGGACAGAGTGGATAGACAAAGAGAACCTAGAATACCAGGTGGTAGAGATGATTTTCCTCTACCTAGACCACGTGAACACACAAGAATATTAAGACCCACTCAGTTAGTAAAATCCATGAAAAACTACTTTGATGGGACAGGAGATCCTTATGACCACGTTGCGGAATTTAAGCAAGTGCTACGAGTAGAGCAAGTAGAAGATATGTTCACGCAATACAATGCGTTTGGACTAACGTTAAAGAATACCGCTTTAACTTGGTTCCAACCATTGCAACAAAGGAAATTTAGAGACATCCATCACTTTTTAGAGTCGTTCATCACTAAATTCTCTAAAAGTGGGATCAGGCATGATACGTCTTCGTTAATTCATAGTTTCAAACAAACCCCTCAAGAAACAGTTAGACTGGCAGGACGTAGGTTTAGACAATATGTTGAAAGATGTCCAATGCAAGAGTTACCCTCACAAGCCAAGCAAGTGTCATTGTTTCTAGATGGTTTGTTGAGCTCTAAACTACGCTCCTATGTATACTTGAAGGAACCCAGAACGCTAGAGCAATGTGTAAGAATTTGCATAGACATTGGTCTTGGAAAGATTCTAGAGAAAGAATTAAGAGAAAATGGAGTAAGAGGATAACAGAATTGGAAGGAAGTCTCAAGGAATCTAGAGCCAAAATCCTAGAATTGACTTCACAGGAATTGAATCAAGAGAACCTAGCTCAGAGATCAGGATCAGTTTTAGCAGAACCCATACCAGAAAACCTAGACATGATGTTTCGCGCGTATCAAGCCAGAATAAAAGAAGGACCTCAAAATAGATGAAATGAGTAAGAACTACCCTCGAGCAGACTTAGAAATTGAGAGGAGTAAACTTTGCATGAAGATGGTAGAATTAGCACAAGCTATGTTTGAAGCCTATAGATATCTTAATTGGAATAACATGGAAAAACCTGAATTGCACTTTCAAGGACTGATGGAGAGGCTAGAATACTTAATTGACACCAAAGAGAAAAAGAATCAGCATAGGAACCCTATTGCCTCAGAGACACAAGAAAGAAATGCACCATCCCTGTCTCAAGTACCCAATACAGACGTAGAAGACAACCTGTCTTCCATACATAAGTATTCACATGAGTTTCTGAGAGAAATCCAAGAAGAGAAGTGGAGAAAAGAAAAAGGAACTCATCCCCCTATTCAAGAAATAGACGACTTGCAAGAGCAATTTCCCCAAGATATCCCCTCTATTTATGATGATGTAGAGGAATTCAACTAAGTGAAAACACAGGTTTTGAATCTAATTCTTTGCAAGAATTACCTCAGATCACAGGACCTTGGGAAGCTAAGTCTATTAGCATGAGAGCACCCATGATAATAGTGAGGAATGAAGAATCACTGATCCCTAGAAACACAGAAGTGATCAAGAACACCAAAGTACAATGTCACCTTACTCTAGAGGAATTGTTGAAGGTTAAACCAGAGTTGTGGAAGCATGTGGCAAATCAATTCCCTGAGCTTGCTACTACTCCCTCACAGATAGGATCACACAAGAAGGTACCAGAGATACTAGTAGAAAGAATCGGAGATGTAAGCGAAGGAGAGGAAGGTAACACTTATCTTCCAATAACCCACCAGGGCTACACCATGAAAGCCATCTTAGATCTAGGAGCTGGAGTAGCCATCGCTACCATCGCTTTATGGAAACATTGGGGTAAGCTAGCATTAAGACCTACCAGGATGAAGCTACAAATGGCTGACGGACATATAGAAAAACCATTAGGCTTACTTGAAGGCATCTCTCTCACCACTTGTGGTGTAGAGTTTGAGCATACTTTTGCCATTTGAGATTTTGCAAAAAATCATGCTTACGAGATGATTTTAGGACGACCATTCATGCGTCAATTGCAAATCATACAAGATTGGGGAACCAATTCTTTGTACTTGCAACATTTAGGAGTGACTACTAAAGTCAATCTTAAAGACTATTCACATCGAGATGTACCCCCAATACAATGGAATACCATCCATAAGACAGGTAGAAACGGAATTGGTACACTCATTAGAGTCAGACCCCACTCATTATGGATGTGTAAAGTAGCAAAACAAGAGGAAGAATGGTTAGAAGCTAGGACCTTAGGTTCAGAACAACATCCACGAACCCTTCAAGACCCAGCTTACGCACCTATAGTATTTCCAGACG
The DNA here is from genome assembly GCA_020310875.1 of Ceratopteris richardii. Taxonomy (NCBI): domain Eukaryota; kingdom Viridiplantae; phylum Streptophyta; class Polypodiopsida; order Polypodiales; family Pteridaceae; genus Ceratopteris; species Ceratopteris richardii. The sequence goes on from CM035407.1 coordinate 31,933,358, forward strand.
AAGAATTCGAACCCCATGGCTGGGAAGAAATCCTAGCAACCATGGATGTAGCCATCAATGAAGAACAATGGACACCCCACTATGACGAGGATGGCTATGACATCTCAGTTTTCACGATAGAGCCAATCATGTGTGATTCGATTATTGAAGAATGTGAACCTAGCACTGATGCATTTGAGGATGCGAGTGATTTCGATTTAGAGTCAATTATTATGGACCCACCCTTTGCATCAGAGGAAGAATACTTCTATGAAGTAGAAAATCATCCTCAAAAACACGAAGAAATTATGAATGAGGTAAGATTAACCACACAAGTGACTGCCAAAAGTGAAGGAAAGAAAAGAAAGAAGAAAGAAACCATGTCAGAAGAAGAAGAATCCTTGTTTGAGGTTCCTGAAAACTTCAAGAAATATGAGTAGAAGATAGACGAATCATGATACGAATGCCTAACAGAAAAGCTGACGCTGGAGAAGTATATGATAATCGAGAGAAAACCAAAAAAATCATAGTGTCCATAGAAGGAGAAGAAGAAAAATGTACATACATAAGGCATGATTTGACGACTGAAGAAGAAGAAGAATTAATTGCCCTATTGCGCGAATATAGAGATGTGTTCGCTTGGAGTTACAAAGATTTGAAAGGAGTAGACCCAGATATATGTTCTCATGGAATCCCTATGACTCCAGATCCAAAACCTACGAAACAGAAACCGTACACGTATAATGATAACTATGCTGCAAAGATTAAAGAAGAAATAGATCATTGATAGAAGCAAGATTCATTTACAAAATTGAGCATAATAAATGGGTATCCACCATTGTGGTTGTGCCCAAGAAGAATGGAAAATTGCGCGTGTGTATTAACCTTAAAAAAGTTAATGCTTCCACGATTAGAGATAGTTATCCTCTTCCTATCACGGAACATTTGTTGGAAAGAGTTGTGGGCAAGGAAGTTTATAGCTTTCTTGATGGTTTCTCAGGCTATAATCAAGTAGCCATTGCTCCAGAAGATCAACACAAGACGGCTTCTGCCACAGAATGGGGCATTTTTGCATTTCGTGTGATGCCATTTGGATTGACAAATGCACCCGCCACCTTCCAATGACTCATGTGTCATGTTTTTAAGGAATTCTGCCATCTATTTATAGTTGAGTTTGGGAGGCTAACTTCCCTCAATCACTCTCCAATCAGTCAATGATTGATTTGATTCTCTACCTACCACAAATCACGAATTCGTGGCTCCTCTTTCCCTTTTTGATCAAGTGGACTCAACCACTTAAGATTCTTTCACTTTTACATTAAGTAAACTCTTCAAAAGTTACAAGAGGTAGTTCACAAGTGAACTTTACATAGTCTTCATTTTAAGGCTTCTTCTATGACTTTGTGGGACTTAAGCCAATACTTAGGCTTTTCATAGACTTGCTCCAACAGTAAAGACATTTTTAAATAAGAATTTGGAAGTCGTGTGTGCATCATTTTTTTTTGTGGCCTTTGCCTCTACCCATTTGGTAAGATAATCTATCACAACAATAATGTATTTAGCATGTGTACCTTTTGTAGGGGGGTTAATGGGTCCTACAGAGTCTATACCCCACTTAGAAAATGCACGTCCTCCCATCATGGGTTTCAATGGCATTTCATCTCTGCGAGTAGGAAAGTGTGTGCCATCTGGCACACATCACATCTCTTTACATAGGTATGTGCATCCATGTGAAGAGTGGGCCACCATAATCCTGCAAAGAGGATGGATTTGATTACCCTATCGGGTCCAAAATGACCTCTTGCAACACCTTGGTGTGCAGTCTCTAGTATGCTCAAATAATCGCTTGCATGAACACACTGTCTTAAGTATCCGTCTCGTCCTCATTTGTATAAGTTATCGCCAATAAGTGAATAGTCTTGAGCTTCCTGCTCTAGACTGCGTTGTCGTGCTAAAGTCATTCCTTGAGGGAATGTTTTCATCCTCAAGTAGGTCACTAAGGGTTCACTCCATTCTGGTGTGAGAGACACGTGATATAATGTAGCATGTTCTACTGGTGGTCTTTCACAACAAACAGGGCATTCTTTACACAACTTGTAGACGTCTGCTTCCATCATAGGCCAATATACTCCTAGTCTCTGCAGAGTCTGCAATGTATGATGTTTTGAGTGATGTTGCTTTAATGCACCTACATGTGCTAATTGCAACCAATTCACATGTTCTGATTCATCTACACAACAAGCAAGAATCTTTTGATTATCCTTTTTATATATACTTCTTGCTATTTTTTGATATCTTTGAGACTTGGTAATCTCTCCTTCCTTGATCCTTATCCTAGGATTCTTGGGTCCATATGTTAGAATAGGGCCAATAGGCTTAGCCCATTCTAGTACTATCTAAAGGTTAAACAAATATGCATCTGGTAATTCATCGGCTATTCCTTGAGGAGCTTCTCCTGAGGTTAGTCTCAAGAGGTGGTAAGCTCTGAGGTGTGTCTTTCCTTTCCTGACTACTACTTCAAAATCATACTCCATGAGTAATAGAAACCAGTCCCGTGTTACATGGCTTATTGACTAAGTACAGTAATGCTTGATGACCTGTAAAGAACTTGAACTTATTTGCCAACAAATAATGCCTGAATTTCTTTACTGCGTAGATCATTCCTAATCCTTCTCGTTCCATAGTGGTGTAATTTCTTTCTACGGCATTCAATTGTTTGCTTGAATAGGCTATGGGGAGATCCATATTACCTTCCTTCGTGGGTTGTGCTAACACACATCCTATGGCATAGTTGGATGCATCCACATGTACACGGAATGGCTTGCTCCAGTCCGGGGTTGTCAATATAGGTGCTGAGCACAAACCTTGTTTAAGTTCATTGAATGAATTCTCACACTCATCTGTCCATTCAAACTTAGTCAAAAGAGAGTACAGAGGCTTAGCTATGATCGCATACATGTGTATGAATCGTTTATAATAACCACAATGACCCATAAATGCCTGTACTTCTTTTACGGTAGTTGTCCTAGCTAGATCTGCAATTACTTTCACCTTTTCTTCATCTGTCGAAATTCCATTCTTTGACACAATGTGTCCTAGAATTTTGCCCTGTGTGACCATGAAAACACATTTCTCTGGGTTCAAACAAACTTGATATTCTCGACATTTGTCAAATACTTGTCTTAACTCTGAGATATGTGTCTGCCTGATATTCGAATGAGCACATATGTCATTATAGCATCATTGGTGGGCAGCTCTATCGATATTTTGTACATGAAATCATTTATCGGAGGTGTCTCGAGGAAGAAGAAGCAACCCTAGTGTTGAGAGCATTACATGATGAACCCTGCGGTGGGCATTTTGCTGGTGAGCTGAAGGCAAGAAAGATTTTATTGGCTGGGTATTGGTGGCCAACGCTGTTCAAAGACTCTCACATATACTGTAAGAAATGCGACAAATGCCAAAGAATGGGCAAACCAACATTAGCACATGCTGCTCCCCTTACGCCGGTGCTGGCTCTTAAGCCTTTTGAAAAATGGGGAATTGATTTTGTGGGGCCTATTGATCCTCCCTCAAGACGTAGATCCAATAGGTATATCCTGGTCTGCACTGACTATGTTACCAAGTGGGTAGAAGCCAAAGCTCTGAAGACTGACCGAGCTGTTGATGTAGCTAAATTTTTGTACGAACAAATTATCACCCGATTCGGATGCCCGTTGGAGATAGTAAGTGATAGAGGGACACATTTTGTCAACGAATTGATTGAGGAATTAATAGAATTATATAAAATCAAACATAGGAAAATCACTCCATATTACCCGAGGGCGAATGGACAAGTGGAGGTTACCAACAAGGTTCTTGAACAGATTCTGACAAAGACAGTAGCTGTGCATAGGCGAGACTGGGATGAGAGACTTTTGGAAGCTTTGTGGGCGTATCGAACATCCTACCGAGTGACGACTAAGAGCACTCCGTTCTCCCTAGTATATGGCAAGGAAGCCATCTTTCCCATCGAAAAAGAAGTTCCGACATTAAGAGTGGCCATTGAGGCTAGAATGGGAGAGGAAGAGTCATTGAAGGAGAGGTACATACAACTGGTCAAGCTAGAAGAAAAGAGACTCATTGCACAACAAAGTCTGGAAGCTATTCAGAGAAGACGTAAGGAGAGGCATGACAAGAATCTCAAGACCTATGCGATTCAAGAAGGGGATTTGGTGCTAGTCTATGATAGTAGATATTATAAATTCTTGAGGAAGTTACAGACAAGATGGGTAGGGCCATTTAAAGTGGTGGAACTCAACTCCAATGGTTCCATGCAAATTCAAGATTTAGGAGAAGAATGTGCTCCCGTGAAGGTTAACGCGCTTCAAGTCAAACCATATTTCAAGTAGCATTAGGACAGGAGAAGCCAGACGAGATCCAAGCGGAAGGACGTAGTAGACTCCTTGTACATAGATGTATAGTTATATATATATATATATATATATATATATATATATATATATATATATATATATATATATATATATATATATATATATATATATATATATATATATATATATATATATATATATATATATATATATATATATATATATATATATATATATATATGCGCATATGTAAGCTATGATTTTTGTGTCATAAATATTATCCCTTGCTAGCTCAGGAATTTTGGACTTCTAATTTTTTTTTTTGTGTTGCGCAGAGACTGTTAGGAGCTAAGTAACAAAATGGCAGATCAAATAACTCAACTCTATTTGTACGAGCTAAGGATATATTTCTCAGACCAAACATTCGCCCGCATGGACATAGAGGTCGACGACTTTGAGATGGAATATGATGTGGAGGAAGCGCACTGGCTGGTATGTTTCATAAACCAGGGTTTGGATGTTATATTTTATTGAGTGTTTTGAGGAATACCTGACCCGACATGTAGGATGGGCGGGGGATCGATATTACTATTTCGATCCTTCGAGGGAAATGCCTAACGAGGAAAATGATATCACTTGGGCTTGGGCAGATGTGTTAACGATAGGAAGTGATGACGGAGCTCCTGAAGTTGAGCCTGACTCGCCCTAGGGAAGTCGTCGGGATGCGAGTACGAGTTGAGGCTATATGAGACATCCCGGAGACTCACATTCTAGAGCATCTAAGGATAGGTATACGAGGGACCAAGGCATAGCCAGCTGTAGTTACCAAGTGAAAAGTCAACTCGATGAATACATATGTAGTGTCTGTAATTGAGAGAATGGAGTGAAGAGGTGGTTGATCTGTCAAAGGTTAGAGTGTATATGCTTGCATGCATGTGTGGGAAAAGTGGAAAAAATTCCTTTCTTCATCTCCCTAATTCTCAGGACTGGGGCAAATTAATTAACTATTAAAAAAAAAAGAAAAAAAACATTGTGTTGTTGTGATTGTACCAATGCGCTATGGTGGGCTAGTAGGTGGGTGGAGTTATCCTATCCGGGTGGTTAGGACCACGAGCTGCAGCTAGTTTCGCCATAGGCTTGGAATGTGTATGTTTGTGTCTTAGCTACGCGCCATAACGGGTTGGTAGGTAGGTGGAGCCATCGTGGCTGGGTAGTCACGACCACGAGCCGCATCCAGCTTTGTTATGGGCTAGCTGATATATGTTATGTGTTATCATTATGTGTTTGTGTGTTGTGCGCTACGTTGCATTGGTAGATGGGTGGAATCAACTTGGCCGGGTGGTCAGGTCCACGAATCGCATCCAATGTCAACGTAGGCCAACGTGTGAATATAAATAAAATCTACCTATGAAGTTATTCCCCACTCCTGAGGGGGAGAGAGAGAGAGGAGAGGGCGATGATCGCTTGGAAGGGAACGTTATTTGCTTGTGTGATTGGTATGGTGGCACGGATACTATATGTGTACTTATAAATGAGACCTTTAGCGAGGTAATGCAACGGTCTTGCTTTATAACATTCTTAAAGGCACGGATACTATATGTGTACTTATAAATGAGACCTTTAGCAAGGTAATGCAACGGTCTTGCTTTATAACTTGTGTGCTCTATCCGAGGGTTTTCCAGTGTGTGGGACACTCTAGGGTTTTTATGTAGATCTTGACTTGTACTCGGGTCTCGATGACTCTTGTGGGACGACGATGGGGATTCTTAGGGAGTGTCTGGTCATGGAATATGTGTACATAGCGAATAGTAGGTCAATAAAAGGGGTATGCATTTTGGGTATGTTGCATCTCTTGTTGAATTCATTTCAGTTAATGTTGTTTATTTCGGTATTTCCGTTTCTGTTTTTTCGCAATGACAATTGCATGTGTAAAACATGGAAAGGTATGCATGTGTTATTTTGGTTGAGACTATTTTCATAATGGAATGCATGAGCAAATTGATGCATGGTTGAAATGGAGTCGCATACATGTGCGTGTTCTTGGATCATTTTGTAAATGAATAAGTTGTATGGATTCATGGGTATTTTTTTAGTACTAATGGCTTCAATGAGTGCAGGTACAGTTGGAATGATGGCTCAATGAAAAGGAATGAATATGCAAAATATGCTATAGGAATGAATGTGACATTCACCGGTGGTACTTCCTATTTTTCAGGAATACGCAGAGATTGACCCCGAGATAGAAAAACCTGAGATTTCTCTCAATTTACTGAACCAAATGCTTTGCAAATTTATAGGCATAAACTACACACTAATACCTTTCCAATGAAACATATTGCACTCAATTTGTATCTCTGGAGAGAGAGCAGCGGCCTCTGCAAGATTATTGTTCGCGAAGAAGATGATGCAGAGAATTGAAGGAGCAAGACAATGATGGTCACAAGTGTATGTATATTGCTTCCATGTAATGTACAAGTGATTTCAAGTCTTTATATAGACTCTAGGAGTGTTCCACGACTTCGACAAGTGAAATTTGAATTCAAATGAAGGTGGGAATGGTTGTTGGAGGGAATCAATTCACTTCCCTACAATCTAGGAAAAGTGAAGATCTAGTTTGATCTACTTTTAGGTGATTTGATTGCTTGATTGAATGCGAATTCAACCACCACAAATTCATGGGATTTGGGCTCTATCTTTCTACCTTTACATGTGTAAATCTCAAGGCTTTTACAACGGTAAATGAACCATCAAAAATCTCTCAAAAAATACAATAAATGAGCATAAGAAAAAAAACTCTCCAACGGATATTCTTTCGACGCGATAGCCTTTGATGTAGATCAAATCCACCTCAAGCATAGTGTAAGCTTGATGTTCCAACAGCTCCCCCTCAAGCTAAAGTATGCTTGAGTCTTCATTCTCTGATAGGTTGAATACCTGCCATAGCTTTGAATCTACAAAGCTTTATTCCATCAAGTGCCTTCATCATCATATCTGCTACTTGCTTTTCAGTAGGAACAAAAGAAATGTCAATCTCCTTCACCATGAGCTTCTCTTTGATGAAGTGGTAATGAACTTCTATGTGCTTGGTTCTCGCATGGAAAATAAGATTTGCTGCTATATGCATGGAACTTACATTATCTCCAAATATATGAGGTTTGGAACTCACAAGTCCCAAATCTGTATACAATGCTTTTAACCATATTGCCTCTTGAGTTTCTATGGTCAAGCCTCTGTACTCTGCTTCAGTTGAGGATAAAGCAACTGTTGGTTGCTTCTTGGAACTCCATGACACTAGCTTCGAACCTGCAAATGCTAAGTAACCAGATGTACTTTTTCTATCATCCTTAGCTCTTGCCCAATCTGCATCTGAGTAGATTTTGATATCCAAATCTGAAGAGTAAGGATAGAATATACCTTCATTGATTGTACCTTTGAGATACTTAAGTACTCTCTTAGCCGCATCCATGTGTGGTCTTCTCGGTGAGTGCATGAAGTGACTAAGCACTCCCACACTATATGAGATGTCTGCCCTGTTAGATATGCTCAATACTCCACCCTCATGTGACCACAAATGATCCATGGTGCTCTAAGTTGTAAGGCCCCCATTATGAGGAGAAGCCATTATGAGAGCCCGGACATTTGTGGAACCCTAACTTCCAAGTTAGATGAGGTCTATGTGTGACCGTTGATGGTTATAGATGATCTTTGTGAGCCTAGCCGTCAGGTTAGGTAGGGCATAAACTTCCAGGCCATTGGGTTATCATTTAAGGTGAAAATAAAGGCCCTGTGGCGTCCCGCGGTTTCCCCATAGAACCTTAATGGGGGGAGTGCAGAGGGGGGCTTGCCCCCTTCTGCGGGGTCCGGGGGGCCTATCCCCTCGGCCCGTAGGGCCGAGACGGTAGGACTTCTGGTCGTGGAGATATTGTCGGATCATATATTTTACCGACTAATTTGTATCTCCTGACTACGTTTATCTATACCGAACCGCCTTGTAAAAGCTATATAAGCAAAGCCCAGGTTGAGCTTTATATAGCATTGCGCACTAGTAAGCCCTTCATCTAGAGTCTGTCTAGATCGCCATCTAAGCTCCACAGTGGGAGCGCACGGGTGGACAGCACCATCATTGTAACTGCATTATGCTTTGCAATCTGAGAATTTGAGTTCTCTACCTCTCAGTCTGCGTCTATCTTTGTCTGCGTTTTTCTCTCAACTCTGTCTACAGGTCTATTCCGCTGTGATGTTATTTTCTTACATGCCCTTGTATGAGTAGCATATATCAAGCTACCTACCAAGCTTTGATATTCCTTAATGTCTTCAATTTTCTCACCTTTATAAACACTAAGTTTATGATTCATCTCCAAAGGTGTACCTGTAGGTATAGTGTTCTCGATTTTGAACTTGAGAAGAAGATCTTGAATGTATCTTCTTTGAGTCAAATACATTCCTTCATCTGTGTATATCACCTGCGTACCTAGGAAATATGTGAGCTCACCTAGGTCAGTGATTTTGAACTCCTCTTGCATGTGTCTCTTGATCCTTTGAATGCCATTTAGATCATCACCTGTCACAATAATATCATCTACATATACACATAGATAGATAACCTCATTGTGATCCCTTTTGATGAATAGAGAAGGATCTGAGCTACTAGCTTTGAACCCTTGATCTTGAAGATATGTAACCATCCTATAATTCCAAGCTCTAGGAGCTTGTTTCAATCCATACAATGCTTTCTTAAGTCTACAAACATAAGATGGATGATTAGGGTTTTCAAAACCTGGTGGTTGTGACATGTATACCTCTTCACTTATCCAACCATTTAAGAATGCATTTTTCACATCAAGTTGAGGAGTCTCCAATTCCTTGCAGCAGCTACACTTATCAATGTCCTGATTGTAGTCATCTTTGCAACTGGTGAGGATGTTTCCTCATAGTCTATACCATGAGTTTGTGAGCATCCTTTGGCAACTAATCTTGCCTTGTACCTACAAACTGATCCATCTAAATTTCTTTTAACTTTATATACCCATCTGCAGCCAATTACCTTTTGATTCGGCGACATTGGAACCAAATCCCAAGTGTCCATTTCCTTGAATGCATCTATCTCTTCTTTCATGGCCTTTTCCCAATTAGGGTTTCCCTTTGCCTCTTCATAGGTTGAGGGTTCCTCTGAAATAGAGTCTTTTGCCAAGTAGATTGAATGCTTCGTAACAAATGTGGAATCATATCCATACCTTTCTGGTTGTTTCTTCTCTCTTGCTGATCTTCTAGGTGCTTGTTTGGAGCATTCTCCAACCTCTCGCATCTTTGCTTTGCCTCTTGAATTCCATAGCTTTTAATCCTTTTCTCTTTCATCTTGGTCATCATCTGTATCACTTCTTGGATCCTAGACCTGTGTATCATGCTTGCTTCCTAATTGATGAGAGTCAGAATCAAGATCATATGGTAGTGTTACCTTTTATTTGTCTTCATCATACCAAGACCTGTGTTCTTCAAACACAACATCTCTACTTGTAGTGAATTGCTTGGTTGAAGGATTGAAGAACCTGTAACCCATCTGAGTTGAATCATATCCAATAAACACTGCCTTTGTTGCCCTTTCATCTAGCTTACCTCTTATTTGTGATGGTATATGAACATAAGCTAAATAACCAAAAACCTTGCAATGTCCAAGACTAGGTTTTCTTCCATGCCATGCTTCATAAGGATTCATACCTTGAAGTGATTTGGATGGTAGTCTATAGGTACACAGCAGTTGAAATAGCTTCTGCCCATAGATAATGTGGCAACTTCTTCTCTTCAAGCATTGTTCAAGCTGATCCAACCAATGTCTTGTTTCTCCTCTCTGTAATTCCATTTAGTTGAGGAGAGTACCTAGTAGTCACTTCCCTTTTGATACCTTTTTCCTGCAAGAACTCATCAAAATCTTTGGAGAAGTATTCTCCCCCTCCATCAGATATGAGCTTCTTTATAGATCTACCTGTATGATTCTCCACATGTGCAAGATACTTCTTGAAGCAATCAAACACTTCATTCTTACTCTTGATAAAGTATAGAACAGTCCATCTACTATGGTCGTCAATAAATGAGACATAATACCTTGATCCTGCCAATGAAGGTTCTTGACTTGGTCCCCATACATCTGTATGTACTAAGTCCAATAAGTTGTTGTGGATGTAGCCTTTGTGGTTGAATGGTTGTCTTTGTGCCTTCCCAATCTGACATGCATCACACCTGTTGATCATTTGTTGCTTTGATATGTTCGACAGTCCTAGAACACTTTGATCCCTGCATATATCCTTCAATATTCTTTCATTCACATGAGCAAGTCTCTTATGTCACACTTCAAGCTCACTTAGGGTTTGAGACCCAAAGTTGAATAGAGCTATGTTCCTGGTTTCTCCTACTTCAAAAGTAAAGAGCCTACCATGCTTCTCACCTCGGGCTATCTTTTTGAAGCCTTGACATGGATCTTCCACAAAAGCTCCATGTTAGGTGAACCTAACTTGCAAGCCTTTTTCAACTATTTGGCCTACACTTATTAGGTTTTTAGTGATAGTGGGTACATAGAGAACCTTACTCAAAATGTTTGTCCTGCCATTGGAATCTTTGACATTACCAATCTTCTCCACATTGTGCTTCATGTCATCCCTTGTTTGTACTTCATGTCTATGCTTTGGACTTTCCAAATCAGATAGAAGAGCAATGTTGCCTGCAACATGATTCGAGCATCCTAAATCTATGTAGAACAAATGATCATCTTCTTTACCTTCTTTGTGGCTTAGGTTCATAAGAAGCAATGAGTCTTCATCTGGTTGATCTTCTGAATAATTGTTGTAGTCCCTTCTATTATAGCTTCTATTGTTATTGTTGAAGTTGTGTCCACCTCTGCCTCTATTGCTGCCATATCCACCTCTTCCACTTCCTTTTTGGGTCTTCCCATTGAACCAGCAATTTTGAGTGGTGTGGTTGGTCTTATCGCATATGGCACAAGGTTGAACATTTTGACCTTTGGCTTTTTCTTGCTTTGGTCCTTTCTTCTTCCCTTTCCACTTGCTCTTGCTTGCGAAGTTGGCTTGGGAGGTCTCTTCTTCATCTTCTTCCTTCTTCTTGCCTTTTTGCTTCGTATCCTTCTTATCTACATATAGAGCACTAGTTGAATTACCATGATAACAGTTACCTTCCTTTATGCTATTGTTGGCTTCTTGATTGAAGAGTTGTCCAAGAAAGATGTTGAAGTCTAGAGTTTGCACTGTTAGATATTCTCAATACTCCACCCTCATGTGACCACAAATGATCCATGGTGCTCTAAGTTGTAAGGCCCCCATTATGAGGAGAAGCCATTATGAGAGCCCGGACATTTGTGGAACCCTAACTTCCAAGTTAGATGAGGTCTATGTGTGACCGTTGATGGTTATAGATGATCTTTGTGAGCCTAGCCGTTAGGTTAGGTAGGGCATAAACTTCCAGGCCATTGGGTTACCATTTAAGGTGAAAATAAAGGCCCTGTGGTGTCGCGCGGTTTCCCCATAGAACCTTAATGGGGGGAGTGCAGAGGGGGGCTTGCCCCCTTCTGCGGGGTCCGGGGGGCCTATCCCCCCGGCCCGTAGGGCCGAGACGGTATGACTTCTAGTCGTTGAGATATTGTCGATCATATATTTTACCGACGATTTTGTATCTCCCGACTACGTTTATCTATACCGAACCACCTTGTAAAAGCTATATAAGCACGGCCCAGGTTGAGCTTTACATAGCATTGCGCACTAGTAAGCCCTTCATCTAGAGTCTGTCTAGATCGCCATCTAAGCTCCAGAGTGGGAGCGCATGAGTGGACAGCACCATCATTGTAACTGCATTACGCTTTGCAATCTGAGAATTTGAGTTCTCTACCTCTGAGTTTGCATCTATCTTTGTCTGCGTTTTCTCTCAACTCTGTCTACAGGTCTATTCCACTGTGCTGTTATTTTCTTACATGGTATCAGAGCTCAGGAGGCTCTGAGTGGTGCAGAAGCAGAAACGCAGAGGTTACAGAGTTCTGAACAACAAAAGAGAGAAGATGTCAAGCGGTGCATCATCATCTACGACTGGGGGCCAAGGCGGTTCATCAACAGGAGTAGGTGGCGCACAAGCAGGAGCAGCAATGATGCCGGTCATCCCAACGTTGCGGATACGGCCACCAGCCTTCACAGAAGGTAAACTTGATGGTACGAACTACACCCTATGGAAGTTCAAATCACTTCTATTCTTGATTCATATGAGCTTTTGGAGACTGTTCTTGGGACTGATCATGAGCCCCAAGAAAGACCTGATCCAAATACTCCTGGTCGAATGATTCCTCTTGATGCTGATCTTCTACGTGCTTGGAAATGTAGAAATGCAGATGCACTCTGTGCTCTTGTTACAAGTACTTCTGATAGTGTTCTGACTCTCATCAGCATACTATGAAGGTATGTGAAGCATGGAACATATTGAGAAATCAATATGAAACTCGTAATCAGACACGGATTCAGAACTTGGAGAATCAGCTTGTAGCATAACAGTTTGCTGATGGGGAGACTGCAGAGGTGTTTATCACTCGCATAAAGAATCTACAAGATCAAATGGCGGGAGCAGGTGTTCAAAAGTCAAGTGAAGAGCTAGCTCGACATTGTCTTCGAATCTGTCCACCTAAGTTTGATGGTCTGGTAACTGCTCTTAACACTCAAATCAGACCTCAACCACTAACTTTTGAAGAATTCAGTGCCTTACTCATGGAGGAGGAGCTGCGGCTCAAGGCAAGGAGTGGTGGTAGCAAAGGAGATGCTGCATTCATAGCAAATGCCAAAGGAGGCAAAACAGACTCTTCAAAAGATGGAGACAAAAAGAAGAACGACAAAAAGAAGTTCAAGGGAGAGTGTTTCCACTGCAAGAAGAAGGGACACAGAATCCAAGACTGTCGCATCAAGAAGGCAGAAGAGAAGAGTGGCTCTTCAAAAGGTGGCAAGGGCAAGGAGTCTGCCAACACAGCAGAAACAGATCTTGAGTTATTTGTTACGATAGAGGAGGTGTGCTCCTCGGCTGAAGATTCAGGAACAAATGACTCATGGGTGTTGGACAACGGTGCATCTCGTCACATGATGAGTAGAAAAGACCTTTAGAGTTCCTTACAGCCTCTAAAGGAACCCATCATAGTAAAGATAGGAAACAATGCAAGATGTCCTGCAGAGGGAGAAGGTACAGTTTCTTTCATTAACTCTAATGGCGATATCAGAAAGCTTTCCAATGTGTTGTATGTTCCACAAATAAAACGAAATCTACTTTCAGTAGCTTCTATAAATGATCAAGGTCATCAAGTATCTTTCAGTAAGACAAGAGCTAAGATTATGGATGGTAACAACAACATTGTTGGGACTGCCATAAGGAGGAGCAACCTGTATGAGTTGTGTGCTCTTACAGCCACTACAAACGTGGGCACAAGTAAGCTATGGCATGAGAGATTCGGCCACATTGGATACCCTGTACTGAAGGAGATGCATCGCAGAGGTATGGTTGCACACCTACCATCGATTGCATAAATGAAGGAACCATGTGAAGCTTGCATGATGGGCAAGCAACAGAGAAAGACATTTCCACAAGAAAGCAAGAACATGGCAAGCTATCCTCTAGAGTTAGTGCATGCTGACTTGTGCAGAAAAATGCCTACACAAGCCTTGGGCGGATCTTCCTACTTCATGTTACTTGTCGACAACTATAGCAAGAAGATGTGTGTGTACTTCCTTCGCGATAAGGCTCAAGCTTTTGGTAAGTTTAAAGAATGGCTTTAGCTTGTTGAAACTGAAACAGAGAAGAAGATGAAGAAATTCAGGATAGACGGTGGTGGTGAGTTCACATCAATAGAGTTTGAAGATTTCTGCAAGAGTAAGGGAATCAAGCATCAACTCAGAGTGGCACATAGTTCTCAACAGAACGATGTTGCAGAACGCCGGAATCGAACCATCATGGAGATGGCAAGGTGCATGTTGAAAGGAAAGGGTTTGCCTAATCAATTTTGGGTAGAGGCTGTCAACACTGCTGTCTACATCTTGAATCGAAGCTACACCAAGGCACTTGATGGAAAGACTCCACAAGAAGCCTACATTGGTAAAAAGCCTTCTGTTTCCCATTTCAAAGTATTTGGAAGTGAATGTTATGTACATGTTCCAGATAGGGAGAGAAACAAGCTTCAACCAAAAAGCATCAAATGTATCTTCCTGGGGTACAGCGAAGATAAGAAGGCTTATAAACTTTATGACCTTGAGGCTAAGAAGATCATGGCGAGTCGTGATGTGGTGTTCAAGGAGGAGCAGCCACATGCAGTGGAGGAGGAAAAGAGAGCTTCCACTTTATCATCAGGCGAAGGGGCAATCCACTATGAACCTGACCCAAGAGCTATCCCTTCTACACAAGAGAAGGAAGCATCATCTTCAGATGATGAGTCTGAAAGTCACCAACCTGCCGACACCCAAGTGAAAAAGCCATTGCCACATTGGGTGAGGTAGCTCTATGATTCTGCAAACCCCATCCCACAGTCACTAGAACAGGTTGGAGATGGACCGAGGCGATCACAAAGAATAGAGGAACAGAGACGGGCAAGCGCCCATATTGTAAACATAGCCTTGATGGCTGATCTCATTCAAGAAGAAGCGAAGGAACCAAGCAATGTGGAAGAGGCACTCCATGATCCAAATTGGAGGGCTGCCATGCAAACAGAATACAACAATATCATGAAGAATGGAACTTGGAAATAACATATTTTGGTAAACACTGGGATATAAGAGATAGGCACTATTAATCCTTACTGGGCCCCCTAAGCGTAAAGTCATTGGCACCAAGTGGGTTTGGAAGCTAAAGTACAAGGCTGATGGTACTCTAGAAAAATATAAAGCAAGACTTGTTGCACAGGGCTACTCACAAGTTGAAGGCATTGAATTTTGTGAATCATTTGCCCTGACTGTAAGAATGACTACTATCCGAGTAGTACTAGCTTTGGCTGCACATAAGCGTTAGCCAGTCTATCACATGGATGTTAAATCAGCGTTCCTGAATGGAGACCTCAAGGAGGAGGTATATGTGTCTTAGCCACCAAGGTTTGAGGCTCCCCATTCACAAAACAAGGTATGTAAGTTGAAGAAGGCATTATATGGGCTAAAACAAGCCCCTAGAGCATGGTACCAACGGATAGATAAGTATCTCTTGGATCTAGGGTTCAAAAGATATGCTTTTGATGCTAACTTGTATGTTCTAAAGAAAGGAGGGAAGACAATTGTGCTTGTACTCTATGTAGATGACCTTGTGATTACAGGAAATGATGATGCTCTTCTTCAACAAACAAAAGATTCCCTGAGTTCAGAATTTGAAATGACAGACTTGGGCTTAATGCATTATTGCTTAGGTCTTGAAGTTTGGCAGGAACCAGGGAAGATTTTCATCTCTCAACAAAAGTATGCAAGGCAGATATTGAAGGCATTCGACATGGAGGATTGCAAGGAAATTTCTACACCTATGGAGGTCAACACAAAATTATCTATTGAAGATACTTCACCTCCAGTGGATATTGGAAGATACAGGAAATTAGTTGGAAGTCTCATCTACTTGTGCAATAGCAGACCAGACATCTCTTATCTTGTTGGAGTAGTAAGCAGGTTCTGTAATAAGCCTTGCCAAACTCATTGGAAGGCAAGCATGCGGATACTCAGGTATGTGAAAGGAACCACTGATTATGGTATTCTTTATGAAGAAGGATCATCTCTAGTCGGATACTATGACTCAGATTGGGCAGGAGATATTGATACCAAAAAATCAGTTTCTGGATATTGCTTTTCTTTAGGATCAGGGATTTTCTCTTGGATCAGTAAGAAGCAACCGACTGTAGCATTATCTTCTACTGAAGCTGAGTACAAAGCTGCATGCATTGCAGCATGTGAAGTAGTATGGTTGAGGAGGATCCTATGGCACATAGGAATACAAGGACAGGAGGCTACAGAGTTGAAGTGTGACAACCAAAGTTGCATGGCCATCGCCAAAAATCCTGTTTTCCATGCACGTACCAAGCACATAGAAATCCAGTATCACTATGTGCGTGAGTTGATTGAGGACGGGGTCGTGGAGATAACCTATTGCCTTACTGAAGAAAATGGAGCAGACATCTTCACCGAGGCTCTTGGGAGAGAGCAACTTTTTCGACACTTTCCAAAGCTTGGGATTGGACCAAGGAGGTAGTTCACCATCGGGTGGACATTGAGGAGGGGTGTTAGATATGCTCAATATTCCACCCTCATGTGACCACAAATGATCCATGGTGCTCTAAGTTGTAAGGCCCCCATTATGAGGAGAAGCCATTATGAGAGCCCGGACATTTGTGGAACCCTAACTTCCAAGTTAGATGAGGTCTATGTGTGACCGTTGATGGTTATAGATGATCTTTGTGAGCCTAGCCATTAGGTTAGGTAGGGCATAAACTTCCAGGCCATTGGGTTACCATTTAAGGTGAAAATAAAGGTCCTGTGGTGTCGCGCGGTTTCCCCATAGAACCTTAATGGGGGGAGTGCAGAGGGGGGCTTGCCCCCTTCTGTGGGGTCCGGGGGGCCTATCCCCCCGGCCCGTAGGGCCGAGATGGTAGGACTTCTAGTCGTGGAGATATTGTCGGATCATATATTTTACGGACTATTTTGTATCTCCGGACTACATTTATCTATACCGAACCGCCTTGTAAAAGCTATATGAGCACGGCCCAGGTTGAGCTTTACATAGCATTGCGCACTAGAAAGCCCTTCATCTAGAGTCTGTCTAGATCGCCATCTAAGCCCCACAGTGGGAGCGCACGGGTGGACAGCACCATCATTGTAACTGCATTACGCTTTGCAATCTGAGAATTTGAGTTCTCTACCTCTGAGTTTGCATCTATCTTTGTCTGCATTTTCTCTCAACTCTGTCTACAGGTCTATTCCGCTGTGCTGTTATTTTCTTACATGCACATCCATGATGAGATCATAAGCCGTTATGAAGGATTGCCATTGCTTATCACTTCGAATGCCGTTGAGAATTTGCCTCATGATGACCTCTTCTTCAATCAGCTCTCCAATGGATGCTAACTGATCCGCAACCTCCTTGACCTTGGTAACAAACTCTGTGATGGTTTGTTTAGGTGTCTTCTTCATTTGGTTGAACTCGTTCCAAAGATGATTCTTTCTTGCTTTGGTACTAGCAGAAAAGAAAGTCTCGAGGGCATCCCAAGTCTCTTGGGATGTCTTGCATCCTCTAATATGTGGTAATAGAAATTCAGAGATAGAGTTTAGTATATACGACCTTGCTTGAGCATCCCTTGCACACCAAAGTGTGAGCTTATCTGTCTCCTCTTGTGTAGGTCCTCCTTTGGAACTTGGAATAGGCGTAGCTTCATCACCTGCTACAATTCCATAAAGATTTCTACCTTGCAAATAGGCCTCCATCCTGAATTGCCAAGCCGCGTAGTTGTGTCGATCAAGCTTCTCGATCATTGAGGGAAATCCATCACCCATATTGATCTAGCTCTGATACCACTGAAAGAACTTGGAGAAGCTTGTAGAAGGTAGAAAAATGCATTTTGAAGCGATAAAGTTTGGTCTAGCCAACCGGCACAAGACTAGCCCTTGAGCTTATGGAGACTCAATTAGACCTTATAGGCATGCGATAAGTGCAAAGAAACACACTATTTACTTTGGAGCATCAAGGAGAATGAGTCAATACAAAACAGATAGGTTTGCGGGTCGACTAGCTCAAAAACTTACTATCTATGGAAGAGACAATGAACTTCAAATGCCCATAGCGACCAGCATGATTACAATTAGAAAAAATACTTTTATGGGAGTGATACACATAGGTTTGAGTGTATGGAATGCACAATAGTATAAGGAATAAGCAAAATATGCTATAGGAATGAATGCAACCCCGAGCCAGGAAAACTCAGATTTCTCCCAACCTACTTAACCAAATGCTTTGAAACTTTATAGGCATAAATTGCACACTAATAGCTTTCTAATGAGTCATGTTGCACTCAATTTAGAGCTCTCGAGAGAGAGCAACAGCCTCTGCAAATTACTG
Source organism: Ceratopteris richardii (assembly GCA_020310875.1). NCBI lineage: Eukaryota > Viridiplantae > Streptophyta > Polypodiopsida > Polypodiales > Pteridaceae > Ceratopteris > Ceratopteris richardii. The sequence continues at coordinate 31,951,810 of CM035407.1, forward strand.
TTGGTGAAGAAGATGATGCAGTGAATTGAAAGAGCAAGACAATGATGGTCACAAGTGTATGTATATTGCTTCCATGTAATGTACAAGTGATTTCAAGTCTTTATATAGACTCTAGGAGTGTTCCACAACTTCTATAAGTGAAATTTGAATTCAAATGAAGGTGGCAATGGTTAATGGAGGGAATCAATTCACTTCCCTACAATCTAGGAAAATTGAAGATCTAGTTTGATCTACTTTTAGGTGATTTGATTACTTGATTGAATGCAAATTCAACCACCACAAATTCGTGGGGTTTGGGCTCTATCTTTCTACCTTCACATGTGTAAAGCTCAAGGCTTTTACAACGGTAAATGAACCATCAAAAATCTCTCAAAAAATACAATAAATGAGCATAGGAAAAAAAAGTCTCCAACGGATATTCTTTCGACGTGATAGCCTTTGATGTAGATCAAATCCACCTCAAGCATAGTGTAAGCTTGATGTTCCAACAGGAATGATGCTAATGGCATTAAGCAAGTCAAGGCTCAATTAATGAAGAAATTTAAAATCAATGATCTTGGTTTATTAACCCACTTTCTTGGCCTAGAGCTTGTGTATACAGATTTAGGTATATTTATCACTCAAAGGAAGTACATACAGGATATGTTGGTAAAGTTTAAGATGGAGAATACTAAAGTTGTAGGTATTCCTATGGAGATCAATCATAAGCTAAGTTCACATGAAGGTGAACTACTTGATGATGATATATGTTATCAACAACTTGGGGGAAGTCTTAATTATGCTACTTTGACAAGAGTAGACATTGCCTATGTAGTAAGTACATTGAGTCAGTATATGCATGCACCAAGGAATCCTCATATGGAAGCTCCAAAGAGGGTGCTTAAGTATCTAAAGGGTACAATGAATGAAGGGTTGTTCTATCCCCTCACTTTTGACATAGATATAAAGATGTATTCTCATGCAGATTGGGCTGGCTCCAAGGATGATAGGAGGAGCACTTCACGGTACCTATCCTTTACAGGTTCAAAGCTAATATCATGGTCATCCAAGAAGCAAATAGCTGTGGCTTTATCTTCCACAGAAGCTGAATATAGAGGTTTGGCAATTGTAACTTAGCAAGCTATGTGGCTTAAGCAACTATATGCAGATTTGGAGCTACATTCCGACACTCCAATAATCTTTGGAGATAACACTAGTGATGGAGAGTGTTAATCTCCAAAAGAACAACCTACTCTTGAATTTAGAACACCTCTATATCAAGAGTAAGTCAAAACCTTCACCAAATTAGAAGTTCAACCTCCAAATTATCAAAAGTTGAAAAATTCTGTGAAGAAGATAAAACACAGAAAGTCTGCTGCACAGTTTCTTCTCATTGACTTATCAAACATGTAAAGTTTTCTATGAAATTTTGTATGGAGTGTCGCCTAGAAGTTGCGAACCTCCTCCAAGTTAAAGTTCTTCAAAAGGTTTAGTATAACTTGAGAAATCAACTTCACAAGTTACCTATGTCCAAATCTGCACTTTTGAGAAGTCGATTTGACACCCCTAACTTCTTAACTTTGGTTCTCACAATGTCGAACCCGTTTTACCAAATCCTTTTGGCTATAGATAGCTTTTCTCTCAACTTAGATTTTGAGCTATTATATGTGTAAAACTTTACACTGTGCACTGAGCACTATTCATTTCTTTGGACTCGAAATCTGCGCCTGTTTCAGAGAACTGTGAACATTCATCACATATGAATGTTCCTACACACAATTCTCCTAGCCTGTTTACAATTAGACTCTGAAATTCAAGTCAAAGACTCATTAACTATCAACTTAGATATCCTCAAAAGGATTTCACAAATGATCAAACACAGACGGAGCAGACACGAAAAGATCGGGCGCAATATTTCTTCAATTACTCAGAAAAAATACAGTTGAGTGATGAGAGGAAAACTCAACTAACATTTCACATGTCTCATGACATCTAACTTCTCCTTTCTTGACATCTATGCTCACTCATCTATTCTTTCATATGCTCTCATATCACGCCTTGACATTTTCAAGGTATTTATAGAAAAATTTGTACAAGTCTATGACTAATCAAAGATCTAAGTGAACTATAACTATACTAATGTACATATGTGTACATTCCTCATATCCTCTGAATGTATCTTTCTTCCAAGCTTCAATTGGTGATTGATCTGCACCAACAGCTCCCCCTCAATCATCAATTGAGGTTTCTCTTTTCTTCTTTATACCTGCCATGTCTTTAAACTTCCGTAGCTTTGGTCCATCCAAGCTCTTTGTAAGCATATTAGCTATTTGATCTTTAGTTGAAGTATGTATGACTTCAATCTCTTTATCCATCACCTTCTCTCTTAGAAAGTGATACTGTATCTCAATGTGTTTGGTCCTGGCATGAAAAACAGGATTAGCAGCTAAATACAATGAACTCATGTTATCTCCATATATAATTGGTACCCCATACACAATGTCAAAACTCTGCATCAAAGTCTTGAGCCAAATCACTTCTTTTGCAGCTTCAACCATGCCTTTGTACTCTGCTTCTGTAGAAGACAAAGCAACTGTATGTTGCTTCTTGGAACACCATGAGATAAGTTTATCTCCCACATAACACATGTATCCAAAAGTTGATCTTCTATCATCTGGATTACCTGCCCAATCTGCATCACTATAAATTTTGATATTTGTATCTGAGGTGAACCCATAATACAAACCTTCATTGAGTGTACCCTTAATGTACCTCAACACTCTTTGACCTGCAATCCAATGTTCTTTCCTTGGGCAATGCATGAATTGAGACAAAACCCCTACTGCATATGATAAATCAGGTCTAGTTAAAGTAGCATAGATAAGACTACCAACCAAACTCTGATATTGTCTCATGTCCTTGAATTCTTCACCTCCAAATTTACTCAATTTGTGATTCACCTCCATTGGTGTAGGTGCTACCCTGCAATCATCCATTTTAAACTTGATTAACAAGCTCTTCAAATACCTTTCTTGGGTCACAAATACTCCATGTCGAGTATATGTAATCTCCATGCCCAAGAAGTATGACAAGTCTCCCAAGTGACTTATTTTGAACTCCTTTTCCATTTGCTTCTTGAGTCTTTGTATTCCTTCTTCATCTGTACCTGTAAGGATTATATCATCAACATATATGCACATGTATATGAAACCATTATCACTTGCTTTGACAAGCAAGCTACTATCTGCTTTAGACACCTGAAATCCAAGTTCTTTCAAGAACTTTACAAGTCTATAGTTCCATGCCCTTGGGGCCTGCTTCAAGCCATACAAAGCTCTCTTGAGCTTGCACACATGATCTGGATACCTTTTATCTCTGAACCCTTGAGGTTGCTCCATGAACACATCATCTAAAATATAACCATTCAAAAAAGCATTTTTCACATCAAGTTGACATAACTTCCAACCTTTACATGCAGCAATAGCTATAAGTGTCCTGATGGTTGTCATCTTTGCCACAGGACTATAAGTCTCATCATAGTCAACACCATATGTTTGAGCAAACCCTTTGACAACAAGTCTAGCTTTATATCTAGACACACTTCCATCTGCAAACCTCTTGGTCTTGTAAACCCACTTGCATCCAATGATTTTCTGACTATTTGGTTTTGGAACCAAATCCCATGTTTGATTCTCCAATAGTGCATCAAATTCTTCCTGCATAGCTTTCTCCTATTTTTCCTTACCTTTTGCCTCTTCATATGTAGAAGGGTCTTCATCTGTTTTCATCATATAAGCATAATCTTTTGTGGCCAAAAAAGAAGTATCATAGCTATACCTTGTAGGTTGCCATTTATTCCTTGTAGACCTCCTAAGCTCTCCACTTCTTGAGGTTTCTGGTTCTTCATATTCAGGATCAAATCTTGGTGTTTCTTCCACTTCAACCTGCACTTCATTATTCTCTTGTTCATCAAATATTTGAACCTTTGATTTACCTTTCCTTTGGCTCACTTCTTCTTCATCACCTGTATTGATATTGACTGTACCTGCATACCAAGTACTTTTCTCATCAAATGTAACATCTTTAGAAACCATGAATTGTTTTGTAGATGGACTCCACAATCTATAGCCCATCTGCTTATCATCATAACCGATGAAAACATATTTTTCAGCTTTAGGCTCCAACTTGTGCCTTAATTGTGATGGCACATATGCATATGCCACACATCCAAAAACTCTGCAATGATCCAAGGTAGGTCTCTTACCCCACCAAGCCTCATATGGTGTCATACCCTGCAAGGCTTTACATGGTAACCTATTGACCAAATAAGTGGCTGTATTTACAGCCTCAGCCCACAAATAATTAGGGTAATTTTTCTCCTTCATCATGGATCTTGCAAACTCAACAAGTGTTCTATTTCTCCTTTCTGCTACACCATTTTGTTGAGGAGAGTACCTGCAAGTAACTTCCCTTTTTATACCTGCATTCCACAAGTAATCACTGAACTCATTAGGGAAATACTCTCCCCCTCCATCTGACCTTAGTCTCTTCAACTTATGTCCTGTAATTCTTTCTGCATATGCATGATAGTGTTTGAATGTATTAAACACTTCTGACTTATCTTTGATCACATAGATAGTGATCCATTTAGTAGCATCATCAACATAAATCACATAATACCTTGACCCATTTATACTGAAATCCTTTGATGGTCCCCACACATCTGTGTGTACCAATTCAAGCTTCTCTGAGTACATAAAACCATGCTTGGAGTAGGAAAGCTTATGAGCCTTACCTAATTGACATGCCTCACATCTGTATGTCATATGTTGACCTGCAACATTAGGCAATCCAAGCACTGAACCATTGTTAATCATGTCTTTAATACCTCTTTCATTGAAATGTCCAAGCCTCTTGTGCCAAAGATCTAACTCAGAGATCTTATGTCCTCCATATGTGAACATAGCATGACCAATATTGCCTTGAATCTTCAATGTAAATAATCTTCCTTCTTTCTTCCCTGAAACAATCTGTTTATACCCTTGGCTAGGGTCTTCCACATATACTCCATCATTAGTGAACCTTACTTCATATCCCTTTTCAACAATTTGTCCTACACTTATCAAATTCTTAGGAATTGTAGGAACATACAAGACCTTACTCAATAAGGTACTACCATCCTTGGCCTTCACTGATCCAATTGACTTCACATTATGCTTTGTGTTGTCACCTGTTTGAACAAAATGATTAAAAACCTTACTCTCCAAATTAGTCATCAAAGATATATTACCACTCAGGTGATTGCTACACCCTGAGTCAATGTAGAAGACTCTCTGATCTTCACTCTGGCTTTCACAAGTTGCATTCATTATCAATGTTGAATCCTCCTTTTGCTCTGAAGCATAATTGTAGTAGGTGTTGTTGTATTGTTGACTTTGGAATCCTCTACCTGCATTTCTTCCAAAGTAACTCCTACCACCTCTGCCTCTGAAATTACCTCTTTGATTTCTGCCTCCTCTTCCTCTTGAATTATAGTTCACAAATCCAGCAAGCTTTGCCTCCATCTTTGTTGTTCCTGCCTCTTCCTCTACCTTTGCCACCTCCTCTTCCTCTTAGGAAGTTGGCTTGACTAGTTGTACCTTCATCTTCACCTGCTTGTTGCTTTCCTTTGCTATTCTTCTTCTTGTCCTTTGAGTACATTGCATGACCTGCACTCTTGTCACCATCTCCTTTAACATCCTGCTCAAATGTTAGCATATGACCTAGCAACTGATTTAAATCAGGAGTGAAATGATCAAGTGATAACTTTGTAGACAAAATGAATGGCTTCCATTTGTCATCACCTCTCAAACCTGTAAGGATTTGCCTTACCAACTTATCCTCCTCAATGTCTTCATCAACAGCTCCTAATGCATCTGCAATGTCTTTCATCCTTGTCACATAGTCTGAAATAGATTGAGAGGCCTTCTTCTTGAAGGTTGTAATCTGCCCATAAAGATGCCTTCCTTGACTTAGTAGTATTCTAGAAATGCTCCTCCAAAGCATTCCAAATATCAGTTGCACTTTCAAGACCTCGAATATGAGGTAACAAGTAATCATTGACTGCCATATAGATAATGCTCCTAGCTTGAGCATCTTTCTTCATCCAATTTTTCAAATCTGCTAACTCTTCCCTAGTTGGAACACTAGGATCTCTGAACTGTGGCTTCTCTTCTTCTCCTGTGATGTAGGCTATTAAATCTTTGCTCATAAGATGAGCTTCCATCCTCATTGACCATGCAGGATAGTTTTCCCTATCCAATTTCTCTATCTGTAGAGAATCTCCCATCTTGTGTCCACCTGTGTATTGAAATCTTCAAGCTTTATAAACAATATATGTACCTTTACTTCGAATTAGACTCCTTTTGTCCTTCTTGATGTCTGTAGCTCAAGCGTAAGCACCACCTCCTTTACTTGTCAATCCGCGGAGACGTGAGGACCGGTATGAAGACCACGAGCAAGTGAAGGCACAAGTGCGTGAGTGAAAGCACACAAACATGCACACACATACACACACACGCGCACAAGGCAAGATCAAAGAGAGGAACAATGGAAGGATTTTGATTACAAAAAGAAATCTATTACAAAACTGAAATCTACAAGAAGCTAACCCCAAAAATGAGCTCTCTAGCTCTTTTTATAGTTTTTTGACTAGTTTTGGCCCTGTCCAGACCTAGTGTCCGACCTAGTTAAAAATTAGGTTCCAGGGCTTATTTGAGGGCTCAAACGAAGTCTAAAAATTATGAAAATTGGTACGATGGTACTTCTAATACTCCTCAAGCTCGAGGACTCCTCGGCTTGCACAAAATGGAGCTACAAAAATAGAAAATGGTATTTACAATGGTTTTAGTGATGGAAATCACTAGTTTTGTAGGGGATTCTTCTGAAGAGTTGACATGTACTTCATGGAGCTCCCTACTTGCTCCTTCTTCTTGTGTGTGTCCACCTTTCTTATGTTCTTTCATGCTTGTGCTTGACCTTGAGTTCCAACACGCCCCTCCCTCTCGAGTCTGTCGTCCCTGACAGACCCTTGTTCTAGTGGTTTTTCCATGTAGTGCTTTGAGAGGTAGTATCCATTCTGTGTGAACAAGAGCCCTCTATCTTCCAAATTTGGAAGCGTTGGTTGTCCGGTTCTTCATTTGTCACTGCAAGCCTTTGCAAGTCGTAGTCCCTTGGTATGTGCTTCTTTCGTGGATTCCGCATGAGTGCATCGTTGTGAGCTTTCAAAGATTGTGAGTTGCTCAAAAGAGGTTATCAAGATTGAGTGGAGCAACTACTGGCTTCGAATTGCTTCCTAGGTATTGATGTTGCCCCCAGGATGTCCGCTAGCTCTTCCAAAGATGATGTTGAGAGCAGTCATGCCAACTACTCATAACCCATAATGAATGATGAGTAAGTGTGTTCGTGCCTGGGTTGAAAAAAGTATGTGCCTTGTGCACGGCCTTGTAATGTAGCCCTACGCATGCTTACTTGGACAATGCATTGGAAGAAGTATGGTGCAAAAATTTGGGGTCTTGAGCTAAGTGCTCAAGGGTATGCTGATGAAGTGGTTTCCTACTCTATCATGGTTATGGTGTTTCCAGAGTAAAGATACTTACCATGGAGAAGGTTGATGGATGTTTGTCTCTTCGTGTTGTACACTCAGCCTGTGGGATGGAACATTGTTGATGAATGTCCGTGTTGATTGTCCACTGATGAGATCTTTTGAGTGGTGGATCTCCTCTCCTCTTTTCAAAGCAACATTTGTCACTAACAATGTGCATTTCTGAGCTTGGGCTCATGCACTTTCACTTCCCTATATTGACACTCAGAGGAATATTGGACACGTGCCGGTTTCTAAGAGATTACCATGCTGATTGACATAGACCATTCACCAGTGCTACTGTTCCATAATGGTTCAGGAAATACTGAGAATTGAATTGCTTTATATTCCTTGGCAAGCAACATCGGGTAACTACACCAAGCTGAGTTTCACATATTCTCTTTAGCTCACCATATGCAGGAGTCTTCTCCTCCAGAACTACCTTTTGCAGATATCTCCTTGGCTGCTCTGGTACATGAAGTAGTTAAGCATCACTCAAGTTGCGGACCTTCAAGCTCTTCATTCCTACCATGGTAAGAGAAAAGCATAGTTGTAGATGCCCTCCTCATGCTAAGTTCTTGACATCTATGAGATAAGGCAGCAATTAAATCATCTGCTAGCCAAGACACACTTCTATCCAAACTGATAAATGCCCAGTAATCGATGGTTCAATCTTCAACTAACATGACTCATTCATGTCCCATGAGCGAAACCTGGGAACAAGTTCTTCCTCGTTTTTTTTTTTTTTTTTTTTTTTTTTTTTTTTTTTTTGGAACAATATCACAAAACAAGAACACAAAAGTTAGTATCAATAGAAAAGATTTGACATATGTCAATGTGCTCTTGTGCTTGGGATTCTCAAGTGTGTCTATGCACGGCCGTGTAATGTGGCCCTATAATAATGCATACTTTGGAAATGCATGACCTGAATGGTGCATGAGACAGGGTTGTGCAAAGAGCACATGGTTGTCGCTCGTCAAGGTTTTCGATGTTATTTGCAGATATTGATGCCATCTTTGTTGGAGGTATCCATTGTATCTCGAGAGGACAACTGATCATTCCTCCTTATCGGGATCCATTTGAGAACAGTGTGCAACTGGGTACAGATCACCTTTGGCCACTTCGTGTTTGAATGATCTCCTGAGGGTTTGATCCATCGTGGTTGGCTCTTTGCTTTGGTGGATGCTACCGGTACTTTCGTCTTCCAAACCCATATCCTTGCAGAAGAGGTTCTTTGATCTTTGTTGGAGCTCTGGGCTTGATTCAGTCCTTTACCTCGCCTTGGTGTCTTTGTTGTGCAGATTGTTGCCTTGAAGTCCCCCCTTGGATTTTTTCTGAGCTTAGGCTTGCTTGCTTGGGATCCTTGGATTGGAAGTGGTCTTTCTTGAGGATAAGTCATGGTAGGCCTAGACCATAGATTTTGAAGTCTAGTGTGAGGGGACTGATTTTGTGCAAGGGCTTTCTTTGGTACCCATATCATAGTGCAATTTGGTTGGGCTCTAAGTAATTTCTTGGCCACCCAAATTTGCTTGACATTACCAAGAAAATGTGATTTCTGTTTCTTAATGTAAGGGTCTTTTGAGCCTTCTATGTGATTTTTTTGAGAAAACTCATCTTTACATGGGGAATGCAACAAAGGTTGGTTTTCTATACATTCATCAGGCTTATGCAAGGGATCAATGGGTTGTGTGGTTTGAGATTGATCTAGAGATTCATCGAGACATTTATCCTTATTACACATAGAATCCCTAGGTGTACAAATGGGTGATGGATTGTCATGATTCACCCTAGAGTCGACCTCCTTTTCCACATCAGTGATACACAACAGTGGTTGATCATCTCCTTCTTGACCATCTGAGTGTAGATCATCCCTACTTATGGCTTCATGAGGGGAATCCAAATTTACAGGAAGAGAGGGTCCTTCCACATCCCCCAAACACTTGGAGTCCTCCATATCTCCATTCTCTAAGGTTTCTTGTGATTTACTCAAAGAAGGATTAGATTCAAAAACATGAGTAGAAAGAAAAAATTTTTCATGAAAAGCACACTCTTTGGAAAGATGATTTTGCCCCCAATTATCATAAGGCAGATAGTCATTAGGATTTTCCATTGACAAATATGTAGAAGCACGGGTAATAGGTGGAGAAGACACCTCAAATTCTTGATGATTTTGTGTAATGAACCTTTGGGTGCCAATGATCAAGTCTTCATCTATGCAATCCATGACAAAGAATGTTTCCGAAAATTGCATATCATCCACCATAACAGGCAACACAACTTTACCCATGCATTCATAATGTTCCCCATCCATGAGGATAGAAGGATGAGTTGTTGGTTGAATGTTCTCAAAGATAAAGGTCAATAGCTCAATATGAATTAAATTCCACTCACAATTAGGATTGATATAAACACCCAACTTTCTAAGGTCATATCCTATTCTGATATGCACAAAAGTATTATCATATTCTCTTGTTGCAAATAAGGATCCAACCCCCTTAGACATTTCCCCCATGTCCTTGACTCCTTGCAATTTTTCTCTAAATGTTTCACCTTGATGTGATATTATCTCATGTATTTCATGTTTATCGCCCTCCGTTTTTTCGATCTTAGCCCCTTTTCTTCTATCTTTTGCTTTTTTCTTTCCCATGACACAATTTTCTCCCCCTTTGTATTGTTCAAAAATCCTTGGGAGCCCCCCTGGTTTCCTAGTCCCACTTGAGGGTCAACTTCAAATTATCCTATCTCAAAATCAACACATTATTCTTGAAAAAAACAGTTGAGATCGTGTAGGATTTGAAACGAGCTTTCCAACGAGCTATAGAGCTCAAAAAATGGACTTTGGATGAGAAAGTTATGTCAAATCAGGCTCCTGGGGGTCAAAACAGGTAAACAGGACCTTTGGAGAAAATCGCGATTTTGTGAACTTTCTGAAAATCGCGATGCTGTGAAGTCAAAAAAATCACGATGTTGAGCACAAAATCGTGTTTTTGAGAATCGCGATGTTGATCACAAAATCGTGATTTGAAAATCGCGATTTTGAGCAGAAAATCGTGATTTGAAAATCGCGATGTTGATCACAAAATCGTGTTTTAGAGAATCGCGATTTTGACTCAGAGAATCGTGATTCACAAAATCGTGTTTTTGACTGAAAATCGTGTTTTCTCAGAATCGTATTTTTCACATGAAAATCGCGATGTTGAGCACAAAATCGTGTTTTTGAAAATCGCGATGTTGATCACAAAATCGTGTTTTTGGCATGAAAATCGCGATGTTGAGCACAAAATCGTGTTCTTTGAAAATCGCGATTTTGACTCAGAGAATTGTGATTCACAAAATCGTGTTTTTTGCTGAAAATCGTGATTTGTGAGAATCGCGATTTTGAGCCCGCTGAAAATCGTATTTTCTCAGAATCGTGTTTTTTGACATGAAAATCGCGATGTTGAGCACAAAATCGTGTTTATGAAAATCGCGATTTTGACTCAAAGAATCGTGATTCACAAAATCATGTTTTTTGCTGAAAATCGTGTTTTCTCAAAATCGTGTTTTTGACATGAAAATCGCGATGTTGAGCACAAAATCGTATTTTTGAAAATCGCGATTTTGAGCAAAAATTCGTGTTTTCACAGAATCGCCTTTTTCACAAAATCGTGTTTTTGGCATGAAAATCGCGATTTTGAGCACAATCACAGAATCGTGTTTTTCTCAAAATCGTGTTTTTGGCATGAAAATCGTGATTTTGTCATAGAGAATCGTGTTTTTTTCAAAATCGCATTTTTTCGCTGAGAATCGCGATTTTGAGCAGAAAGTCGTGTTTTTCACAAAATCGTGTTTTTGCTGAAAATCGTGATTGGTGAGAATCGCGATTTTGAGCAGAGAATCGTGTTTTTTGAGAAAAAACACAAAATCGCGATTCTTTTCAACCAACTTTTAGGCGGGAAAACTAAAAATCGTGATTTTTCAAAAAATTTTGAATTTTCACAGAATCGCGATTTTCATCACAAAATCGCGTTTTTTGGCGGGAAATTCAAATTTCTGAGCGCCGGCTATGGCGAGCTCCGTATGAGCAAAAAATCATAAAAAAAAAAACACAGCACTTGCTCTCCCTTGCTTCTCCTAACTCCTTCCCACACAATAATGCATGAAAAATGGTATGAAGATGGTGAAAATGCACTAAAAAACAAGAATTTTCTATGAAGAAGAAGATGGAAGGTGGAGATGATGATGATGATGAAGATGAGGAGGAAAAAACAGAAAATGAACTGAAATGACAGTTTTTTTACCTTCCAACGTCGCAAATCTACGATCTTACCATCACAACGCTCGTCCTCGAAGCTCTCTCCCCGGCAACGGCGCCAAAATTTGGTGTAGCTCAAGCGTAAGCACCACCTCCTTTACTTGTCAATCCGCGGAGACGTGAGGACCGGTATGAAGACCACGAGCAAGTGAAGGCACAAGTGCGTGAGTGAAAGCACACAAACATGCACACACATACACACACACGCGCACAAGGCAAGATCAAAGAGAGGAACAATGGAAGGATTTTGATTACAAAAAGAAATCTATTACAAAACTGAAATCTACAAGAAGCTAACCCCAAAAATGAGCTCTCTAGCTCTTTTTATAGTTTTTTGACTAGTTTTGGCCCTGTCCAGACCTAGTGTCCGACCTAGTTAAAAATTAGGTTCCAGGGCTTATTTGAGGGCTCAAACGAAGTCTAAAAATTATGAAAATTGGTACGATGGTACTTCTAATACTCCTCAAGCTCGAGGACTCCTCGGCTTGCACAAAATGGAGCTACAAAAATAGAAAATGGTATTTACAATGGTTTTAGTGATGGAAATCACTAGTTTTGTAGGGGATTCTTCTGAAGAGTTGACATGTACTTCATGGAGCTCCCTACTTGCTCCTTCTTCTTGTGTGTGTCCACCTTTCTTATGTTCTTTCATGCTTGTGCTTGACCTTGAGTTCCAACAATGTCGTATGGTCTCCTCCTCAAGCTTTGCCTTCAAACTTTCACCTTTTAGTTCTTCAATTGTTGAATTTCTTGAATCTGCAGTAGTCGGGATCCTCCTTTCCTTGATTTGATGTCTCCTGCTCTGATACCACTGATGGAGAGTGTTAATCTCCAAAAGAACAACCTACTCTTGAATTTAGAACACCTCTATATCAAGAGTAAGTCAAAACCTTCACCAAATTAGAAGTTCAACCTCCAAATTATCAAAAGTTGAAAAATTCTGTGAAGAAGATAAAACACAGAAAGTCTGCTGCACAATTTCTTCTCATTGACTTATCAAACATGTAAAGTTTTCTATGAAATTTTGTATGGAGTGTCGCCTAGAAGTTGCGCACCTCCTCCAAGTTAAAGTTCTTCAAAAGGTTTAGTATAACTTGAGAAATCAACTTCACAAGTTACCTATGTCCAAATCTGCACTTTTGAGAAGTCGATTTGACACCCCTAACTTCTTAACTTTGGTTCTCACAATGTCGAACCCGTTTTACCAAATCCTTTTGGCTGTAGATAGCTTATCTCTCAACTTAGATTTTGAGCTATCATATGTGTAAAACTTTACACTGTGCACTGAGCACTATTCATTTCTTTGGACTCGAAATCTGCGCCTGTTTCAGAGAACTGTAAACATTCATCACATATGAATGTTCCTACACACAATTCTCCTAGCCTGTTTACAATTAGACTCTGAAATTCAAGTCAAAGACTCATTAACTATCAACTTAGATATCCTCAAAAGGATTTCACAAATGATCAAACACAGACGGAGCAGACACGAAAAGATCGGGTGCAATATTTCTTCAATTACTCAGAAAAAATACAGTTGAGTGATGAGAGGAAAACTCAACTAACATTTCACATGTCTCATGACATCTAACTTCTCCTTTCTTGACATCTATGGTCACTCATCTATTCTTTCATATGCTCTCATATCACGCCTCGACATTTTCAAGGTATTTATAGAAAAATTTGTACAAGTCTATGACTAATCAAAGATCTAAGTGAACTATAACTATACTAATGTACATATGTGTACATTCCTCATATCCTCTGAATGTATCTTTCTTCCAAGCTTCAATTGGTGATTGATCTGCACCAACAACTAGTTCACTTCATTTGGTTACTAATCATGTATACCATGCAACGACTAAGCACATTGTAGTGCACTATCATTATATAAGGGAAAAGTTGCTTAGCAAGGATATTCAACTATCCTATGTATCAACGCATTTACAATGTGCAGATATACTCACAAAGGCATTGGATGGAACAAAGAAAAACATGTTCAAATTGATGATTGGCTTGCACGAAATCAAGGAGCAATGAAGAGCAAGCATGTTAGGCTTGAGGGGGATCTATTGATGCAATTAAAACCAAGCCCACATACTTGCTTGAGTAGCTCATGCTTGATCAATTGGCATAGCCTATGCAAGGCTTCATATGTTCAACCTCTTATAAAATTACTTCACATTTACCTTTGATGTTTGAATTTGAATTCAAACTTTGGCTCCAAGTACAATTATAAAAAGAGGATCTAAAATATCCACCTCTATCTTGAGGCCATGAGATCATTTGAAGGATATTCATTGTGAAGTGAGAGCTCATATCATAGCACATTCATCTCTAACACCTTGAGCAATGTTAGATTGCCAATGACATTGTATTTGTACATGTTTTAATACATATATGATCATTACATTCTCATGTCACTTCTCTATCATAACTCCATCAGAAGAATGATCTTCTTATACCTTGTTCTCACTGTGTAGTTGATCATTTGCCATGATACCAGCATAGTTTCATTAGAAATGCTTCTCAAGAGCATAAGATATTAACTCATTTTTACTCACTAGTCTGTTGACTGTCACAGCCTGGAAATGTCGGGATGATAGTATGATTTGCTAAACATCTTTCTCTACATGTAGTCCATCATTTTTTATGAAATCACTCATTATTGTTAGCTTATTGAGTTAATTAGAGTTCCTCAAAAGTAATTAAGCTAGTTACTGCTATGCTCAGAGAACTGTTCTAAACACTGGACATGTGTATGAACTAAAATAGCAAGTTTTTGATCTTGCACTATCCTCCAACCTATCTGTTAGGCCCACTACACTCTCCAACCATCATTCTTAGCAAGTGTGAAGCAGGATCTAGCTACACCACTTCATCTCTTGTGGCTATTCACCATCTCATCCAACAATTCCTCTTAATGAAGAGGGAAGGATCTACCTTGCTTACCATGAGACCTTTGTCCTGCAAGTAAGTAACAAGTCTATGATTCCAAGTTCTAAGATCTTGCTTCAAGCCATATAAGGCTTTTTGCAACTTGCATAGATATTTTGGATATGATTGGTCTTCGAAGCTAGGAGGTGGTGCCATGTATACCTCCTCTAAAATCCAACCATTTAGAAAAGCATTTTTAACATCCATTTGATATATCTTCCAATTATTGGAAGATGCAACACTCATGAGTACTCTAATAGTAGACATCTTTGCCACAAGCGAGAATGACTCTTCATAATCAATACATTGGGTTTGTGCAAACCCTTTGGCTACTAGCCTTGCTTTGTACCTATTAATTGAGCCATCAAAACTATTCTTTACCTTTTTAATCCATATTGAGCCAATGACCTTCATAGATGGTTTCTTGGGTACAAATTCTGAAGTCTGATTTTCTTGCAAAGCTTCTATTTCTTCTTTCATGGCATTCCTCCATTCTGGCTTCTTCTTGGCTTCTTCATATGTTGATGGTTCAGAATTTGGGTCATGTGCTATGTATATTGAATGCTTGCTGACTAAAGAAGTGTCATAACCATACCTTTCTGGATTTCTTTTCTCTCTAGTAGACGTCCTTATATTTTGTTGAGATGATTCTGGCATATCTCTCATCTGCTGCACTTTGGGTTTGCCTTTGGAATTCCAAAAACTTATTTTTCTTTTTGGAGTCTTTTGGTCATCTTCAAAATCGCTTGATGCTTCAAGTGTAAGCTCATTCTTCCTTGACAATGTTGGAAAGTCTTCCTCTAGGTTATAAGGAAGTTTGATTTTCCTATAATCATCTTCAAACGAAGGTTTTTTTTCATCAAACACAACATTTCTACTTACAATAAAAGCTTTATTGTTTAGATTATATAGCCTATAACCTTTGTTATTAAGTTCATAGCCAATAAAGATGCACTTCTCTTCATTTGGTTCTAATTTTCCTATAATTTGTGAAGGTATGTGTGCATATGCTATGCACCCAAAAATACAGCAATGATCAAGGCTAGGTCCTCTTCCATTCCATGCTTCATATTGTTTCACCCCATTTAACTTTTTTGATGGAAGTCTATTGATTAGATATGTGGATATAGATATAGCATCTGATCATATCTAGTTGGGCAACTTCTTCTCATTTAGCACTGACCTTGCAGCCTCCAGTATGGTTATATTTCTCCTTTTTGCCACTCCATTTTGTTTTCGAGTATACCTATTTGTAATCTCTCTTTTGATCCCTCTCTCTTGGAGATAAGAATCAAAGTCATGGGAGAAATATTCTCCCCATCCATCTGACCTTAGCCTCTTCAAGATCTTACTTGTTTGATTTTCTACAGGTGCTAGATATTTATTGAAACATGAAAACACTTCATCTTTATGCTTTATAAAGTATAGTATTGCCCATCTCCTATAATCATCGATGAATGACACATAATACTCAGATCCTGAGATTGAAAGATCCTTGCTTGGTCCCCATACATCTGTATGAACTATCTCTAATAGGTCTCCATGAATGTATCCCTTCTTTGTGAATGGTTCTCTGTGAGACTTGCCAAATTGACAAGCACTGCATTTGTACATCATGTGTTGTTTGGATATGTTTGGTAGACGAAGCACACTTTTGATACCTACTGATTTTCATCACATCCCTTTCACCTATATGAGCTAACCTCTTGTGCCAAATTTCCAACTTTGATAGAGTTTGGCTACCATAATTGAACAATGCAATGTCTCTAGTATCTTGGAGCTCAAAAGTAGATAGTCTACCTACCTTTTCTCCTCTTGAATCCTTCATGTGGGTCTTCAACAAATGCACCATTCTTTGTGAATCTGACCTACAATTGTTTTTCAACAATCTGGCCCACACTTATGAGGTTTTTGGTGATGGTTGGCACATACAATAATTTGCTCAATAATTTCATATCACCATATGAAGTCTTCACATTGCATGTGTTCTCCATTGGATGCTGTGTGCCATCTCTTGTTTGGACTTCATGTCTATTCCTTAGATCCTCCAAGTTTGAGGGTAGAGCTAAATTTCTTGCTACATGACTTGAGCAACCTGAGTCTATATAGAATACATGTTCATCTACCTTACCTTGCCTCATGGTCATGTTCAGCAAAAGTAATGACTCCTCTTGAGTTTGATCATGTGCATGGTAGTCTCTCCTTCCTTTGTATCCTCCTTGATAATTATTTTTATTGTATGAGTTGTTGTCACCATTGTTGTTGTTGTTGTTGTTGAATCTACCTCTTGAGCTTCCATAGCCTCCTCTCTTGTAACTCTTCCTCTTTGGTTTCTAGGATTCGTGAAACAATTCTCAGTAATATGATTAATTAAGCCACATATGGCACATGGAGATGATCTTTGAGCTCTCCCCTTGCCTTGTCTTCCTCCTCTACCCCTTCCTCTTGAGCATCTACCTCTACTTGCAAAGTTTGCTTGAGAGGTCCTACCTTCATCATCAGACTTTCTACCTTTACCTTTGCTATCTTTGTTCTTTTTCTTATCTATATAGAGAGAGAGAGCAGAGGATTGATTCCCTTTTGAGTTTTCTCCATTCTTCATAAGCTTTGCCTCATGTGTGAACAATTGTCCCATTAGAGTATTGAAATCAAGACCTGCATGTCCATGTAGAGAGAGGTTCATGATTGTAGTGAAAGCTTCCCATTTGTCATCTCCCTTTATTCCATTGATCACTTGCCTTACTATTTTCTCTTCATCAATGATTTCTCCAATGCTTCCAAGTTGGTTTGCTATGTCCATCTTGGTGACAAAATCAGTCACCCAAGCAAGTGTGAAACTCCATCAATAGTTGATTCTTCCTTGCCTTTGTAGTTGATGAGAAGAATGTTTCAAGAGCATTCTAAGTCTCTTATGAAGTCTTGTAGCTCTTGATGTGTGGAAGTAAAAAATCAAAGATTGAGTTAAGAATATATGACCTTTCTAGAGCATCCTTTGAACACCATGTGGTTAACCTCTCTTGTTCTTCTTGAGTTGGTTGTCCTTTACTTCTGAGGATTGGCATCATCTCATCTCCAGACATGTAACCATAGAGATTTCATTCTTGAAGATAAGCTTCCACTCTAAGTGACCAAGCTGAGTAGTTACCTTGATCCAATTTGTCTATGGGTGAAGGAAATCCATGTTGGTGCATTTTACCCAAGCCTACATGCTTGATATGATTTGATTTATGTTCATTTGTAGTCATATGTGTAGACATATGAACACTTGTAAAAGAGTATATTTTATCTCTTGTAATTGTGAAAGAAAGAATGGCTTAAGTCATCCATGATGTAAAAAGGAAATTTGTGGCTCTAACTACCTAAAACCATGAATCCATCAGCTGAGAGAATATCTCCTAATTCTTAGCATCACTTTTAGGTGAAGTTATTTGAATTCAAATTCAAAAGTACCTCCAAAAGTAGCTATAAAAAGATCAAGAACGAAGTCACCAATAGAGAGCTTGATTCGTGCCCACTTCATGTTCATTTGTAGAGATTGAAGAGCTTACTCCATAGCTCTATTATTCTACTCCCATTGTGAAAGTATTCATTGCCAATGTGGTTGTAATTATATGTGAATCTATACATTCATCATTTACTTCTTCTTTGTTTTATTCTCTCCTATACTCACTTAGAATAGTAACTTCAAAAGTTCATATCTCGGGCTATACATAACTTTTTTCAGATTTTTAAAGTGAATTGGATTGTTCTCTAAGTCTAGTGTATGGTTCCAAAATTGCATGGTCATTGAATTTACCCTTTGGGAGGAATCTATGTTTTTCTACTCACTAATCGAATCTCTGCAGAGCCCCCGAAAATGGTGAGAGTGTTCCAGATTTTGCTAAATCTTGTTCTCAGTGCTCAATTGATCAATTGAATCATTTTAACTTGGATTAGAAAGTTATCTAAGTCTTCATTCTATGTCCAAAAGGAAGTTTTCTAATTCCTACCAAGTTGAGAGCATTGTTTATTTTTTCCAGCAGGCGTATGTACAAAAATAACAAGTTTTGGGAGCTAGTCATTTTGCAACTAGTCTATCTTGACTCGAACTTTTGGGATTTTTGTTCCAAAACACTTGGGTGATTTTTTTGTGGATTTATGAAGCTCAAAGGGTCTGCTAACCAACTCAGAAGTTTTAGTTGGCTTCTGTGAAGCTGGTTGTAGCAACACCAACTCATCTTCGGATTGCATCCACCATCTCTCTTTACAGTGGTATTAGAGCATAGTCAATCAACATGAGAGATGGATTTCCATCAACAATTGACAAATTGGATAGAAAAAAATACCCAAAATGGTCTATAAGGATGAAGGCTTATCTTGAAGGGAGGAATCTATTTGGATACACATCTGGAGATGAAGTTATGCCAACCATGAAGAACAAAGGGCAACCATCACATGAAGAAGAGGAAAGACTTTCAAATTGGTGTTCAAAGGATGCACTTGCAAGGTCCTATATTCTAAACTCAATCTTTGATTTTCTTTTATCTCATGTCAAGGGATTCAAGACATCAAGAACGACTTGGAATCCACTTGCTTATTTCTTCTCCTCCAACACTCAAGCAAGGAAGAACCAATTGTGGATGGAGTTCACAACAATGACGAAAAGCCCCAAGCAAAGTGTGACTGATTATGTCACAAAGATGAAGGAGATTTCAACTCAACTTGGAAGCATTGGAGAGGTAATTGAAGAGGGAAAAATCATTAGAAACATCATCAACGAAATCAAAGCACATGAAAAGTGGGAGTCCTTCACAATAGCCATGGACTTGTACATGGATATGCATGTACCCGACCTCAACACACCAATGGGCCAACTCTTCACTCATGAAGCAAAGATTAGCAAAGGTGGTGAGTCCTCAAGAGTTAATCAAACTTCTACCTTATATTTTGATAAAGCTAAGGTCAAGGACAATTCAAAGAATAAGAAGAATGACAATGAAGGTATCTCTTTCCAAGCAAACTTTGCAGGTAGAGGAAGAGCTAGAGGAAGAGGTAGAGGTGGAAAGCAAGGCAGAAGGAGATTCCAATCATCTCAACCTTGCAATATATGTGGCTTATCTAGTCATACTACTGAAGAATGTTTCAGGAACCCGAGGAACTCAAGAGGAAGAGGATTCAATAGACGTGGCTATGGATCAAATAGAGGCAGATACAATGGAGGCTACAACAACAACCACAACAACAATTACAACAACAACTACTACAACAACAATTACAACAACAACTACTACAACAACAACAACAACTACAACAACAATTACAACAACAACAACTATCAAAGTGGCCATAGAGGAAGAAGAGATTACAATAACTATGTAGAAAACCAAAGTCAAGAAGATTCATTATTGATTATGAATCTATCAGTGAAGAAGGGTAAGGATGATGATCACATGTTTTACATTGATTCGGGATGCTCAAATCATGCAGCAAGAAATGTGCTTTACTTTTTGAATTGGAAGATCCTCACAACAAACATGAAATGCAAATAGGAGATGATATAAAGCACTCGATAGAGAAGATAGGTAATGTGAAGACATCAAATGGGAATATGAACCTCTTAAGCAAAGTGTTGTATGTCCCTACAATTACCAAAAATTTAATAACTGTTGGGCAGATTGTTGAAAAAGTGTTGTAGGTTAGATTCAACCGATTTGGAGCATATGTTGAAGACCCAAGGCAAGGCTTTAGAAGGATTTCCAAAGGAGAAAAGACAGGAAGGCTTTTCACTTTTGAAGTGGAAGATACAAAGAACATAGCTTTATTTAGCTATGGATCTCAAACTCTCACAGAGTTGGAGATATGGCACAAAAGGCTTGCTCACATTGGTGAGAGGACACTCAAACAAATTTGCAGGGACCAAAGTGTACTTGGTTTGCATAATATCATAAGGCAACACATGATTTATAACTGTGAAGCTTGTCAATTCGGCAAGGCTCATAGACAACCTTTCAATAGGAAGGGATATGTGTATCAAAATATTTTGGATCTAGTGCACATGGATGTGTGGGGTCCTAGTAAGTAGCCATCTATATCAGGCTCAAGATATTATGTGTCTTTCATAGATGATTATAGCACGTGGACCATTCTGTTTTTCATGAAGCACAAGGATGAAGTATTTAATTTCTTTAAGAAGTATGTTGCTCTTGTTGAAAACCAAACAGGTAGAACTTTGAAAAGACTCAGATCAGATGGTGGAGGAGAATACTTCTCTTTTGAATTTGATGCTACTTGCATGAAAGAGGCATTAAAAGGGAATTCATTACAAGGTATACACCTGAACTCAATGGTGTAGCAGAGAGGAGAAACAGAGCTATTGTTGAAGTTGCAAGGTCCATGCTCAATGAAAAGGGATTGCCAAACTACCTATGGGCAGAGGCTATGTCTACAGCTACATATCTCATAAATATACTTCCATCTAGGTCACTAGATGGAACCACTCCATATGAAGTGTGGAATGGAAGTAGAGCATTTTAAAATCTTTGGATGCTTAGCCTATGCTCACATTCCTTCTCGAGTAAGAAGGAAATTGGATCCCAAGGCAGAGAAGTGCATGTTTATTTGTTATGACCAAAACCAAAAAGGATATAGATACCAACTAATAAAGAATTTTTTGTGAGAAGAGATGTAATTTTTTATGAGAACAAATCATGGTTTGATGATGATAGGAAAATGATGTTGCCTTATGACTTGGATGAAGATTTTCCATCACTTCAACCAAAGGAGCCAAAGAAAATTGAAGAAAGTGATTCGGAGATGAACCTAGAAGACTTGGAAAGACTAAAGTGCTGGAGGAGATGGTGGACAGTCACAAGAGATGAAGTGGTGTAGCTAATTATTGCTTCACACCTATTGTTAATGATTAATGGAGAGTAATGTGGGCCTCTTTAGCTTGCCAATGGACACAAATAATCATATATGTAGTTTGCAAGATGATCCACTAATGATAGGATCAAAACATATAGGTAGAAAATAATCCAAGGTCCAAAACTTGCTATTTTAGTTCACATACCTGTTCAATGTTTTGAACCATTCTCTGAGCATAGCAACAATTGACTAAATTCCTTTTGGGGACCTCTAATTAGCTTAAAAAGCTACCAATCATGAGTGATTTCATAAAAAATGATGGACTACATACAAAGAAATGTGTTTAGCAAATCAACCAAGCATCCCGACATTTAGGGGGCTTCACAGTCAACAGCCGAGTGAGCAAAGATGGATTAATATATGAGGATTGTGAGAAGCATTACTAATCAAACTTATTAGGATTAAAATAGACGCTATGTTGAATCTACCACGCTTTAAATCATTGGAAATGATCAACTATATAGTGAGAACACGCTCTGACAAGATCACTATTCTGATGGAGTTATGACAGAGAAGTGACATGAGAATGTAATGATCATAAATGTATTAAAACATGTACAAATATAAAGTCATTGGCAATCAACCATTGCTCAATGAATGAGAAGTGAGTGAGCTATATGAGATGATCTCCTCTTCTCAATGAGATTACATCAAAAATGATCTCTGAATCTCAATATCCATGCAAGTCTTTCATATCCTCTTTTTAAAGTCATATTTGGAGCCAAGATTAGAATTCAAATTCAAACTTACACTTAAAAGGTGAAATGCTAACATATAGGATAGATTCTCTCTTGGTTTAACTACCAAAGGATACGTGATTTTGTGCTTCCTAACTCCTCGTGGGTATATTCCACTTTTACAAAAGTAAATGTGAAGTGAATTTACAAGAGGTTGAACATATGATGCCTTCCAAGGGTTATGCCAATAATTCAAGCATAAGTGAGATGATCATGTATGTAGGCTTGGGCTTAATTGCACCAACAGCTCCCTCTCAAGCCTAACATGCTTGGTCTTCATTGCTTCATAATTTCCTACAAACCAATCATCAATTTGAACCTGTTCATCTTTGTTCCATCCAATGCCTTGGTGAATATATGTGCACATTGTAACTGAGTTGATACATAGGATATTTGGATATTCTTGCTAATCAATTTCTCCCTTACATAATGATAGTTCACTTCAATGTGGTTAGTCCTTGCATGGTATACAAGATTACCAGCCACATGAAGTGAACTAGTGTTATCTCGAAAGATAATTGGAGTGTAGGAATGTATCTCCAAATCTGGATATAATTGCTTAAGCCACATAGCTTCCTAAGTTGCATTTGCCAAACCTCTATATTCTGCTTCTGTGGAAGATAAGGCCACAATTGGTTGCTTCTTGGATGACCAAGATATGAGCTTTGAACTTGCAAAAGATAGGTACCCTGAAGTACTCATCCTATCATCCTTGGAGCCAGCCGAATCTGCATCTGAATACATCTTTATATCTATGTCAGAAGTGAAGGGATAGAACAACCCCTCATTCATTGTACCCTTTGTGAAGAGATGGATAGGTATGTGCTTGAAGCTGAAAAGGTGTTGCAAAATCCTTGATCTACACTAGCCAAATGAACTCCAGCAGTATATGGTGGGCCCTTTTAGCTTGCCAATGGATGTATTAAGCACCCTATGTACCTTGGAAGATCACTTTCAAAAAGATAGATCAAAACAGATAAGTTGGAGTTAGCTCACAGGTGAAGAATTTGCTATTTTGGTTCATACACCTGTCCAGTGTTTTGCCTAATTCTCTGAGCACAACAGCAATTAGCTTAATTCCTCTTGGGGAAGTCTATTTAACTTAAAGAGCTAACTTTCAAGAGTAATTTCATAAAAAATAATGAACCACACACTGAGAAAGATGTTTAACAAGTGATGACATCATCCCGATTTTCACGGCCTGCTACAATAATGAGACTAGTGAGCAGAAAAATGACCATAACTCCAGATTTAAGACTCCAATGATTATGAACATTTATATGCTTATACTAGACAGTATGCAGAATCTAACAAGCTTTAAATCATTGAATTTGGGTAAGCACACACTGCGAAACAGCTCTGACAAGATGAGTAAAAAAGTCAGGTACCTGACAGAGAAGTGAAAATGAATAGACAGGGTTGACTTCAACTGAACATAACTGAAGATTGCAATGCTCAAATGAAATGAAAATTAATGAACATATAGTAGACTTATAGAGCTAACTTTAACAAGTTAAATCACTAAAAATGATGCACCGAGCTCAGAGAAACCATCTCTGCAATCTGACTGAGAAAACTAAGAGATATGGTAGTGAGTAGTACACTTCACAAGAACATGGAAATATGAACTCAAATGATCATGAAAATGAAAGTATATTTCTTGTACAATACAATGGACTTACTGATACATATGTGTGCCTTGGAATCACACCTTGATATGGCATAAAGCTCAGCTCTTGGAGGTCCTCACATAGGTCTCTCTAACCACGACTAAAACTGCCATCTATTTATATTTGAGTTTGGGAGGCTAACTTCCCTCAATCACTCTCCAATCAATCAGTGATTGATTTGATTCTCTATCTACCATAAATCACGAATTTTGTGGCTCCTCTTTCCCTTTTTGATCAAGTGGACTCAACCACTTAAGATTCTTTCACTTTTATATTAAGTAAAGTCTTCAAAAGTTACAAGAGGTAGTTCACAAGTGAACTTTACATAGTCTTCATTTTAAAGCTTCTTCTATGACTTTGTGGGAATCAAGCTGTTAGCAGCAGACAAGGAACTGAAGGACTGACGAGGCATGGCAGTCAGAGAAGAGAGTCAAAAGGGAGAGAAGGCACAAGCAGACAAGGGAGTCAACGACGATCTGGCAAGTAGGCCAATAATTTTCTTCATGAAGAAGCAAGTATGAGCATTCACGCAGATCTAGCACTAAGGCAACCCTTTAATTTTTGAAAAACCCTTACACCAATTAAAAGTGATTCTCATCACTAAACACCATTGTAAATACCATTTCATATTTTTGTAGCTCCATTTTGTGCAAGCCAAGGAGTCCTTGAGCTTGAGGAGCTTTAGAAGTATCTACCTGCCAATTTTCGTATTTTTTAGATATGGTTTGAGCCCTCAAATAAGCCCTGGAACCTAATTTTTAACTAGGCCGGACACTAGGTCTGAACAGGGCCAAAGCTAGTCAAAAACTATAAAAGGAGCTAGAGAGCTCATTTTTGAGGTTAGATTGTAATTGAAACGAACTTGTAAGAGCTTTTTGAAAGTAATCTAAGAACTCCATTGCTTCTCACTCTTTTTCTCGTCGTGTGTGCGCGTGTGTGTGTATGTGTGTGCATATTTGTGTGCTTCTCACTCACGCATTTGTGCCGCCACTTGCTCGAGGTCTTCATACCATCCTCACGTCTTCCCAGATTGACATTAAAGGAGGTTCTACTCATCACTGAGCTACACCAAATTTTGGCGCCGTTGTCGGGGATCGAACTTTGAGGACGAGCGTGTGATGGTAAGACGTAGAGTTGACGCGTTGGAGTTGTAGGTATTTTCTTCACTTTCATCTATTTTCTTGTTTTTCCTTCACCATCTTCATCACCATCATCATCATCACCATCTCCCACCTCCATCTCCATCATCGCGAAAATTTTTGTTTTTAATTATATCACCTTCTCCACCTCATTTCCCTCATTTCACTTGTGAGAGAGAGCGAGAGAGCGATATTGTGTGTGTGGTTTCTTGCATGTTTCTTGAGCATTTTGCAGGATCTTGCTGAATCATCATCCCCAGCTCTCTGCGCAGGTACGAAACTCGTCGAATCTGTCTCGCAGTCGCTAGCCTCTGTCGATCGCGATCGACAGAAAATTCGATCATTTGGTAAAACAAAGTTCACCACTAGCACAAGCATGATGAGCACATCCCAAATCACCTAAAATAGTAGAAAAATTCCGTGTTTTTTTGTCAATCGCGACCGACAGACCCTGTCAATCGCGACCGACAGACCCTGTCGATCGCGACCGACAGACTTCACGACCGACAGACTGCCACGTAGGACCTTGTCAATCGCGATTGACACCGTCGATCGCGATCGACAGCCACGACGGACACCTCTGTCAGTCGTGATTGACATCGTCGATCACGACCGACTGAAATTCAACGATTGATTGACTTTTACGCATAGCCACGTGTCCATCGCGACTGATAGGCCCCCGATTGACTGAAATTTCGGCGAAAAACCCGGAAAACATGTCGATCGCGATTGATACCGTCGATCGCGATTGACAGCCACGATCGACTCTGTCGATCGCGATTGACACCGTCGATCGCGACTGACAGGCCCGACGGACACCTCTGTCAATCGCGATTGACAGACCTGTCGATCGTGATTGACAGGCTTTTCGGCCAAAAATTAGGGTTTGCTTTTGTTCAAAAATTTGGGATAATTTTGGGGCAAAATAGTCAATCCATTAGCATTTTCATAGGTTCCTACACTTGAGATTTGGGAGAGAATTGGGAGAGAATCCTAGGATCTGTCAGCCAGATTGAATCCTGTTTTAACCCCCTAAACCCTGAACAGTCATAACTTTTTCATACGAAATCCATTTTTTGAGCTCTTGGGCTTGTCGGAAAGCTCGTGGCATATACTACACGCCCTCAACTGTTTTTTATAAAGATAATGCGTTGATTTTCAGATAGGGTATTTTGAAGTTGACCATACCCAGGGGGATCAAAGTCCGGGGTCTTTAGAATTGTTTTCCTAAAAATCACTATGCAAGTTAGTGTTTGTGCTATAGGAATGAAAATCATTGGTTCTGTCTTTGGAATTTAAATCTTAAAGCTAACTTTGGAACTCTTACAGATCTATTGAGAGCATCGAAAGGCGTTCTAAGCAAGTGTAAGTGCAAGCTTGGGAACACACTTCCTGGGCATTCAAGGGCAACCAAGCAGGAAACAAAAGGTTGGAATATTCTCAACTCCCTCTGTCATTTTCTAGCTCAGGCTAAATACGAATAGTGCTAGAGGTAAGTTAGGGCAACGATAGGCATCAATCAAGTTGAAGACTACCTATGCACTCAAGTCCAAGATTAAATATAATCCCTTTGTGATGCGATGACCATAAAGAAAAGAATCTAACGTGGAACGATCAACCTAAAAGCACGAAGAATATTCAAGTATTCCTGACGACGTAATATCAGACAAGACCTTAAACACGAGAAATAACTAAAAAGAATCAAGTGACTGATACCAATTGATCGGCAACGAGGTTGTACTCTGGGCAAAAAATTGGGCTACTTAAATAGGCATATGAACCTTAGATCAGGACGACATCTAGTAAGGGATAGACAAAGCCTTAGGTCTTCAGAGGCTAGTGTCAACCACACTGCTAGGTCTTGGACCCAGCAGTTGAGTCACCACTCATACTACCCAAGTTCTGAGACTAGTGAATCAGGGATGTCTCAAGGCATGGACAGACCTACGGGAAGTTCAGGAGTGCCATACTTGTACAGGGTAGAAGGCCCTTACAAAACACAGTTGGAATACCTTAGGACCAACCGATTAGGTGCCAGCATCTATGAGGACAGTCTAGGAAAATCTGTGGTATAGATTAAGAATCCTGATCAATCCATTGGATTAGAGCACCCAGCGGTCAAGTTTGAAAATGGAGCATACTTGGATAAAGAAGGAACCATATACGTAGTCACCAATCACCCAGATAGGACGGACGAATTTGGAAATGTGATCCCCGAAGCAGACTTAGGTGACTTAGAGCAAGGAAACATGGGTGCAGAACCTAGAACCCCTCGAGGTAAATCGGTTCTTACTAGGATTATCACACCGGAGTGGATTCCCCAGGATAATAAGAGCATAGATTTGCTCCTCAATCGAGAGACTGACGAAGCCTTTTGGAGGTACAAATCGGATCAGCCAACTGATATAGGAACAATCATGATCTATGAGTTTAAGGATCCTGATAGCCCAGGCAGAGTGACCTACTTAGATCACGCTTCAGAGAGGATCTTTGTGGTTACCGAAAATGATAGGCATGCTTACACTTGGAAGGGTGAATTCATTTTCCCGCAACCAAGATCGAATGTATCCTATGGTCACCCTGGTGCGGGAACATCCCAAGCTCATGGAACTCAAAGAGACAGAAGTAGAGATAGACCAGAAGTAAGCTTTGCCAACCCAGTGGGCAGAGAAAGAACGAGGACAGAAACAAATAGAGTAGAACCTGAGATACTTAGAGCTCACAGGAATCAAAGAAATGCGGATGAGTTCCCTCTACCACGACCTAGAGAGCACACAAGGACTTTGAGACCGACTCAGCTAGTTAAGTCCATGAAGAACTACTCCGATGGCACTGGAGATCCATACGATCATGTGGCTGAGTTTAGGCAAGTCCTGAGAGCTGAACAAGTGGAGGATCTATTCACGCAGTACAATGCCTTTGGTCTGACCCTTAGGAACACTGCCCTGACATGGTTTCAGCCACTAAATGAGAGGCAGTTCAGGAGCATAGACCAACTCCTAGAGGCTTTCATTATTGAATTCTCTAAGAGTGGAATCAGGCATAACACCTCCTCGTTGATTCATAGCTTCAAGCAAACCCCTCAAGAAACCGTGAGACTTGCAGGGAGAAGATTTAGGCAATACTTAGAAAGATGCCCTGTCCTTGAGTTACCCACACCAGCCAAGCAAGTGGCATTATTTTTGGATGGATTGCTAAGTACCAAATTGAGATCTTATGTGTACTTGAAGGACCCTAGGACCATAGAAGAGTGTGTACGCATGTGCATTGACATCGAGGATAACCTAGGGGAGGAGTTAGAGCTTTCCAAGATATACAAAGATTCGGATAGTGCCTCTAACATCTCTTCCACGCAATCCACATCAATCGAGGAACTTGCGGAAAAAGTGGCTCAAAAATTGGGCGTCTCTAGTAAACAAATTCCTAGATTTGCCCCAGTGAAAAGATGTTATACTTGTGGTGGCGACCTTATGGCGAATGTATGTCCCATTATGGCTCAACCCCAAGTAAATCCTAGTAGCCAGTACTGCACCATAGAACGAAGATACACCAATCACACCGCGCAAGATTGCCCATACAATAAGCAAGCGGTTAGGCAAACCTACCCTCAGCCATACCCTCAACAAGGAAGATACCAGAACCAGTACCCACCTCAGCAATATGCTAGACCTCAACAAACCTACCAACCCTATCAAAACCAACAAAGACCTCAGCCTGTGCTAGCACAACAACCCCCAGCTCCAGCTAATATGATTCCGGTAAAGTATGCTGTTGCAGAAGAAAACCTGAATAGAGCTATAGTCCCTGTAACACCATTGCTTTCTGAAAGTGACCCTAGTGACCATAGCTTTGATTCTACACATGTTGATAGCCCCCAGGCCTACTACATGCAGTCTCCTGAACATGGTGAGTCCTACTATAGTGAAGAGCCAAATGAACCTAGTTGGGAGTCAGATCACACAAACCTCATGTATACAAACCCCAATCCTAGGCCTCAACCTAGACAGGTAAGACCTCCATTCCCTAGAGGACCATGCTACAGATGCCAAGGAGATCACCTCATTCGTGATTGTCCCTTACCTCCACCTACACAACCCCAGTCAGTGACGATCCAAGGCTTTTGCCAAGATTGTGGAAAAGAGCATCTCTTACGAGATTGCCCAAAGAATCCTAATAATATGCCAAAAATCACTCCTATCAACGTTGTTGGGTTAGTGGTAGACTCCACAGGGAGCGTGACTTCCACTGCACCAGTACAAGTAATCACTAGAGCCCAAGCACTGCAGCAAAACCAGGGTGTAGGTCAGGAAAAAAGCCCAGAAGTTAGTGAAACAGAGAGTACGACAAAGAAGAGGACTAGAGCGTGGAAAGATAGTAGGGAAGAATGAAAAGACAATGGGCTAAAAAAATGAGTGAACTTGAGGAAAGCATAAGAGAGACCAAAGCCAGGATAACTGAACTCACATCTCAAACTCCCTCTCACACTACCCCACCACCACCATTCCCATCGCCATCCGACCAGCCACCTTCTAACCCGCCTCACCTAATCCCACCACCCCCTAAAGCAGGATCAGTATTAGCTGATCCCACTCCCGAAGACCTTAATATGATGCTTAAAGCATATCAGGCCAGAATCCAAGAAGGGCCAAACGTAACTGATCATGAAAAGTGCTACCCTAGAGCAGAACTAGAGTTAGAACGAACCAAAATTTGTGCCAAGATGGTGGAATTGGCTCAGACCATGTTTGAGGCCAGTCGCCTATTTAACATCTCTAGTTCAGCCAAGACACAGTTGCACTTTGATGGACTGTTAGAAAGAATAGAGAAGCTGATTGCACAATCAGAAAAGGAACCCGCCTCTCAACACAAGGATGAGGCACGTGAAAGATTAAGCATTCCTGCTCAGGAAGCCTATGTGCCTAACTCTATGGAGCCAGACACATCATCTTCTATGAATTGGTTCACACGAGAATTCCTACGAGAGATTCAGGAAGACAAATGGGCTAAAGAGAGTGAAGTCCCTCCTCCTATTGAACTTGTGGATGATGCACATGACCAATTCCCACAAGATATCCCATCCGTTTATGAGGAGCAGGAGAGCACTCAATCTCAGGAAAGATTAGACTTTGAGTCTAACTCTCTACAAGAATTACCCCACTTCACAGGCCCATGGGAAACTAAGTCTACTTGTATGAGGGCACCCACGGTCATGGTACGAAATGAGGACTCAGTCTTACCTAGGAACACAGAAGTAGTGAAAAACACTAAAGTGCAGTGCAATCTCAAGTTAGAAGAGCTACTCAAGGTTAGACCTGAATTATGGAAACATGTCGCCAAACAAGTACCAGAGATAGCAAAACCTCGTTCTCAGGTAGGATCCCAAAGGACAGTGCCAGAAATACCCTTGGATAAGATAGGAGATATGTGTGAAGGTGAAGAAGGGAACACCTATCTTCCCATTACCTACCAGGAGTACACCACCAAGGCAATTTTGGACTCAGGCGCAGGAGTTGCAATTGCCACCACTTCCCTATGGAAGCGTTGGGGCAAGCCTGCACTCAGGCCAACGAGAATGAAATTGCAGATGGCCGACGGTCATATTGAGAGACCCTTAGGATTGCTAGAAGGAATAACTCTCACCACTTGTGGTGTCGAGTTTGAACACACATTTGCCATATGTGACTTCAACAAAAATCATGCCTATGAGATGATTTTGGGAAGACCATTTATGCGACAGTTGCAAGTGGTACAGGACTGGGGAACCAACTCCTTGTATTTGCAACACTTAGGTGTTACAACCAAAGTAAATCTCAAAGATTACTCTCATAGAGATGTACCTCCTATCCAATGGAATCCCATCCATAGAGCCAAAGATGATACAGAATCGGTGCATTCCATTGGGTCAGGATCCTCTTGGATGCATGAAGACACCCACTTATGGATGTGCAAAGTAGCAGTAGATGAAGAGAAGAGAGAAAAAGCTAGAGAGGTAGGTGCAAAAGAAAACCATAGATCAATCCAAGACCCAGCCTATGCACCTGTAGTTTTTCCAGACGAAGAATTTGAACCTCACGGCTGGGCAGAAATCCTAGCAACAATGGATGTAGCCATCAATGAGGAACAATGGACACCTCACTGTGATGAAGATGGCTATGACATTTCAGTCTTCTCCATAGAGCCGATCATGGGAGAGGCAGTCCTAGAAGAATGCGAACCTAGCCCTGATGCATTTGAGGATGCAAGTGACTCCGATCTAGAGTCAATCATTATGGACCCACCATTTGCATCAGATGAAGAATACTTCCATGAAGTAGAATTTCAACCCCAGAGGCATGGAGAGCTTACAAATGATGTAAGATTAGCAACACATGTGACCCCGAAGGAAGAAGGAAAGAAACGAAAGAAGAGAGGTCTCACCAGAAGAGGAAGAATCTTTGTTTGAGGTCCCGGAAAATTTTAAGAAATATGAGATAGATGACAGGAGAGTCATGATAAGAATGCCTAAACGAGAGGCACAATCAGGAGAGGCCTATGATAACAAAGAAACCACCAAGAAAATAGTAGTGGCCCTAGAAGAAGGAGAGGAGAGATGCACGTACATAGGCCATGACCTAACAGAGGAAGAAGAGCATGCGTTAATTGCCTTGCTAAGAGAATACAGAGATGTATTTGTTTGGAGTTACAAGGATTTGAAAGGTGTTGACCCTGACATATGCTCACACACTATCCCCATGACCTCAGATGCCAAACCCTCTAAGCAAAAGCCCTATACATATAACGATAATTACGCTGCTAAGATCAAAGAGGAGATAGATAGACTGGTCGAAGCTGGATTTATCTATGAAATTGAGCACACTGAGTGGGTATCCCCCATTGTAGTGGTGCCCAAGAAGAATGGCAAGCTGCGTGTATGCATTAACTTGAAGAAGGTTAATGCAGCCACGATTCGAGATAACTATCCGCTTCCCATCACAGAACATCTCTTAGAAAGAGTAGCAGGCAAGGAAGTGTACAGCTTCCTCGATGGATTTTCGGGCTACAATCAAGTCGCCATTGCTCCAGAAGATCAGCATAAGACAGCTTTTGCCACAGAGTGGGGTATATTTGCCTTTCGTGTAATGCCATTTGGGCTTACCAATGCACCAGCTACCTTCCAGAGACTAATGTGCCATGTATTTAAGGAGTTCCTGAGGAAGAACTTAGAAGTCTATGTTGATGATCTTTGTGCCCATTCCAACATTAGGCAAACCCATATTCCTGAACTCAGACAAATCTTTGACAAATGTAGAGAATATCAAGTCTGCCTGAACCTAGAAAAGTGCGTTTTTATGGTCAGGCAAGGCAAGATTCTAGGACACATAGTGTCAAAGAATGGCATATCCACTGATGAAGAGAAAGTGAGAGCCATAGCAGAGCTACCTAGGCCAAAGAATGTCAAGGAAGTACAAGCTTTCATGGGGCATTGTGGTTACTACCGTCGGTTCATTCAATTGTATGCTGTCATTGCAAAGCCCATGTACAGACTTCTGACTAACTTTGAGTGGACTGACGAATGTGAGAACTCCTTCCAGGAGCTTAAACAAAGATTATGTTCAGCACCAATCTTGACCACACCAGAGTGGAATAAGCCATTCCATGTTCACGTGGATGCATCCAATTATGCTATTGGGTGCGTGCTTGCACAACCTACTGGTGAAGGTAACATGGATCTTCCAATTGCCTATGCTACTAGACAATTGAATGCAGCTGAACAAAATTATACCACTACAGAGAGAGAAGTCTTAGGCATGGTATATGCAGTTAAAAAGTTTAGACATTATCTGCTTGCAAATAAGTTTAAATTTTTTACTGACCACCAAGCATTGTTATATCTAGTGAACAAGCCATGCAATACAGTAAGATTAGTAAGATGGTTTCTCTTACTAATGGAATCTGATTTCGAGGTTGTGGTAAGGAAAGGTAGGACTCACTTGAGAGCGGATCACCTTTCTAGGCTCACATCGGGAGAAGCCCCACAAGGAGTGTCAGATGACCTTCCTGATGCTTACTTGTTTAATTTGGAAGTTGTACCGCAGTGGGCTAAGCCATTGGTGCCAGTATTGACATACGGGCCTAACCATCCAGTAGTAAACACACAGAATAGAGAGGTTGTGAAAGCCCAAAAGTACCACATCATGGCAGGAAGTATGTACAAGCACGCAGATCAAGGGATCTTGGCTTGTTGTGTGGAAGAGGATGAGTACGCTAAATGGTTGCAATTAGCACATGTAGGTGCATTAGAGCAACACTACTCAAAGCAACGAACCTTACAGACGCTAAGGAGACTCGGAGTACATTGGCCAACTATGGAAGCTGATGTCCAAAGGTTGTGCAAGGAATGCCCAATCTGCTGCACTAAACCACCTGTGGAACATGCCACTCTTTATCAGGTGTCCATAGTGCCAGATTGGAGTGAACCACTAGTATCCTTCCTGAGGACAAAAACATTCCCTCTAGACATGACTCTGGCTAGGAAAAGGAGTTTAGAACAAGAAGCCCAGGATTACTCACTCATTGGTGATAATCTATATAAGCGTGGTAAAGATGGTTACCTGAGGCTATGTGTCCATGAAAGTGAATATCTCAAGATCTTGGAAACTGCTCACCAAGGTGTAGCAGGAGGACACTTTGGACCAGATCGGGTAATCAAGGCAATACTATTTGCGGGCTTCTGGTGGCCGACCCTTCACATGGATGCACATACCTATGTGAAACGGTGTGACGTCTGTCAGCGAACTCAGTATCCTATACGTAAAGATGAGATGCCACTGAAACCTATGATGGGTGGACGCGCATTCTCTAAGTGGGGAATAGACTTCGTAGGTCCTATTAATCCCCCAGTTAAGGGTTCCCATGCAGAATATATCATTGTTGCAACAGATTATCTCACCAAGTGGGTGGAGGTAAAGGCTACGACAAAGAACGATGCTCAAACAACTGCTAAATTCTTGTTTGAAAATGTATTCACAAGATATGGGCTACCTATAGAGCTAGTAAGTGATAGAGGCACTCACTTCTTGAACGAAGTTATTGAAAATCTACTCCAAGAATTCTTGGTAATACATAAGAAGTCTGCCCCCTATCACCCTCAAGCTAATGGACAAGCCGAAAGCACCAACAAGATCTTATGCAATGTACTGACAAAATTAGTGAACACTAAACGCTCTGATTGGGACAAACAACTACACCATGCTGTTTGGGCATACCGAGTCGCCTACAAAACGGTACTCCAAGCCACCCCCTTTCAGATGGTATTTGGCCAAAATGCGGTGCTACCCTTGGACTTCTTGATACCTACATTGAAAGTAGCTCAAGAGCACGAATGGACGGGTCATGAACTCTCCTCTAGAATTTTTGACCTTGAACGATTAGGAGAAACAAGACTGAGAGCAGCTGCAGGAATATATGCAGCTAAGAAGAGACAGAAGGCATACTTTGATGCCCATGTGAAGGATAAGGGCTTGAAAGCAGGAGATCTAGTTTTAGTCTATACACTGAAACAACACGCAAGGAAGCTAGAAAAGAGAGGCTACGGACCTATGATCATCAATAGGATCTCCACGAGTGGAGTAGTACAACTAGCCACTTTAGAGGGTGATGTTCTCCCAAACTATATTAGCGGATGCAGAGTCAAGTTGTATCAGGAACCCCTCACGAAGGAAATGCTCGGCCGACTCAACACTGCTAAGAAACGCAAAGAGGAAGAAAAGCGAATTCGAGAAGAAGCTCAAGCAGAAGCTTTAGAACGCATCAGAAGGATGAAGTTGCGAAGGCAAGGTAGAGATCAGCCTAGAACAAATGACTATGCAGATCAAGGATATCATATGGCAATGTGTGAAGTCGCAGGAACAAGCTCACATAGGATAATTGATCGACGTCCTTTCATAACCTTAGATATAGGACAAGGAAAGAGTGCAAGGACCGTAAGAGCCTTGATTGACTCAGGTGCAGCCACTAGTGCTGTTAAATTGTCTTATTGTCAAGAATTGCAATTAAATGTCAATCCTGTCGAAGCATATCTCATAGGATTGGGAGGCGTGGAAACCCCTTGCATGGGCGAGGTGGAACTTCCCCTCTACATTCAGGATGAGGCAATGACAGTTAAAGTACTAGTGTGTCAAGATGAGGACCTCACTGAACCCCTTGTCTTGGGTCAAGACTGGATCTATGACCAAGCAGTCAACTTAAACCTAAGAAGTGGACTTCTTCAGGTATGGGTCAATCATAGTCGAATTACAATAGAGTTAGATAATGGAGCACTCAAGGAACTAGGAAAGGCACAGAATCTTGGTCCCTCCAGGGGTGCACATGAAGTTGACCATGCTGTTCTTGTCCAAGGCTATGTGATGCAGAAGAATGAAGATCTCAAAAAAGGAGTCAGAACCACAACGGAACTCCCTTCTTTTCCAAAGGCCAGAGGGAGGCAGCAACCAAAGGTGGACCCAAGGCAGAAGAAGCAGAGTACTACCTATGACGGAGATCAAAAGTACCTGTGCAGCAAAATGTCTCAGCTAGTGAAACAAGTGTGGGTGCGGAAAGGCGAACACCCGGTTGCACTCAAGCCAACCACACGGGCAAAGCCTCTTATTAGTGACCAACAACACGACACCAATAAGAAGTCTTTCAGAAGTTCTTCTGCTAACGTGAAGTCTATTTGGGTGCCCAAGAAGTCGATAAACGCTAGCCCACAATCAAGACAAATTTGGGTGCCTAAGGCTTGTTTGCGGGCTCAAATAGCTACATCAAGGCCACACCCTATACAGCATGATCCATTCACTCGCACCACCGACATCCACTCGTTTTCAACACTCAGGAACACACCAAGGCCCATGAGCACGAATAGAATCACTTGTAAATGGGTCCCTAAAGGCCTCATTTTCAAGCCGACACACCTATTAAGCTCTCGAGAGTCTCTACGAAACCAAGAGCAAAACCCATCCACTGCATTTGGCAGCCTAAGACTTGTAACAAACCCCCGGACCCATTTGTAAATCCATGACAACCTACTAACCACATCACTATCATACTACATCATCCCACTTAGCTCTTAGGTCTACTGAACTCCTAACCACACACACTCTCACATCGAGCACTTACTAACCCAATATTCGCTCCCAACCCTCATGTTAATGTTGTAATGGGAACAACAACGGTTCTCTCTTGTCCTGTACAATGTTAACACATGTTTGTATATTCTCACAGAGACAGGCAGCAAGAAGCAACATGGCAGATACGGTAGGAACTAGCTCCCAGGCAGGCACCAGCCCCCAAGTTGTGGACATTGAAAGCCTTCCGGTCGAGGAGGAATTAAAGGAACGACCAGCGGCATTAAGGGCATTACATGCCATACCGATTCAGAATCCTCCACAGGGTCACACAATGCCGGTGGGAAAAACCTCACACTGGTTCAGTGATGTTGCGGGACCTCTGGGTGAAGGCACATACATGTGGGAGTCCGAGGTAGAATTCAATGGACGTTGGGGCAGGTACCACTTCTTTACCAGGGAGTTTGAAAAGCTACAGAATAACGAAGGACTGAAGCCGATATGGAAGAAGGCTGGGCTCTATGATTATTTCAAGTTCCAACTACCAAAGCCCAATTTTCTAAGGTGCTCATACTTGATTAGCACCCTCACTCCAAGCAAAGACAAGAAAGGATACAGCTCCTTTGTACTCCCATCACTCACAAGGGGCAATGAGCTGAAGCGTTTCCGCTTGACTATCAACTTGGTAAGAGAAGCTCTCGACATGAAAGGTATGCACATTCCTACGGAAAAAGAGACAATGGTCCCCGATAATATGAAGAACAGGAATCTAACAAAGTTAAAGGACATGGTCGCGATGACACCTACGATCGCCGTTCATTTACGCATGGTCATGCAACATTTTGCATTCCCCGCGCAGGAAAGGTTCACAATGCCTCCCAAAAAGATCTGGTTTAGCCTCTACTTAGCAGATGCCTTTGATTTGACAATCAATATGCCCCACTGGATTATCGACCAGATTCATTTGGCTCATCAAAGGTGGTATAAGAAACAAAAATTTGTACTGTATGGTTGCTGTGCGCTTACCAGAATTGTGTATAGATGTCTCGCATATGATGTACCGGTGCAAAGGGCTCTCATTTGGACCAGAGCACAGGAGTTTCAACGCAGACTGTCAACCGTAGGGCCTCCCTCAAAGAAGATGAGAGGCGCTGTCCAGATGCCTTGTGCACAAGCTCGCGGTGCAACCCTAACACCTGAAACAACCCCAAGGCTTCCCAGACGAGTACAACCATTTACTATCAGGTTACCCAGGCACAGCACAGATGGCCCTAACCTTGTGTTTCCACCAGTACCTACTGATATGGAATTTCCTCATGGATTCACTTTGGAAGATCTAACGGATGAAGAAGTTGCCAGAATCATCGAAGCTGCTAATGCGGAAGTCGAAGCAGAGTAGGGTAGTGGACAACAAACGGCTACAGAACAACCCCAGCCAAGACAACCAGAAGTGGTGGAATTGGAGGATGAAGAAGAAGAAGGCCAAGAGGATGAACAGGAAGGATTTTCTGATGAGGAGGCGCATGACTATGAGCGAGCAGTTATACAGGAGCTAGAGGGTGCCCCAGCATATACAAAGGAGTTGAAAAAGCTCTACGATACCATTGACAGGGTCCAACAACAACATAAGTTATCCCTTGCAGCAGGAAAGGCTATCATGCACCAAATCCTTGAGGAGGAAGGAGTTGACGAACAGTATCGTGCCACACTGGATATGATCTCTGATGCCTTAGGAGTATCTGAGGCAGTGAGGACAGCCCTGGCACAATCACGCAGAATGGAAAGGAGATACGGAAGACGTCCCCCACGAGCAAGGAAACAAATGAATGTATTAGGATCAGGACCACAAGGCACCCCCACAACCACGGGCACTGCACACACCGCTCACGACACCGAGGAAGCCCATACATCAAGTGCACCTCCATCACCTCCCTTACCACCTTCGCCCCCACACCCGCCACATTCACCTCCCCTTACCAATGTAACAACCACCGTTACCGCCTCCGAGTCCACCACCATGACTGAAGCACAAACCGCCAATCAACTCACACAACCTCTCAACACCTCCCGTGTATACACCTCCACTAACACTGTAATCCTAACGGCAACTACTGACATCTCCATTCCCCCACTCACACTTTCGGGCAGTTCACATTCACAACTGCACACACCACTGTACACATTCACCACAATCACTGCACCCACAATTCCACTATTCACAATCACTCCCACTACTGCTTCCACCACGGATTTTATGGACATATCACCCTCCACTGCACCTCTCCCACCCCCCATACAACCACAATCTCCCATTCCCCCACCACCCACTTCACCACTTTCCAGCACCGCATTCACACTTCCCTTTCCCTTTCCCTTTCCCTCTGCATTTAACACCCTTCCTGCATCCACCCCCATTAATAATGTATTTAATAACATGTATCAGTGCATGTCTCAGTTACAACAACACTATCAGCACCTCGATGCTCAGCATACAAGCTTGTTCAGGAGTCACGAAGCATTACAAGGAAGATTCATTGACTTAGAGCAAGAGAAGAAACAATTACAATAGCAGTTTAGCGCATTGCAGGAACAACATGAGCAATTAGTGGCAAATCCACCGCAGCCAGATGCCGAAGAAAGACAACAAATGGATGATCTGCTACACTCCCAAATCACAGAGAACCTCAAGCTCCACCGCAACATGGCTCTATTACGGAAGCATATGTCTGCAGCCCTGGAAGAAAATAGACGGCTTCAGACACAAAACGAAGAAAACTTGGAAGCAGCCATGGAAGGGTCCCCACAAGAAATTGACCCGGAGAAGTTTAAAGCCATTCCCTCTGACAATTTGAAATCATATTGGAAACCCATGTTGATCTCCTCGAAGCCCATGCAGCCTTAGAAAAGGAAAGAGACGAACTACGAAGGCAATTGGCAGCTCAACCAGCACCACCCAAAGAAGTCCCAACCACAGCTGACACAACTGACGAAGTAGCAGCGCTCAAAGCACAACTCGAAGAATTACAAAAGAAAGTGCTTGAATACGCCAACCCTCCCCCTTGGTAGAACCAGAACCTGAAGACCTAGTACCAATCGAAGTCGAGGAAACCTTTGAGGAACCATACGTTCCGATGCCAGCACCTGGAGGCAAGCGAACAGATGAGGGCATGGACACCCTTGAAATAGAGGCTCTGGAATGGATGCAGAAATTGGAAAAGGTGGCCACAACACATGATGATAGGGTGGCAGTCCAGATAGCATTGGTGTCACGCTTGGAAGAGGTGGTCATAAAATCGGACTATTTTAGGAACCTCTCTCATCACAGGTGGATCGGCACTTCCGACGACTTGTATGTTCCTTTTTGTGTCTTAATGGTGGACTATAATGCTGAGATCAAGCACCACACCTCACGAGAACCAACCTCTGCCACACAGTTTGCACCAGACGACATCCCAGAAAGTGCCAAACAGGGAAATATTCACCAACCGACTTGGAGAATTCGACTGCTTGAAACCTACCCGGAAATGAATCGCACATGGAATAACATGCCCCTGTATATCAAGTACAATCCCTGCTACTGTCCTGTTTTCCGAAGAAGGTCATGGCCGGAATACACAAAGATGGTGCTGACAACCAAAGGCTGCGAGAAGTGGCTCAACTATGTCTACTTAGCACCACCTAAAGGTCAACCTACCGTAGGGCATATGATATCGACAATTCGGCATTGGGGTTTCAGGTTCAAAAACGTACCAGATGTCATGACACAGATGTGTCTTAAAATTTTTGAACTCATGATAGTCACCTTCCGGACCTTCAAGAATGTTAAGGAACCTCACCTCTCTGCGCTCGGCTTTAATGAAGGCAATCAGGATCTTGTTTATGACATGAGCACAACGCCCTCTATTAATGTTGTTTATGCATGGCATGCCCGCATAAAGTACCTACCGGCCTGCTTCAAACAGACATTTGAAGAGATGTTTGTCACAGGGTTCTGGGAATACCACTCAGAGATCTTCATTCCCAGGCCCTCACATTTATTACAATTGTTTGCAGTGGAACAAGCTCTCCACTCAAATAAGTTACGTATGCCACATCCAGAGGTTCTCGGGCCGGTAGATTGGGATGCTCTACTCACAGACTTAGCCAAAGGATTGAGGATTGCCGAACATCACTTAGCGCAAGATGTCGTTGAGTACTACATCCAAAAACCCACACAACAAGGGTCTGTCAGGGACGAGAGACGCGAGAGAGGGGGGGTGTTAGCAGCAGACAAGGAACTGAAGGACTGACGAGGCATGGCAGTCAGAGAAGAGAGTCAAAAGGGAGAGAAGGCACAAGCAGACAAGGGAGTCAACGAGGATCTGGCAAGTAGGCCAATAATTTTCTTCATGAAGAAGCAAGTATGAGCATTCACGCAGATCTAGCACTAAGGCAACCCTTTAATTTTTCAAAAACCCTTACACCAATTAAAAGTGATGCTCATCACTAAACACCATTGTAAATACCATTTCATATTTTTGTAGCTCCATTTTGTGCAAGCCAAGGAGTCCTTGAGCTTGAGGAGCTTTAGAAGTATCTACCTGCCAATTTTCGTATTTTTTAGATCTCGTTTGAGCCCTCAAATAAGCCCTGGAACCTAATTTTTAACTAGGCCGGACACTAGGTCTGAACAGGGCCAAAGCTAGTCAAAAACTATAAAAGGAGCTAGAGAGCTCATTTTTGAGGTTAGATTGTAATTGAAACGAACTTGTAAGAGGTTTTTGAAAGTAATCTAAGAACTCCATTGCTTCTCACTCTTTGTCTCGCCGTGTGTGCACGTGTGTGTGTATGTGTGTGCATGTTTGTGTGCTTCTCACTCACGCATTTGTGCCGCCACTTGCTCGAGGTCTTCATACCATCCTCACGTCTTCCCGGATTGACATTAAAGGAGGTGCTACTCATCACTGAGCTACACAAGCCAATACTTAGGCTTGTCATAGACTTGCTCCAACAGCTCCCCCTCAAGCCAAGTATGCTTGAGGTCTTGAATCTTCCAAGATTACCTGTAAACCAATCATAGCCTTGAATTTGCAAAGCTTTGTACCATCCAAGGCTTTGGTTAGAATATCTGCACATTGTTGATGAGTGGACACATATGATATTTGAATCTCTTTGCTTAGAACCTTCTCTCGTACATAGTGATAATGAACTTCAATATGTTTAGTCCTTGCATGAAAAATAGGATTAGCAGCCAAATGAATAGCTTCAGTAGAAGAGAGAGCAACTATGGGTTGCTTCTTGGATGACCATGAAATAAGCTTTGAACCTACAAAGGTAAGATAACTTGAAGTGCTCCTTCTATCTTCCTTGGAGCCAGCCCAATCTGCATCAGAAAATAGCT
The DNA here is from genome assembly GCA_020310875.1 of Ceratopteris richardii. Classification (NCBI taxonomy): domain Eukaryota; kingdom Viridiplantae; phylum Streptophyta; class Polypodiopsida; order Polypodiales; family Pteridaceae; genus Ceratopteris; species Ceratopteris richardii. The sequence continues at coordinate 31,993,554 of CM035407.1, forward strand.
TCAAACCTAAATCAGATACATAAGGATAATAAATTCCTTCATTTATGGCTCCTTTTAGATACTTTAGAATACTTTTGGCAGCATCCATATGTGGTTTCCTTGGTGTGTGCATAAATTGACTTAGCACACTCACACTGTAACATATATCTACTCTTGTCAATGTGGCATAGATGAGACTACCCACTAGACTTTGATATGATGTGATGTCCTCTATGAGTTCAACTTCATGTGAGCTCAATTTGTGATTGACCTCCATTGGAGTACCTGCAATCTTACAATCTTGCAGCTTGAATTTTGCCAACATGTCCTTAATGTACTTTCGTTGAGTGAGAAACAAACCATGATCTTTGTAGACAACTTCCAAACCTAGGAAGTAGGTAAGTGAACCCAAATCACTTATCTTGAACTCTTCTCTCATCTGATCTTTGATCTTCTTCATACCATCTGCATCATTTCCTGTCAATATAATATCATCTACATATACACATAGGTAGATGATCTCAGAATTACTCTTTTTAATAAAGATTGAAGGATCTGCCTTGCTTGGTTGAAAGCCTTTGTCCTGCAAGAATGAAACAAGTCTGAAATTCCAAGCTCTTGGGGCTTGCTTGAGACCATACAATGCTTTGTTAAGTTTACACACATAATCAGGATAAACTTGATTCTCAAAACCAGGTGGTTGTGCCATATATACATCTTCTGTTATCCAACCATTCAAGAATGCATTCTTTACATCTAGTTGAAGTATCTTCCAATTCTTGGAAGAGGCAATACTAAGCAAAACCCTAATAGTAGGCATCTTTGCCACAGGAGAGAAGGTCTCCTCATAATCAATTCCCTGAGTTTGTGCAAAGCCTTTTGCTACAAGCCTTGCCTTATACCTGTTAATGGAACCATCAGAATTCTTCTTGGGTTTATAGACCCATCTTGAGCCTATTACCTTCATGGATGAAGTCTTGGGCACCAAATCCCAAGTGTTGTTTTCCTCAAGTGCTTCAATCTCTTCCTTCATTGCATGCTTCCATTCTGTTTTTGCTTTGGCCTCTTCAAAGGATGATGGCTCCTCTTGGTTTATGCCTTGTGCGTTACTAATGAGGTGTCAAACCCATACCTTTCTGGTTTTTTCTTTTCCCTCATAGATCTTCTTAGGCCATGATGTGATGATTCTGGCTCATGTCCAAGTTCGTGCAATTTTGCTTTACCTTTAGACTTCCATGCTTTGATCTTTTCCATCTGAGATTCTTCATCATCCTCCGAGGTGTCTTGTTCTTCAATCTTTGGTTGTTCTCTACCAAGCTTTGGAAAATCTTCTTCAAGATTATATGGTAAATTGACCTTCCCGCATGAATCTTCATACCATGAATTGTTTTCATAAAAAACTACATCTCTGCTTACCAAGAATCCTTTGTTGGTAGGGTTGTATAACCTGTAGCCCTTTTGATTGTTGTCATATCCAATAAATACACACCTTTCTGCCTTTGGATCCATCTTGCCTCTAACCTGTGAAGGAACATGAGCAAAAGCAATGCATCCAAAAATTTTACAATGATCTAAGCTTGGTCTTCTTCCATTCCAAGCCTCATACGGAGTCATCCCATCAAGGGATTTTGAAGGCAACCTGTTAATCAAGTAAGTGGCTGTAGATACAGCCTCAACCCATAGATAATTAGGAAAATGCTTTTCATTTAACATGGACCTTGAAGCTTCAACAATTGTCCTATTCCTCCTTTCTGCCACTCCATTTTGCTCAGGAGTGTACCTTGTAGTTACCTCTCTTTTGATTCCTCTTTCTTGAAGAAAAGAATCAAACTCATGGGAGAAGTATTCTCCCCCTCCATCTGACCTTAGCCTTTTTAGAGATTTACCTGTTTGATTCTCCACAAGAGCCAAATATCTTTTGAAACATGAAAAAACTTCATCTTTGTGTTTCATAAAGAATAGGATAGTCCATCTGCTGCAATCATCAATAAAGGAGACATAATACCTTGATCCAGATATTGAAGCTTCCTTGCTAGGTCCCCATACATCTGTATGAACCAACTCCAAGAGATCTCCATGTATATAACCTTTCTTCATGAATGGTAACCTGTGAGACTTTCCAAATTGACATGCACTACACTTATAAATCATATGTTGTTTTGACAAATTAGGGAGTCCAAGTACACTTTGGTCCCTACAAATTTGCTTTAATGACCTTTCACCAATATGTGCTAACCTTTTGTGCCATACTTCCAATTCTGTGAGTGTCTGACTACCATAATTAAAGAGAGCAATATTTCTAGTGTCTTGTAATTCAATTGTGAACAATCTACCTGCCTTTTCACCTTTTGCAATTCTTCAGAATCCTTGACTTGGATCTTCAACAAATGCTCCTGCTTTTGTGAACCTGACTTGCAACCCTTTCTCTACTATCTGCCCAACACTTATCAAATTCTTTGTAATGGTAGGGACATAGAGTACCTTACTGAGTAGGTTGATGTTTCCATCAGGTGCTTTGACATTGCCTATTTTCTCCACAGGATGTTTTGTGTCATCTCCTGTTTGTACCTCATGCTTATTCCTTGGATCTTCTAAATCTAATAGGAGTGCCACATTTCCTGCCACATGATTTGAACAACCTGAATCTATGTAGAAAACATGCTCATCAGATTTACCTTGTGGCATAGCCATGTTCATGATCAATAATGAATCCTCTTTGTTTGAGTCTTTTGTGTAGTTCTTGAAGTCTCTCCTTCCTTTGTAGCCTCCTTGATAGTTTGAATGATTGTAGTTGTTGTAGTTGCCATGATAATTGTTGAACCTTCCTCTTGAGTAGTCATAACTTCCTTTATTGTATCCTCTGCCTCTTTGATTCCTGGAATTCCTAAAGCAATTTTCAGTTGTATGATTAGTTAATCCACAAATAGAACATGGGTTGGAGTCTTGGGATCTCCCCCTACCTTGTCTTCCTCCTCTTCCTCTACCTCTGCCATGTCTTCCTCTACCTGCATAGTTAGCTTGATATGTAACTGCTTCATCATCCACTTTCTTTGCCTTTCCTTTGTTATCTTTGGACTTGCTTTTATCAGTGTATAAAGCTGAAGATTGATTACCTTTAGAGCTTTCTCCATTTTTGATAAGCTTTGCCTCTTGAGTAAGTAGTTGTCCAATGAGTGTATTGAAATCAGGTACATGCATGTCCATGTACAAATCCATAGCTGTGGTGAATGCTTCCCACTTGTCATCTGCCTTCAAGCCCTTGATGACTTGCCTTACAATTTGCTCTTCATCTATTGCCTCTCCAATGCTTCCCAACTGATCTGCTATGTCCTTGAGCTTTGTGACAAAATCAGTCACATTTTGTTTAGGAGCTTTCTTTAGAGTTGTGAAATCCAGCCATAGTTGATGCTTCCTAGCTTTAGTACTTGAAAACAAGAAGGCTTCAAGTGCATCCCACACTTCCTGAGATGTTTTACAACTTCTAATGTGAGGCAACAAAAAATCTGAGATAGAGTTGAGGAGATAAGACCTTGCAAGTGCATCCTTGGAGCACCATGTGCTCAATCTTTCTTGCTCTTCTTGTGTTGGTTGACTTTTGTTCCTGAAACTTGGCATAACTTCATCTCCAGCCACATAACCATATAAACTTCTACCTTGGAGATAAGCTTCCATTCTTAATGACCAAGATGAGTAGTTACCTCTGTCCAATTTTTCAATTGATGAAGGAAATCCATCTGCCATGTTGTCCAACCTTGCTCTGATACCACTGTGAAGAGATGGATAGGTATGTGCTTGAAGATGAAAAGGTGTTGCAAAATCCTTGATCTACACCAGCCAAATGAACTCCAGGAGTATATGGTGGGCCCTTTTAGCTTGCCAATGGATGTATTAGACACCCTATGTACCTTAGAAGATCACTCTCAAAAAGATAGATCAAAACAGATAAGTTGGACTTAGCTCAGAGGTGAAGAACTTGCTATTTTGGTTCATACACCTGTCGAGTGTTTTGCCTAATTCTCTGAGCACAGCAGCAATTAGCTTAATTCCTCTTGAAGATCTTTAACAAGTGATGACATCATCCCGATTTTCACGGGCTGCTACAGTAATGAGACTAGTGAGCAGAAAAATGAACATAACTCCAGATTTAAGAATTCAATTATTAAGAAAACTTTTATGCTTATACTAGACAGTATGCGGAATCTAACACGCTTTAAAGCATTGAATTTGGGTAAGCACACACTGCGAAACAGCTCTGACAAGATGAGTAAAAAAGTCGGGTACCTGACAGAGAAGTGAAAATGAACAGACAGGGTTGACTTCAACTGAACATAACTAAAGATTACAATACCCAAATGAAATGAAAATTTATGAGCATATAGTAGATGTATAGAGCTAACGTTACCAAGTTAAATCACTAAAAATGATGCACCAAGCTTAGAGAAACCATCTCTGCAATCTGACTGAGAGAACTGAGAGATATGGCAGTGAGTAGTACACTTCACAAGAACATGGAAATATGAACTCAAATGATCATGAAAATGAAAGTATATTTCTTGTACAATACAATGGACTTAGTGATACATATGTGTGCCTTGGAATCACACCTTGATATGGCATAAAGCTCAGCTCTTGGAGGTCTTCACATAGGTCTCTCTAACCATGACTAAAACTACCATCTATTTATAGTTGAGTTTGGGAGGCTAACTTCCCTCAATCACTCTCCAATCAATCAGTGATTGATTTGATTCTCTATCTACCGTAAATCATGAATTCGTGGCTCCTCTTTCCCTTTTTGATCAAGTGGACTGAACCACTTAAGATTCTTTCACTTTTACATTAAGTAAAGCCTTCAAAAGTTACAAGAGGTAGTTCACAAGTGAACTTTACATAGTCTTCATTTTAAAGCTTCTTCTATGACTTTGTGGGACTCAAGCCAATACTAAGGCTTTTCATAGACTTGCTCCAACACCCATTAGATACTTAAGCACCCTCTTTGCAGCTTCCATATGAGGCTTCCTTGGTGTATGCATAAATTGACTCAATGTACTTACTGCATAGGCAATGTCTACCCTTGTTAAAGTAGCATAATTAAGACTACCCACAAATTGTTGATAACTTGTAACATCATCAATGTAACATCATCAAGTAGTTCACCTTCATGTGAACTTAGCTTATGGTTGAGCTCCATAGGGATACCTGCAACTTTAGTGTTCTCCATCTTAAACTTTACCAACATATCATGTATGTACTTCCTTTGTGTGATGAATATACCTGAATCTATATACATAAGATCTAAGCCAAGGAAGTAGGTTAATAAACCTAGATCACTGATTTTGAATTCCTTCATTAATTGGGTCTTCACGTGCTTCATACCATCACAATCATTCCCTTTAATAATGATGTCATCTACATAGACACACAAGTAAATAACTTTTGATTAGTTCTTCTTAACAAAGAAAGAAGAGTCTACCTTGCTTGCCACAAAACCTTGGTCTTGCGAATAGGTAACAGGCCTATGGTTCCAAGCTCTAGGAGCTTTTTTGAGACCATAGAGTTCCTTTCTAAGCTTGCGTACATAACCTGCTTTTTCTTCATCTTCAAACCCTGGTGGTTATGCCATATACACTTCTTCTGATATCCATCCATTTAAGAATGCATTCTTGACATCTAACTGATATAAATTCCAATTTTTAGAAGGAGCAAGACTTACCAATACCCTGATTGTTGGCATCTTTGCCAAAGGTGAGAATGTTTCTTCATAGTCTACTCCATGTGTTTGGGCAAATCCTTTTGTCACTAACCTTGCCTTGTACCTGTTTATAGAGCCATCAGAGTTCCTTTTGATTTTGTATATCCACCTTGAACCAATTACCTTCATATCTGGCCTCATGAGAATTAGATCCCAAATGTGATTTTCCTGCAATGCTTCCACCTCTTTCTTCATGGCTACTCTCCATTCTTTCTTCTTCCTAGCCTCTTCAAATGAAGAAGGCTCTTCAGCCATAAAGTCTTTAGTGATGTACACAGTGTGTTTTGTGACTAAAGATGTATCATATCCATACCTTATGGGCTTCTTCATTTCTCTTTTTGATCTCCTTAATGCTTGATTGGAAGACTCAGGTAGATCTTCTAATTGCTTGAGTTTGGACTTGCCTCTTGACTTCCAAGGTTTGATATCAATTTGGTCTTCATCCTCTAAGATGATGTCTTCTGCTAAGTGTTGATCTTCTTAAGTGAGGGTTGGAAAATCATTTTCCAAACCATATGGTAACTTGACTTTCGTGCAATCATCTTCAAACCATGAATTATTCTGATCAAATACTTCATCGCTACTAAATATGAATGCCTTGTTAGTGGAATTGTATAGTCTATACCCCTTTTGATTCTGATCATACCCAATAAATATACATTTCTTAGCCTTAGGGTCAAGCTTCCCTCTGATTTGTGATGGGATGTGTGCATAGGCTATGCACCCGAATATTTGGCAATGATCCAATGAGGGTCTCCTACCATTCCATGCTTCATATGGTGTCATACCATCCAATTATTTGCATGGAAGACTATTGACCAAGTAGGTGGCTGTGGAGATAGCCTTTGCCCATAAATAATTAGGTAATTTTTTCTCATTTATCATAGACCTATCAGCTAAAATAATTAACATGTTTCTTCTCTTTGCCACTCCATTCAATTCAGGAGTATACATACCTGGTTGTTACTTCCCTCTTTATGCCTCTATCTTGTAGAAATAGATCAAACTCATGTGAATAGTACTCACCACCTCCATTAGACCTTATCCTTTTCAAGATCCTTCCTGTTCGATTTTCAACTAGTGTCAAGTATTTCTTGAAACATGTAAATACCTTATCCTTATGCTTCATGAAATAGATAATTTTCCACCCACTTTAATCATCAATAAATGAAATATAGTACCTTGAACATGAGATGGATGGATCTTTGCTAGGACCCCGCACATCAATGTGTACAAGCTCCAAATAGTCTTCATGGATGTATCCTTTCCTATTGAATGGTTGCCTGTGAGCTTTGCCAAATTGACATGCTCCACATTTGTATATCATGTGCTTCTTGGTCACATTGGGAATGCCAAGCACAATTTGATCCCTACAGATTTGCATTAGAGTCCTTTCTCTTATGTGCCCTAGCCTTTTGTGCCATATTTCCAACTCAGATAAGGTTTGATCTCTATAATTGAATAGTGCTATGTCCCTTGTGTCTTCAATTTCAAATGTAAAAAATCTACCTGACTTCTCACCTTTGGCAATTCTTTTGAAGCCTTGTTGGGGGTCTTCCACATATGCTCCATGCTTACTAAATCTGACCTATAACCCTTTCTCAACAATCTGCCCAACACTAATTAGGTTTTTGGTTATAGTAGGCACATACAGAACTTTGCTCAAAAGGTTCATACTACCATCATATGTTTTGACATTTCCAATTTGCTTAACTGAATGTTTAGTATCATCACCTATTTGTACCTCATGCTTTCCTTTGGGTTCTTCAAGATTAGATAGTAGAGCAACATTTCTAGCCACATGATTGGAACAACCTGAATCAATGTAGAAAAGATGTTCATCATCTTTACCTTGCTTGGATGTCATGTTCATGATGAGTAGAGAGTCTTCTTGATCTTCAGTATAGTTTTTGTAGTCCCCTCTTACTCTAAAGCCTCCTTGATAATTGTTTTTGTTGTACCCTTGATTGTAGTTGTGGTTGTAGTTGCCTCCACCATTGTTGTACCTACCTCTAGATTGTCCATAGCTTCCTCTCTGGAAGCCTCTTCCCCTTTGGTTCCTTGTATTTTTGTAGCATTCTTTTGTAGTGTGGTTATTGAGACCACAAATCTTGCATGGTGAGTTGTTGTAGGGTCTCCCCCCACCTTGCTTTCCTCCTCTGCCCCTTCCTCTAGCACCTCTTCCTCTTCCTGCATAATTAGCTTGAGAGGTACTAGCCTCTTCTTCAATTTTCTTGCTTTTACATTTATCCTTAGCTTTATTCTTATCTGTATAAAGGGCAAAAGATTGGTTACCTTTTGAGTTGAAACCATTTCTATTGAGCTTTGTCTCGTGGGTGAAGAGTTTCCCCATCAAGGTGTTGAGATCAGGTATTTGCATATCCATATAGAGATCCATTTTTGTGGTGAAGAACTCCCACTTTTCATTAGCCTTGATTTCATTAATGATCTGCCTCACAACGTGTTCTTCTTCTATCTCCTCTCCAATGCTTGCAAGTTGGTCAACCACACCTTTCATTTTGGTTACATAATTAGCCACTAATTGCTTTGGTTGTTTCTTTAGGGTTGTGAACTTCATCCACAACTGATTCTTCCTAGCTCTTGTGTTTGAGGAGAAATATGATGAAAAAACTTCCCAAGTCTCTTGGGAGGTCTTGCAATTTCTAACATGTGGTAATAAGAAATCAAAGATTGAGTTTACTAAGTAAGACCTTGCAAGAGCATCCTTTGCACACCATGTGGTCAGGCTCTCTTGCTCTTCCTTTGTTGGTTGATGCTTGCTCCTGAAGATTGGCATCTCTTCATCTCCTGAGATGTATCCTAATAGACTTCTCCCTTGAAGGTATGCTTGCATCCTTAGTGACCATGTTGAGTAGTTTTTCCTGTCTAATTTGTCAATGAAGGATGGAAATCCATCTCCCATCTTGAGTGTGCTTGCTGTGACACCATTGTTGGAGGAGATGGTGGATAGTCACAAGAGATGAAGTGGTGTAGCTAATTTCTGCTTCACACCTACTATTGATGAATGGAGAATGAAGTGGGCCTCTTTAGCTTGCCAATGGACTTAAATAATCATATATGTAGTTTGGAAGATGATCCACTAATGATAGGATCAAAACGGGTAGGTAGAAAATAATCCAAGGTCCAAACTGCTATTTTAATTCACACACATGTTCAGTGTTTTGAACCATTCTCTGAGCACAGCAGCAATTGACTAAATTCCTTTTGGGGAACTCTAATTATCTTAACAAGCTACCAATCATGAGTAATTTCATCAAAAATTTTGGAATACATACAGAGAAATGTGTTCAGTAGATCAACCAGGCATCCCGACATTTATAGGCCTTGATAGTCAACAAACCAATGAGCAAAGATGGATTAATATCTGACAATTGCGACTAGAATTATTAAAAAAAACTTTGTAGAATTAAAATAGACACTATGCTAAATCTATCACGCTTTAAATCATGGGAAATGATAAACTATACACTGAGAATAGGCTCTGACAAGATCACTATTCTAATGGAGTTATGATAGAGAAGTGACATGAGAATCTAATGATCATATATGTATTAAAACATGTACAAATACAAATTCATTGGCAATCAACCATTGCTCAATGAATGAGAAGTGTATGAGCTATATGAGATGAGCTCCTCTTTTCAATGAGTACATCAAAAATGATCTCTGAATCTCGAGATCCATGCGGGTCTTTCATATCCTCTTTTTAAAGACATACTTGGAGCCAAGATTTGATTTCAAATTCAAACTTACACCTAAAAGGTGAAATGCTAACATATAGGATAGATTCTCTCTTGGTTTAAATACCAAATGATATGTGATTTTGTGCTTCCTAACTCCTCATGGGTATATTCCACTTTCAAAAAAGTAAATGTGAAGTGAATTTACAAGAGGTTGAACATATGATGCCTTCCAAGGGTTATGCCAATAAGTCAAGCATCAGTGAGATGATCAAGTATGTAGGCTTGGGCTTAATTGCACCAACATAAAGCTATGGAAGAGGAAAGTTAAAGCAAAGATGCAAGATGCTTATGGACCCCAGAGCTCACATCAACCACTTAGAAGGTCTTCAAGGGAGAAGAAGAAACTAGAGAGGTTATGATACTTCTTTGTTCACTAAGCACTCAATCTACATTGCAAAGGATTTAACCAATGAAGAACCTACTACATTTGAAGAAGCACAAAGCAAGAAATCTTGGAGATATGCAATGGATGAAAAAAATGAAAGCCTTGAAGGAGAATGACACTTGGGAGCTTGTACCTAACAAGCCATCTATGAAGGTAATTGGATCTTGATGGATATAAAAAATCAAGAGGAATCCAGATGGAAGTATAAATAGACATGAATCAAGGTTAGTTGCTAAAGGGTTTGCTCAAACCCATGGTATTGATTATGAGAAGACTTTCTCTCCTGTTGCAAAAATGCCTACAATTAGGGTTCTCATTATTTTTGCTGCATCTAGAAATTGGAAGCTCTAACAACTTGATGCAAAGAATGCTTTCTTAAATGGATGGATTTCTAAGGAAGTGTATATGGCACAACCTCCTAGATATGAGGATGCACATCATCCTAAGTATCTATGCAAATTAATAAGAAAGTCTTGTATGGATTGAAGCAAGCTCCAAGAGCTTGGAATTTTAGATTGGTGACTTATTTGCAGGACCGAGGATTCAAAGATAGCAAGACGGATACCTCTTTGTTCATAAAGAGGAATGGATCTGAAGTGATCTATCTATGTGTGTATGTTGATGATATTATTATCACAGGGAATGATCTTGAAGGAATCAAATAGGTAAAGAAATAAATGAAGGAGGAGTTCAAAAGAAGTGATCTTGGACCACTCAATTATTTTCTTGGATTGGAGTTAATCTACACAGGTTTAGGTATATACATCACACAAAGGAAATATGTGCATGACATGCTGATCAAGTTCAAGATGGAAAACACCAAGTGTGTAGGTACACCTATGGAGCAAAATCATAAGCTTAGTGCTTATGAAGGAGAGCCAATTGAAGACATCACAAGCTATCAAAGCTTGGTTGGAAGTTTGAACTATGCAACACTCACAAGGGTGGATATATGCTATAGTGTTAGCATATTGAGTCAGTTTATGCTTAAGCTGAGAAGACCACATATGGAAGCGGCCAAGAGAGTCCTCAAGTACCTAAAAGGGACCATGAATGAAGGTTTTTTTTATCCATTTACTTTAGATATTGAGCTAAAGGCCTACTCAGATGTGGATTGGGCCGGATCTAGAGATGATAGAAGAAGCACATCTGGGTATGTATCATTTGCAGGTTCAAAAATCATTTCTTGGTCATCCAAGAAGCAACCACACAATAATGCATTTGGAACCACTAAGTCCTTTGGAGCATCATTTCCAAATGTTTGCATCAAAACAGATAACATTCATATACTAGAAATGTGAAGAAACCTTCTATTTTTGGAATACAGGTGCTCAATATTATGCTCAGAGCTCACAAGCTCGTTTGAATTGACTAGAGTGATTTTTCACACATTTAATTGAATTGTATAGCTAACTAAATCAAGTTATTTAATCAATTTAGTTGTACCATACACTCAGAAATAAATCTAACAAGTCAAGGGGGTCATCCCGACTTTTCAGGATCTACAAGGTATGCAGACATAGTCAACTTCTATACTTTGTATCTTGAGATCCTCTAAGCCAAACTTGATGAGAATGGATATACAAGTAGTAGATACATTAATCTAACTAACTCAAGTTACATTATGGCAAACAAGGGAGTACACATAGAGAAATCAATTCCACAAAGTCACTATAATGAAGAAGATGCAACATTAGACAATAGACAGTAGACAGATATGTACTTTAAGAAATGTATCAAAATCTATATGCTAATGAGCATATGATACAAGGAAAGTGTAGTGAACTACACATAGGTAGTGTGAGCTCAATGTATGCTCATTGGAGTAGCTTAGTGTCTCTTAGAATGGCTCTCTTAGCCCATTACTAAACGCATGTCTATTCATACTCATATTTTAAGTTTGAATTTGAATTTTCCCTCACCTAAAAGTGATCCTAAACTTTAGCAACATAATTGATTTGATTCCTTCACCAAACAATTCATGGGTTGACTCTCCTAAATTCATGAGATTCCTTATTCTCTTAGCTTTTACATTTATCCAAAGTGAATACACCCAAATTGACAAGCAAGTGTTCATATGTGGTTCTCTTTTGTGAAGAGCTAAATGAATGTCTAGTCCCTAGGTTTTAGCAATGCACTTAGGCTTGCTAAATGTACCAATAGACATTACATTGGTATTTCGATCATAAATCAAGTTAGAAAGCTCTTATTGATATGATCTAAAGTTTCTTGTGTAGCTTACAAAGAGAGCTAGAGAGTCCAAAAAGTCAAAAAACCCATAGTGATGTAGAACCTGAATCTACAATTACTTGGAAAATAGGTTCAAATATTGGCTATAACTTGCGCTCTAGAGATACAATTGAAGTGATTCAAAATGATATGCATAGCTTGGGAAAACATGTAAAATTTTGTAGAAGAATGCAAGTCTAGATTCAGACATATAGGTCATCGAAAACACAAAATACAGAGAAATAGTATTGCAGATGAAGATGAAAATGACAATAAATGCTTGTTTTTCTTGTATTGTGTGCCACACACTTCCGATTGGGATCTTCTAAATGGCGTTACTTAGCCAATAAAATGTTCTTCAAGTTTCATCATTCCATAGAAATCCTAATTGTTATTGGAGGTTCATTTTGATTTGGAACTTCTGTTAGAGAGATTCTTTTGTGCATGAAATCTTAGTTTTTGAGCTTGAAGGCATTGACTATGCATGATCTGCATGGATGCTTCTTTATGTAGAGCAACTTATGTCAAGTTTTGACATGTAAAATGACATTGTGGTGTTGCTTTCAATTTACTAATAGATCCTTTATGCTTGTGTGATAGCTTTAGATCACGTAACTCCATTCACTTGGACTTGGTTGTGGGTTATTCATGACAAGTTGTACCATTTTGTAGGATTCATTCTTGAGGGGGAGGTGTATCATCATTGTATTGGCATGTATTGTCATCAATTTCTGGCATGTGTATTTTCCATTATCTTTGATTGGATGAGTGACAAGTGGTGATAGGTTTCTCATTCTTCTTTTGTTACAATTACCATTAACATCGCCATGAAAATAACATAGCATAATGAAAAATATCAATACTTTCTTTCTCATGGTGTATGTGTTGTAGAGTGTGTGTGAGCATGTCCTCATTATTTGTTCTATATCAACTATTTGGAAATGATGATGATAGTGGGGACTTCAATATTTAGTTAATATTATCCATATTGGAGTTGACGACCCTATACCCTTATGATTTACTACCATGATCTTTTAGTTGCACTTTCCTTCTAGGGTAAATCTTAATTTTGCTTGGATTCATTCTAATAGATATATTTGTTGTTGAAGTTTGAGGTTTGTAGAAGCACATGAACATCACAAGGAAAAAGAAGCTTGGAGAACAACGCAATACTAAATATATTACCAAGTGAATGTACAAAGATAAGTGATCCGTTAGGGCTATAAGCATATAAGCAAGTTCAAGGAAAAAACCTTTATAGAGGGAAAAAGTGCCCTCACACTCCTAAGTATTTTCAAACACATCCTAATATATCAACAAAACCCCCTTGAGAGTGATGCGATGAACAAGAATGTGGCACTCATATATCAAAAAGTGCCAAGCTATGTGGAAAGAAATTAATCCACAAAAGGAAGTAATCCCAAAACTTTGCAAAAATTTTCAAACTTCTTCCTAGGCAGAGCCTTTGTGAAAATGTCTCCAACATTATCTTGTGTGGGCATGTAAGCCAGAAAAATCTCTCCAGCAGAGAGTCTTTTCTTGACATAATGATAGTGCACCTCAATGTGTTTTGTGCAAGCATGTAACACATGGTTCCTCACAAATGCAATGTGCTCCAGAGTGTCTATAAACATGGTGGTTGTGGAAGACTGGACAACATTCAAATCATCCAAAATACACGCACACAATAGTCGCTATGAAAGTTGCCCTATACTCAACCTCACAACTAGAAATGTGTCTAGTAGGCTACTTATTGCTCAACCAAAATATGCATGAGCAACCAAGCGTGAACCAAGAATTACTCATGGACACATGAGTGTCATAGCAACCAACCTAGTCTAAGTCAGAAAAAGCATGTAAGTCTGGCGATAATGATCCCCCCTTGCAATTAAACAATCAAAGTACTGATGTATCACTCAAGTAGTGAAAGATGACTTAACCACTTTTCAATTCTTGACACCTCACTAGTGCATAAAGCTCCTCATTTAAAAGACAAAAAACTAAATATCAAGCCAAGTTATGCATAAGTAAATCAAGTATCCAATAAGTTGTTGATAGAGAACAACACCAAATGCATCTCCGACACTGTTGGCAGCAGCCAGAGGCATAGAAGACGCAGAAGCATGTGAAGATAGAGCATAACGAAGAAGCAGGGAGTCAGTCGAATCAATTTTTCAAAAGATTTATATTTTATAAATACTTTTCAAAACCTCCAACAGTGATTTTCATCACTTTTGTACCATATGTAACATAGAAAAACCCTTTCTGTAATTTATAGCTCCATTTTGTGCAAGCCGAGGAGTCCTCGAGTTTGAGGAGCTTAGGTAGAATGCACGTACCAATTTTGGGTATTTTAGACATCGTTTACCCTTTCAAATAGCGCCTAGAACCTATTTTTTAACTATGCCGGTCACTAGATGTGAAACTGGTCAAAACTAGTCTAGAAACTATAAAAAGAGCTAGAGAGCTCATTTTTGAGGTTGGGTAGTGTGAGCTTATAGCTATTTTGAGCTTGTAATTGAGATCATGAGAAATAGAGTTGATTTTTCACCTTCCATTGTTTCTTGCTTGTCTCTTCGTAGTGTATGTGTATGTGTGTGTGCATCTCTATGCTTCTCACCTTCACTCTCACTACATCTCACGTTCACGATCTTCATATCACTCCTATCTCTTCCGCGGATTGACATTAAGGAGGTGGAGCTTCTTAACGTGGTTCTCACCATTGTGCTAGAGCAACGCCAAATTTGGCGCCGTTGCCGGGGATCGAGTCTAGGACGAATGTGTGATGGTAAGAGTATAGCAAGAAGTCGCGTTGGAAGGTAAAAATTTCAGTTTTTGTTGTTGTTTTTAGTTAGTTTTTAGTGTTTTTCACCTCCCCCACACCCCATCTTCAACACCGCATCATCATCTTCCACTCCAAAAAAATCAGAAAATTCACCATATCCACCCATTCTCCTCATTTCCCCTCATTTGTGCATGTGTGTGTGAGAGAGAGAGAGAGCTTTTGTGCTTGCATGCGCTACTGTGTTTTTGAGTTTTCTTGCAGGTACAGTGCTCCAGTGCATCAGGAAGGCTACAAAAAGGTAAAATTTCACTTTCTGTCAGAGATCTACCGTAGGTGTCAGACCATCACGATGGTCTACCAACTTCGGTATTTTTGTTAAGCGACCATACCAGGAGGTAGGCGACACAAGCGCATATAGGAATCTAAACTTGCATTTGAAAAATTTGCATTTTGGTGGACCATCACAATTGGCTCAGACCATCGCGATTGTGTCACACCATCGCGATTGGCTCACGCCATCGCGACGGCTCGGTCGGACCATCGCGACGGTCTCACGCCATCGGGACGGTTCACTTGAACCATCACGACGGTCCGTGACCATCGCGATGATTTCGTCGACCCCACGCCATCGCGATTGGCTCATGCCATCGCGCCGACGCTGCCATGTGGCAAGCTAGACCATCACGATTGCTCATTATTCATGCCATCGCGCCCGTGACCATCCCGACGGTTCACTTGGACCATCGCGACGGCTCGCATTGACCATTGACTGACGCCATCGCGACGGTTCATTTTTTGGACCATCGAGATCATTCATTCCAGACCATCGTGACTGTTCGCTCCTTCGGACCATCGCGATTGTGCCACGCCATCGCGACGGTTCACCTGGACCATCGCCACGGTCCTAGACCATCGCGATTATCTCAGACCATCGCGATTGCTCAACCCAAACGCAAATTTTAGGGTTTCAATTTTTGGCCAATTTTGGGGCTATTTTTTGGAAATTTTTGAGTGATTAGACTCATAGGAGACCCCTTAACTCATATTTGAAGAAAAACCTGTTTGTCAGTTTTTACCCCCGAGAGCCTGAACGCTCATATCTTTTTCATCTGAAGTCCGTTTTTTGAGCTTTATAGCTCGTTGGAAAGCTCTTTACGAGTACTACGTGACCTCAACTATTTTTTTTTTCATAAAGAATATGTTGATTTTTAGATAAGATAATTTGAGGTTGACCTAGTGTGGGACTAGAAAGCCAGGGGGCAATCATTGAAGTTTTGGGCAAAAGGGAAAGGACCTTTAAGGGTGTATATACTCAAGTGCTTGATCATCCATTTGTGAAATCAGTCTAATATTGGATTTTTCCAGGTCTAGCAAGGGCAGTCAAGGGCAACCAAAGCAAGGCAGTGAAGGAGGCAGGGCTTGGGAAGCGCGGCTTCTTGGGCATCAAAGCAACCAAAGCAACTGACTTGAGGTTGGAAGATTACTCAACCCCCTCAGTCAATTATTAGCTTAGGCTAAATGTTAGCATTGTGGATTAAAGACGATAGGAACAAGCAAGTTCAAGATATTTAATTCCCCAAGTCCAAGACTAAAGTAAAGGTTTGTGATACGAAAACCTAAAGGAAATAACTTAAGTCTGACAAAATAAGAACTCAAAAGTACCACAAGTCGATTCCTGACGCATACATCAAGACAAGAATCTAAAGAAACTTAAAAAGAATCAAGAAAGTAAGAACAAAGAACCATTGACGATCTGAGCGTGTACTGAGTGTGCAAGGAAGAAAATTCATGAACCTTAGATTGGGCAAACATATAGGTAAGTCAGACGGACGAAGCCTTAGATCATCAGAAGCAAGTGTAGGAACTAGTGCACGATCGTGGGCTCACCAATTCAATAGTAATTACCCCTACGAGAGCTCAGATACGAGTGAATCGAAAATGGCATTTAGCACAGAAAGACCAGAAGGAGGGTCAAATGTGGCATTAGAAAAACCTGAAGGACCCTGTAGGACTCAATTAGAATTTCTCCGAACCAACCGCTTAGGTGCTCGCATCTATGAGGATGGTTTGCAAAGACAAGTGGTGCAAATGCACAATCCTGATCAACCCATTGGATCGGAATGTCCAGTGGTGAAATTCGAGAGAGATACATACATAGACAAAAAGGAACGATGTACATCATAAGTACTCAGCCAAACAATACAAATGAGTTTGGCATAATACAGTTAGAGACAGAAGCAAGAGCCCAAGGAAAAGAACCATTAGAAGAACCTAGGACACCTAGAGGGAAATCCGTACTGACACGAGTACTAGTTCCATATTGGACCCCTCAGGATAACAGAAGCATAGAGTTGTTTGTAAATAAAGAAACTGACGAAGCATTTTGGAGGTACATAACGAAACAACCTAGTGAGGTAGGCTCCATCATAATCTACGAATTTAAAGACCCGGATACACTTGGAAAGGTTGTATACCTGGATGAAACTTCAGAAAGAGTATTTGTGGTACGAGACCACGCTAGAAATACATACACATGGAGAGGTGATTTGGTCTTCCCTCCATCTCGAGCAAATGTAAATGCGAGCCAACAAGGGGCGGGAACATCCTCCGCCCATGCTAATCAAAGAGAGAAAAATAAAGAGAGACCCGAAGTAAGTTTTAATCATCCCATAGGGAGAGATAGAACCACCATAGACACGGACAGAGTGGAAAGACAAAGAATACCAGGTGGTAGAGATGATTTTCCTCTACCTAGACCACGTGAACATGCAAGAATATTAAGATCCACTCAGTTAGTAAAATCCATGAAAAACTATTTTGATGGGACAGGAAATCCCTACGACCACGTTGCTGAATTCAAGCAAGTGCTGTAGGCAAAGCAAGTTGAAGACATGTTCACACAATACAATGCTTTTGGGCTAATGTTAAAGAACACAGCTTTAACTTGGTTCCAACCATTGCAACAAAGGCAATTTAGAGACATCCATCACTTTTTAGAGTCATTCATCATTGAATTCTCTAAAAGTGGGATCAGGCATGACACGTCTTCATTAATTCATAGTTTCAAACAAAACCCTCAAGAAACGGTTAGACTGGCAAGACATAGGTTTAGACAATATGTTGAAAGATATCCAGTGCAAGAGTTACCCTCACAGGCCAAGCAAGTGTCGTTGTTTTTAGATGGCCTGTTGAGCTCTAAACTACGCTCCTATGTATACTTGAAGGAACCCAGAATGCTAGAGCAGTGTGTAAGAATTTGTATAGACATTGAGGATAACTTAGGAGACGAGTTGGAACTCTCAAAGGTCTACAAGGACTCAGATTGTTCCTCTTTAGCATCCACAAAATTGTCTAGTTCGATAGAAGACCTAGCAGAAAAAGTGGTCGAGAAACTAGGAGTTTCTAGTAAACGGATGCCTAGGGTAACAACAAACAAGTGTTGTTACACCTGTGGTGGCGATCATATGGCAAATGTGTGTCCCAATGCAAGACAACCAAAAGCCAACCCTAGTGGCCAATACTGTATGATCAAGAGAAGATACACAAATCATACAACACAGGACTGCCCATACAACAAACAAGCAGTGAGACAGAACTACCCGCAAGCATACCCGCAACCAGGTAGGTATCAAGGCCAATACAATACTCAGCCTCATTACTATAGGCCTCCACAAAACTATCCTTATCAGGCTCAATAGAGACCACAACCTGTTTTAGCTCAGCAGCCACCCCCACCAGCTAATGTCATCTCAGTCAAATACGCTGCTACAGAAGAGAACCTAAGTAGGGCTTTAGTTCCCGTTTCACCCTTAATTACTGACAGTGATCCAAAATCTAACAGTTTTGACTCTACTCATGTAGATAGTCCACCCGTGTATTACACAGAGTCACCAGAGCATGTGGGAACATATCATTATGATAGTCCACCAGTGGAACCTAGTTGGGAGCCCGAATACGCTAATGTGATGTACACAAACCCAAATCCACGACCCCAATTGAGACAGCAAAGACCACAGGGCCCTAGAGGACCATGCTTTAGGTGCCAAGGAGATCATTTCATAAAGGATTGCCCACATCCGCCGATATCAAGACAATCACAATACTATAACATACAAGGATTTTGTGCCGAATGTGGTAAAGAGCATGTCATAAAAGATTGTCCTAAGAACCCAGTTAACACTTCAAATGTGACACCAATCAATGTGATAGGTATTGTAAACAACACAGATGGATCAAACCCTACATACGTGCCTATCCAAGCTATAACCAGAGCCCAAGCGCTCTTACACAATCAACAGCTTAATTAGGAAAAAATAGCCGGAACGAGTGAAGTTGGAGAATCTAGCAGTAAAAAGACAAAATCAAGTAAAGATTCTAGAGAAAGGATAAAGAGAAAATGGAGTAAAAAGATAACAGAATTGGAAGGAAGTCTCAAGGAATCGAGAGCCAAAATCCTAGAATTGACTTCACAGGAATTGAATCAAGAGAACCTAGCTCAGAAATCAGGATCAGTTTTAGCGGAACCCATACCAGAAAACCTAGACATGATGTTTCGTGCGTATCAAGCAAGATTAAAAGAAGGACCTCAAATAGTTGAAATGAGTAAGAACTACCCTCGAGCAGACCTAGAAATCGAGAGAACTAAACTTTGCATGAAGATGGTAGAATTAGCACAAGCTATGTTCGAAGCCTCTAGATATCTAAATTGGAATAACATGGCAAAATCGGAATTGCACTTTCAAGGACTGATAGAGAGGCTAGAATACTTGATTGATAGCAAAGAGAAAAAGGATCAGCATAGGAACCCTATTGTCCCAGAGACACAGGAAAGGAATGCACCATCCCTGTCTCAAGTACCCAACACAGAAGGAGAAGACAACCTGTCTTCCATACATAGGTATTCACATGAATTCTTGAGAGAAATCCAAGAAGAGAAGTGGAGAAAAGAACAAGGAACTCATCCTCCTATTCAAAAAATAGATGATTTGCAGGAGCAATTTCCCCAAGATATCCCCTCTATTTACGATGATGTAGAGGAAGAACAACTGAGTGAACACACAGGTTTTGAATCTAATTCTTTACAAGAATTACCTCAGTTCACAGGACCTTGGGAAGCAAAGTCTATTAGTATGAGAGCACCCACGATAATAGTGAGGAATGAAGAATCAGTGATCCCTAGAAACACGAAAGTGATCAAGAATACCAAAGTACAATGTAATCTCACTCTAGAGGAATTGTTAAAGGTAAAACCAGAATTGTGGAAGCATGTAGCAAATCAATTCCCTGAGCTTGCTACTACTCCCTCACAAATAGGATCACAAAAGAAGGTACCAGAGATACCCGTGGAAAAGATCGGAGATGTAAGCGAAGGAGAGAAAGGTAACACTTATCTTCCAATAACCCATCAGGGCTACACCACGAAAGCCATCTTAGATTCAGGAGCCGGAGTAGCCATTGCTACCACCGCTTTATGGAAACGTTGGGGTAAGCCAGCATTAAGACCTACCAGGATGAAGCTACAAATGGCTGACGGACATATAGAAAAACCATTAGGCTTACTAGAAGGCATATCTCTCACCACTTGTAGTGTGGAGTTTGAGCATACTTTTGCCATTTGTGATTTTAGTAAAAATCATGCTTATGAGATGATTCTAGGATGACCATTCATGCATCATTTGCAAATTGTACAAGATTGGGGAGCTAATTCTTTATACTTGCAACATTTAGGAGTGACCACTAAAGTCAATCTTAAAGGCTATTCCCATAGAGATGTACCCCCAATACAATGGAACACCATCCATAAGACACAGGTAGAAACAGAATCGGTACGCTCATTGGAGTCAGACCCCTCATGGTTGCACGAGGATACTCATTTATGGATGTGTAAGGTAGCAAAACAAGAGGAATAACGGTTAGAAGCTAGGACTTTAGGTGTAGAGCAACATCTGCGAACACTTCAAGACCCTGCTTACGCACCTGTAGTATTTCCAGATGAAGAATTTGAACCCCATGGTTGGGCAGAAATCCTAGCAACCATGGATGTAGCCATCAATGAAGAACAATGGACACCCCACTGTGATGAGGATGGCTATGACATTTCAGTTTTCACAATAGAGCCAATCATGTGTGATTTAGTTATAGAAGAATGCGAACCTAACACTAATGCATTTGAGGATGCAAGCGATTTCGATCTAGAGTCAATTATTATGGACCTGCCCTTTGCATTTGAAGAAGAATACTTCTACGAAGTAGAAACTTACCCTCAGAGGCACGAAGAAATAATGAATGATGTGAGGTTAGCCACTCAAGTGACCACTAAGAGTGAAGGTAAGAAAAGAAAGAAGAAAGAAACCATGTCAGAAGAAGAAGAATCTTTGTTTGAGGTTTCGGAGAACTTCAAGAAATATGAAATAGAAGATAGACGAATCATGGTATGAATGCCTAACAGAAAAGCTGATGTTGGAGAAGTATATGATAACCGAGAGAAAACCAAGAAAATCATAGTGGCCATAGAAGGAGAAGAAGAGAAATGTACATACATAGGGCATGATTTGACAAATGAAGAAGAAGAAGAATTAGTTGCCCTATTGCGTGAATATAGAGATGTGTTTGCTTGGAGTTACAAAGATTTGAAAGGAGTAGACCCAGATATATGTTCCCATAGAATCCCCATGACTCCATATGCAAAACCTACGAAACAAAAACCATAAACGTATAATGATAACTACGCTGCGAAGATTAAAGAAGAAATAGATCGTTTGATAGAAGCAGGATTCATTTATGAAATTGAGCATACGGAATGGGTATCCCCCATTGTGGTCGTGCCCAAGAAGAATGGAAAATTGTGTGTGTGTATTAACCTTAAAAAAGTTAATGCCGCCACGATTAGAGACAGTTATCCTCTTCCTATCACGGAACATTTATTGGAAAGAGTTGCGGGCAAGGAAGTTTATAGCTTTCTTGACGGTTTCTCAATGAAGAACAATATCTGCATTTCGCGTAATGCCATTTGGCTTAACAAATGCACCCGCCACTTTCGAGCGACTCATGTCATGTTTTTAAGGAATTCTTATGCAAGAATTTGGAAGTTTATGTCGATGACTTATGTGCTCATTCGAATATTAGGCAGACGCATATCCCAGAGTTAAGGCAAGTATTTGACAAATGTCGAGAATATGAGGTTTGTTTGAACCCAGAAAAGTGCGTTTTCATGGTCAGACAAGGCAAAATTCTAGGACACATTGTGTCAAAGAATGGAATCTCTACGGATGAAGAAAAAATAAAAGTAATTGCAGAACTACCTAGACCAAATAACGTAAAAGAAGTACAGGCATTTATGGGTCATTGTGGTTACTATAGACGTTTCATACACATGTATGCAATCATAGCTAAGCCTCTGTACTCTCTTTTAACCCATTTCGAATGGACAGATGAATGTGAGAATTCATTCAATGAACTTAAACGACGTTTGTGCTCAGCACCTATATTGACAACCCCAGATTGGAGTACGCCATTCCATGTACATGTGGATGCATCCAATTATGCCATAGGATGTGTGTTAGCACAACCCACGAATGAAGGTAATATAGATCTCCCCATAGCTTATGCGACCAGACAGTTGAATGCAGCAGAAAGAAATTACACCACTACGGAACGAGAAGGATTAGGAATGATCTACGCAGTAAAGAAATTCAGATATTATTTGTTGGCAAACAAGTTCAAATTATTTACAGATCATCAAGCATTGTTGTACTTAGTCAATAAACCATGTAACACAAGACGACTAATACGTTGGTTTCTATTACTCATGGAGTACGACTTTGAAGTAGTAGTCAGGAAAGGAAAGACACATCTTAGAGCTGACCACCTTTCAAGATTAACCTCAGGAGAAGCTCCTCAAGGAATAGTGGATGAATTACCAGATGCATATTTGTTTAACCTTGAGATAGCACCAGAATGGGCTAAGCCTATAGTCCCTATTCTCACATATGGACCCAAGAATCCTAGGATAACGATCAAGGAAGGAGAGATTACCAAGTCACAGAGATATCAAATCATAGCAGGAAGTATATATAAACAGGATAATCAAAAGATTCTTGCTTGTTGTGTGGATGAATCAGAACATGCAAATTGGTTGCAATTAGCACATGTAGGTGCATTAAAGCAACATCATTCAAAACATCGTACTTTATAGACTCTGCATAGACTAGGAGTATATTGGCCTTCGATGGAAGCAGATGTCTACAAATGGTGTAAAGAATGCCATGTTTGTTGTGAAAGACCACCAGTAGAACATGCTACATTATATCATGTGTCTCTCACACCAGAATGGAGTGAACCTTTAGTGATGTACTTGAGGACGAAAACATTCCCTCAAGGAATGACCTTAGCATGACAACGAAGTCTAGAGCAGGAAGCTCAAGACTATTCACTTATTGACGATAATCTATACAAACGAGGAAGAGACGGATATTTAAGACAGTGTGTTCATGAAACTGATTACTTAAGCGTACTAGAGACTGCACACCAAGGTGTTGCAGGAGGTCATTTTGGACCCGATAAGATAATCAAAGCCATCCTCTTTGCAGGATTATGGTGGCCCACTCTTCACATGGATGCACATACCTATGCTAAGATCGATCGAGGAACTCACTTTCTAAACCAGGTCATTGAATGTTACAGGATTTTATGGTGATTCACAAGAAATCTGCACCATATCATCCTCAGGCCAATGGTCAGGCTGAAAGCACTAACAAGATCCTTTGTAACGTACTGATGAAACTCGTGAACAACAAATGTTCAGATTGGGACAAACAGTTACACCACGCTGTTTGGGCATATTGAGTGGCCTACAAGACCGTACTCAATGCAACTCCCTTTCAGATGGTTTTTGGTCAGAATGTTGTGCTTCCTTTGGACTTCATGATACCGACCCTTAAGGTTGCACATGAACACCAGTGGACCGGCCATGAATTATTAGCAAGAATAATGGACTTGGAACGATTAGGAGAAACCAGGCTGAAAGCAGCAGCAGGAATATACGCAGCAAAGAAGTGACAGAAGGCATATTTTGATGCGCATGTGAAAGACAAAGGCTTGAAAGAAGGAGATTTAGTCCTAGTATATACGTTGAAACAACATGCACGAAAGTTAAAAAAGCAAGGTTATGGACCTATGATCATTAACAAACTCTCGACAAGTGGAGCAGTACAATTAGCCACCTTAGAAGGAGACATAATGCCTAATTACATTAGTGGCTGTAGAGTCAGGCTATACGAGGAACCTCTTACTGAGGATATGCTTAGACGACTCACATTGGCAAAGAAGCGTAAGGAGGAAGAAAATAGAATACGAGCTGAAGCTCAGGCAGAAGCTATAGAACGCATCAAGTGCATGAAGTTAAGAAGACAAGGACTAGGGAGAGAACATTGTAACCATCTGGAAACAACACGCAGATACCCCATGGCCATGTGTCAAGCAAAGTCAACCACTCATCCCAGCATAGTGGACAGGAGACCATTCATTACAGTCAGGCTAGAGCACGGCAACCCTTGCCAAGAGCTCAGGGCTTTAATTGACTCAGGTGTTGCAACTAGTGCGATTAGATGGTCCCACTAGAAGGACTCAGGAATAGAAATGTGGCCAATTGAGGCATACCTCATAGGGCTAGGAGGCATGGAAACCCCTTGCATGGGTGAGGTGGACCTTCCTATCCTCATACATGATGTGACCTTGACAATGAAGCTACTAGTGTGCCATGATGACGACCTGTTAGAACCCCTAATCCTTGGCCAAGATTGGCTATACGATCACTCAGTGGACCTAAATCTTAGACAAGGCTCCTTACAGATTGGAACCTTAGATCAAAAGCGAGTGATACCGCTTGACTTCCCTATCGGCATTCCGCGTGAAGTTCGCAACCCCAAACCCTATGAACAGCATCCGAAGGAGGACCGGGAAATCTTTGGTCAGATGAGTCACGTTACGTCTACACCAACCCACGCGGGCTTGGCAATGGACAATTGTCAATCAGGACGTCAGGAGATTTTCCCTTGGGCTTCCTACAAATTAGAAGGGGCAACTGCCCAACCGCTTGGTCAAATGGACACAATCAGCGGACAAATGGGGACCATTAGCGGACAAATGGGGACAATCAGCGCTCAGGTGGACTTCATCAGTGTCCACATGGGCAAAACACCTTGTGGTGCCCATCCTTCCACACTTACTGCGGACTGGCCTAGATCTGTGGTACAGAATGCCTCACTTCCTAATGGGCAGGTTTTGCAAGTGTTGGACCTCCCTTCTTTTCCAAAGCAGAGTGTCCCTCCGACCTCTCAACCTCAACCACAAAGGAGTCAATCACAACAGAGGAACCCAGACCGACGACAATATCAAAAGACGCAAGGAGGAAAGCAGCAGTACCAGTATCACAAAGCAAGAGGCACGCGACAAATATGGGTGCCAAAAGGACAGAGAGCACCGACTGATTTCAACAACGCAGATGAAGCTCAGAAGAAGTACCAGAAGAAGCAGAAGCAATGTCCAAAGCCTTTTCAACCTTCTTCTACGAGTACGAACATTTGACAGATTTGGATCACCAAGAAGTACCTTATGAACCGACCCACACCCACACAGATTTGGGTACCCAAACAGTGTATTATAGCTCAACCCTCAAGCCATGTAATATATACCCCTCAGAATTCTCTTCAACCCTCAATACCACCACATCCGATATCACCTTTTGTCCCTCAGCAGAAACATATCACCCGCTCATAAACTCTTAGGAAGTGGATACCGAAACGTATCCAGTTGTCTCCTCAAAACCCCTTGTCTAACATCATTCCCACCCCAACTAATCTACAACATTGTAATAACTCGTTCACACCTCAACCTTGTACAAATCCACACATTATAACCCACCATCAATTGTAATAACACCTCATCAAGAAATGTATGCATCATCTAAAGCATGTAGGTGTCTAGAGACCTGCATTAGTTTTGCAACAATCATTCCATAAACCACATCACAACACTCTGCTACACGGGTTACACATCGGTTATGGAAAGGGATTGCGGTCTAACTTTAATGGGATCATAATTAATTTCCATACTAATGTGTTAATCTTATGTAGCAGATCTACTACGCATTCGCACCATTCATCATGCAGGCAGAAGGACCATCAGAAGCTGGCCCTAGTTTACCCATGGCCAATATTGGAGAACTACTAGCGGAGCCCCATCCTACGGCTCAACCACCAGAATTTCAGGGATTTCCAGGACCTATGCTGATTGACGATCCTTCTAGGGGTTACACTGAGAAGATTCATCGCAATTCTCACTGGTTCCAAGGATTAGCAGGACCGTTAGCGGATGCAGATTTTATTTCTGAGGCCAATTTGGCGTTTGATCACCGTACTTGGGCCAAGTACCAATTCTTCTCAAGAGAATTCGAAGGACTACAGAACACAGAAGACTTAACGCATGTTTGGGCAAGAGCAAGCTTTACAGAATATTTCAATGATCCCTTGCCTAAACCTGACTTCTACAGATGCTATTACTTAATCACCACTTTGATAGCTTCGGAGAACAAGGATCTACCAGGAACATTCATTTTGCCGTCATTAGTAAATGATCCGCCATATAAGAGGTTTTACCTTTCTAAAGATCTGATTCATGCTACAATCAAGATCCATGGTACACACACTCCGACAGAACAAGAAAGGCTGGTTCCAGAGCCAATGAAACATGGAGATGTTACTAAGTGGGAAGATATTTCAGCAATCACACCTGAGCTCTCCAAACCGTTGAGGATATGTATGCAGCATTTCGCTTTCCCCACTCAGGATAGATTCACCATGCCCCACAAACGTATATGGTTTGGTTTATATTTAGCATGTACTGGACCTCAAACGGTAGACCTAGCCAGCTGGATAATTGATCAGATGTACTTAGCACAACATAGATGGGAAAGAAAGAAGGTAATCAATGGATGTTGCGCTCTCACACGCATTGTATATATGTGTTTGGCATACGATTTACCTATCGAGTGTGCAATGACAAGCGAGGAGCTGAAAGCATTCAAAGGGACAGCAAAGAAAGCTAGGAAAGCCAGCAAAGGACGAGCAGGAAAGCGCATGAGAGGAACCATTCCATGCCTTCAGGTGCTAGAATCACCCTCACCACAACCCTATCCAGAGCAGTCTCCGATAGAAGCTACTCCAACTGTACAACCCATTCGCATATGGTTATCAAGACCTGTCGTTAAAAAAGGCACTACCAGTACAGTTACCTCACAGGCAACACCAGTCCAGGAACCCACAGCCACTGCAGCAGAAGTTCCCACCACTATTGGTGCGGAAGCTTTTTCTTTTCCAATACCCAACTTGGAAGCAAAACCCATAGATACAACATTTGATTTCGAAATGCCAGATGCTTTCTTGAATGAATTTCAATTTTCTGAAGGTCAGATCTTTTCTCAAGAATATGAACGTCCAAGCTACCAGACCACTCCCCCGGACCAACCACAAGGACAAGTAGTGTCTAGTTCCGAGGAAGAAAGAATCGAAACCGATGAAGATGACGGAGATGATGAAGCCAACCAAGGCACTCATGAATCCCAAGAGCATGGACAGACAGATGAACACGGACAGCAAACCGACACCCAAGGTGATACTAGTATGCATGAAGATGAAACCTATGAAGCAGCAGCTTATACGCTAGCCATCAAGAAGTTATATCGTACTATGGAGAAAGTTTGGGCGCGTAAAAAGGTAACTGAGGAAGAGAGCCAAGCACTTATAGAGCAGGAACTTCTCTCAGGTGGTTTTTAAGAAGTCTACATCAGAGGCTTCAGGGAGCTAGTCAAATCAGTGGGATCCACCGAAGCCTTAAGGTATTTGCAGAGGAAACCATTACCGCAGTATGACCCTCGACGTGTACGATTGTTATCAAAACCACGTGAATACATTCAAGTAGCCACAGGTGGTCAGTCATCCCAATAAGCCAGGGAAGCATGCTTAATTCTTGAAAGATCTGCGGCCGAAGAAGCTATCCTCGTCAATTCCCCACCCCACACTACTACTGTACATGCCACCGTAGTGACCGAAGTACCCACCACCCCAACTGCTCCTCCTTCACCTCCCGTATCTCCAATCTCCCCTGTACATCCAACCTCTCCCAGAACATCCACATCTTTGGATAGCGCTGTAGCAGGAGCCTTCCTTTCTTCCATTCACCCGACAATTCCCACACCCACTCAACCTAGACTATCTCCTAGGACGTCTACCCTTCCATCTCATCCATTTCTCCCTCCATCCTTCCCATCCTTTCCAACACCTCAAGACACCTTTTTCCATTTCCACCTCCATTAACTTTCTCCCCAGTCTCACCCCCTCGACCCACCATAATTCCTCTTTCCCCTTTCCACCAAGCAGCATTAGAGAACCCCTCTGTAAATTACTCTTCAACCTTTGTAAACCCTGTATTTACACCCACACAAGCACCCACTCTCACGCCATTATTCACAATCACCACACTGGAGACAACATCGAGCGACATGGATATATCACCGCCCACCGCACCACCACTCACTTCATTCATGGCAACACCCTATTTAGGCACCTCAAGTTTTTCCACGGTCACCACAGCATCCACTTTCCCATCCCCATTCCCCATTCCCTTTGCATCAACACCCACACACACCGCAACTGCATTCACTCCGTCACTAATATTATCACCCACTGTAAATACTGCATTCCGACAGATGTTCACCTGCATGACTCAAGTAAGAGATGAATTTACATCTCTTGGAAACAATTATCAGCAGCTGCAGAAGACAACGAATGATCTACGATCGCAGCTCAATTCACTATCCATCGAGAATGCCTCATTGAATACCTGCTACCAAGAGCTACGAGAGGCTTATCATAAACTGGAACTAGAAAGTGAAGAAAAGATGAAAGAGGTTGTCACGGATATCGATAACTTGTTAAGGGCACAGACTATTCGCAATGCAACGCTCACTAAGAACATGGGCTTACTCCGAAGACACCTGGCAACAACGAAAGAAGAGAACCAGCGCTTACAAGAACAGAACAGAGAGAATTTAGAAGCTGCTCTAGATCAGCCAGACCAACCATTGAGCCCTAGTCGCTTCAAGGCCGTGCCCTCAGAATCTATGAGAATGTTGTTAGATGATCATGTCAGATTGTTAGATGAATATGACAGCATGAACGAGGAGTTTCAGAAGCTCAAGGAGGAACACAGGACACTCCAACTAAGAGCACCAGTACAACAAGGACTACCAGCCCCTGCGAACCCATCTCCTAACATCCTAGAGGAACTCAACGCATTACGGGCCCAGGTATCTACTCTTCAATCACGGATAGAAGTATATGAAGCACCACCCAGACCAGACTCCCCATCGGACCTACCAACAGAGGAAGAAATAGTCATTATTCCGGTGGAGGAAACTTTTGAAGAAGCGTATGAACCCCAACCCATCCCAGGTGGACGAGTCACGGTTGAAGGCCAGACTTTCGAACTTCCAACTCCCGCATGGATGAAGACGATAGAAGAACTTGGAACAACCCACTCAACACGGGTAGAGGCGAAGCTACACACCATGGCAATGATTGAAGAAAAAATTTTACAGTCTCCTTATTTTGCTCATTTGGCCCCTCACAGATACATATCAGGGCATGAGCTAAAAATATAAACCTTATTTTATGTTAATGGCAGAATATCAGTTGGCCATAGAGAAAGAAACAGGCAAGAAACCCTCTCACGCTACTCAGTTTGAGCCTGACGATTTGCCAGTAGATGCGCAACAAGGAGAGATCTATCAACCCGATTGGCGCAAGGATCTATTACAGATTTATCTAGAGATGATGAGTACTTGGGTTAAGGAACCTCTACACTTAAAGTATAACCCATGTTGGGGACCAGTGCCACGTCGTCGTTCCTCGAAGGCATTTGCGATTAAGTTACAAAATAACAAGCAATGCCAGGATTGGTTGAATTACCCGTACTTCACCCCACCCAAAGGACCACCTACAGTCGGATACATGATGGCAACGATTCGTCACTGGCTCCCTCGCTTAAAACACATGGACGATATAGCAGCGCACATGACTGTCAAGATATTTGACATGATGCAGATGGTTTTTAAAGTCTTCAAACGTGTCAAAGCACCCCATGTGAACACCCCGGGCTTCGAGCATGGTAACCTACATCTTGCATATGACATGATGTTGAGAGTAGTATGGGCACCCAAGGATTGACGAGACAAGGAAGCTAGCGGAGAGAGTCAAAGCAAAGCGAAGGATTAAGTAGACAGAGCAGTCGACGTAGATCTAGCAGATAGGCCCTTCAAATTTTTCCAAATCAACATCTTTATAACAGTGATTCTCATCACTAACAATCATTGTAAATACCATTTCATATTTTTGTAGCTCCATTTTGTGCAAGCCAAGGAGTCCTTGAGCTTGAGGAGCTTTAGAAGTAGCTACCTATCAATTTTCACATTTTTTAGACTCCGTTTGAACCTCCAAATAGGCCAGAGAACCTAATTTTTAACTAGGCTGGACACTAGGTCTGGACAGGGCCAAAAACTAGTCAAAAACTATAAATAGAGCTAGAGAGCTCATTTTTGAGGTTAGCTTGTAATAGATTTGAACTTGTATGAGCATTTTGGAAGTAATCTAAAAGAACTCCATTGTCTTCCTCTTTGTCTTGCCTTGTGTGCGCGTGTGTGTGTATGTGTGTGCATGTTGGTGTGCTTCTCACTCACGCACTTGTGCCTTCACTTGCTCGAGGTCATCATACCATCCTCACGTCTTCCCGGATTGATATTAAAGGAGGTGCTACTCATCACTAAGCTACATCAAATTTTGGAGCCGTTGCCGGGGAACAAGCTTTGAGGACGAGCATGTGATGGTAAGACGTAGAGTTGAGGCGTTGGAGTCATAGGTATTTTCTACACTTTATCTATTTTCTTGTGTTTTCTTCACCATCATCATCACCATCATCATCCTCACCATCTCCCACCTCCATCTCCATCATCGCAAAAAAATTCAGTTTTTTGACTATATCTCCTTCCTCCTTTCATTTCCCTCATTTCACTTGTGAGAGAGAGCGAGAGAGTGAACTGTTGTGTGCTATTTTTGCATGTTTCTTGAGTTTGCTTCCAGGTATTGGCTGTTCCATCATCTCCAGCACGCCCCGCAGGTACGGAAAAGCTCGGTCCTGTCTCTATGTTGCAGACCTCTGTCGATCGCGATTGACAGAAAATTTCATCTTTTGGTAAAACTAAGTGCACCACAGTAGACTAGAGACCTTGCACATCAGAGATCCACAAAAATTTTTGAAAAAATTGCAATTTTTCAGTCCATCGCGATTGATAGCATCAATCGCGATTGACACTGTCCAAACCAAGACAACTTTGAAGCAGCTATGGAAGGAACTGCAGGAGCAGCCATTAGCCCTAACAAGTACAGAGCAGTCCCATCAGAAGACATTCGCATCTTACTTGAGGAGCATGCAAATTTCTTGGAGTCATATGAAAATTTAGAGGCTGAATGTGCAGACCTAAAGAAGCAGATAGCTCGTGCCCCCACAGCTCAACAGGAGCCGATAATCTTGCAACACTCTACAGAAGAATTAGAGACCCTCTGGAAGCAGTTGGCAGAACTCCAGGCACGCCTCTTACCATATGAAAGGCCACC
Source organism: Ceratopteris richardii (assembly GCA_020310875.1). Classification (NCBI taxonomy): domain Eukaryota; kingdom Viridiplantae; phylum Streptophyta; class Polypodiopsida; order Polypodiales; family Pteridaceae; genus Ceratopteris; species Ceratopteris richardii. The sequence continues at coordinate 32,025,169 of CM035407.1, forward strand.
CTCCCCAGCTGAAGAACTAGAGCCTGACACAGTAGTGGAAATCCTTGTTGATGACAGCTATGAAGAACCATACGAGCCGATGCCAACACCCGGCGGCCGAGTTACAGAGGAAGGATAGGACACTTTAGAAATTGGAGTCCCGGATTGGGTAAAAAGGGTTGAGAAAGTGGGAAACACACATGATGATCGTGTCGCCGTGCAAATCCAATCCCTCACGAATCTGGAAGAAACTGTTCTTTGATCGTCTTACTTTCAGCACCTATCCCACCAACGGTTAATCACAACATCAGAGCCGCAATACATGCCTTACTATGTCTTGCTACATGATTATAATGTAGAGGTTAAAAGGCATACACGGAAGGAACCCACATTTGCCACTCAATTTGAGCCGGAGGACTTACCAGCAGATACACGAGCTAGCTCAATCTTCCAACCTAATTGGCGTGCACGTTTACTAACTGATTACCCTGAGATGATGAGCACATGGGCAACCATGCCTCTGTATATCAAGTATAATCCATGTTATTGCCCAATGGTACGTCGCAGATCATGGCAAGCATTTCCAATCAAGGTATGCAATAATAAAGAATGCTCGGCATGGGTCAATTATCCATATTTTGCTCCACCTCAAGGGACCCCAACTGTAGCCTACATGATATCAACAATTCGACACTCGTCTACACATCTAAAAAATGTACCCGACATAGCTGCAAAGATGTGTATGAAAATATTTGAGCTTATGACAATTGTCTTCAAGACCTTTCGGAACGTACAGGCTCCATACATATCTACCCCCGGCTTCTCTCAAGGTAATAAGGATTTAGTCTACGACATGAGCTAGACTCCCTCGATCAACATAATCTTTGCCTGGCATGCATGAATAAAGTATTTACCCGCATGCTTCAAGCAGACCTTTGAAGAAATGTTCTCTACAGGGTTCTGGGAATATCACTCGGAAATTTTCATTCCCAGACCAACACATTTGCTACATCTATTCGCAGTAGAACAAGCCATCCATGCAGATCAGTTACGTCTACCACATCCGGACATTCCAGGACCAATTGATTGGGATCGCATGATGACAGACTTGGCCAGAGGATTACGCATCCAAGAACATCAGCTTGCCACCCATGTTGTGGAATATTACATACAACACTCCCAGCAACAAGGGTCTGTCAGGGACGACAGACGCAAGAGAGGGGGGGGGTGTTGAGAGTAGTATGGGCACCCAAGGACTGACGAGACAAAGAAGCCAGTGGAGAGAGTCAGAGCAAAGCAAAGGATTAAGTAGATAGAGCAGTCGACACAGATCTGGCAGATAGGCCCTTCAAATTTTTCCAAATCAACATCTTATAACAGTGATTCTCATCACTAACAATCATTGTAAATACCATTTCATATTTTTGTAGCTCCATTTTGTGCAAGCCAAGAAGTCCTTGAGCTTGAGGAGCTTTAGAAGTAGCTACCTATCAATTTTCACATTTTTTAGACTCCGTTTGAACCTCCAAGTAGGCCAGAGAACCTAATTTTTAACTAAGCTGGACACTAGGTCTCGACAGGGCCAAAAACTAATCAAAAACTATAAATAGAGCTAGAGAGCTCATTTTTGAGGTTAGCTTGTAATAGATTTGAACTTGTATGAGCATTTTGGAAGTAATCTAAAAGAACTCCATTGTCTTCCTCTTTGTCTTGCCTTGTGTGTGTGTGTGTGTATGTGTGTGCATGTTGGTGTGCTTCTCACTCACGCACTTGTGCCTTCACTTGCTCGAGGTCATCATACCATCCTCATGTCTTCCCGGATTGACATTAAAGGAGGTGCTACTCATCACTGACCTACACATGAGTACAACCCCATGGCTCCGGGTGTGTTATGCCTGGCATTGTAGAATTAAATACCTACTGGCGTGCTACAAGCAAACCTTCGAAGAAATGTTCACAACCGGTTTCTGGGAATACCATTCAGAAGTGTTCATCAGCAGGCCCACACATTTGCTTCAATTATTCGTGTGTGAACAGATGGTATATTCCACACATTATCGACTCCCACCATCCGATGAACCGCAACCAATTGATTGGGAGAAACTCGAGGCAGATTTGGCCCGAGGCATTCGCATATCAAAACACACCCTCGCTCAGGAACTACTCCAGAACTATATCCGACAGACCTCACAACAAGGTTCTGTCGCAGACGACAGAAGCGAGAGGGAGGGAGGTGTTGGCAGCAGCCAGAGGCATAGAAGACGCGGAAGCATGTGAAGACAGAGCATAACAAAGAAGCAGGGAGTCAGTCGAATCAATTTTTCAAAGATTTATATTTTATAAATACTTTTCAAAACCTCCAACAGTGATTTTCATCACTTTTGTACCATATGTAACATAGAAAAACCCTTTCTGTAATTTATAGCTCCATTTTGTGCAAGCCGAGGAGTCCTCAAGTTTGAGGAGCTTAGGTAGAATGCGTGTACCAATTTTGGTTATTTTTAGACATCGTTTACCCTTTCAAATAGCACCTAGAACCTATTTTTTAACTATGTCGGTCACTAGATGTGAAACCGGTCAAAACTAGTCTAGAAACTATAAAAAGAGCTAGAGAGCTCATTTTTTAGGTTGGCTAGTGTGAGCTTAGAGCTATTTTGAGCTTGTAATTGAGATCTTGAGCAATAGAGTTGATTTCTCACCTTCCATTGTGTCTTGCTTGTCTCTTCGTAGTGTATGTGTATGTGTGTGTGCATCTCTATGCTTCTCACCTTCACTCTCACTACATCTCACGTTCACGATCTTCATATCACTCCTATCTCTTCCGCCGATTGACATTAAGGAGGTGGAGCTTCTTAACGTGGTTCTCACCATTGTGCTAGAGCAACAGACACCATGAAGACTCAATCCTAAACCTATTTTCATGGGACTGGCAATATGTTTGCAATCTTCTCGACCAAAACAAATAATGATTTGAATGTCCCAAATAAAAATCTTAAAAGAGGCATACAAATCAACCTTAAAATTATTAGTATGATTCTCACTAGGACTAGTGAGAAGCATATCATCAACATATGCAACAATGATCAGAAGTACATCATCTACACACTTAACATATAAGGTGCTTTTGATTGGATTGTTCTCAAAACCATGTTGTTAGCACTCAAAGTCAGGAATGAGAGCTAGAGAGATCATTTTTGAGGTTCTCATTTGTTAGATTTGAGCTTTTGTAAGAGAACATTTTTGTAATTGAAGCTTTCCATTGTTCCTCTCTTTGATCTTCCCTTGTGTGTGTGTGTGTGTGTGTGTATATGCATGCCAGTGTGCTTCTCACTCACACATTTGTGCCTTCACCTGCTCACGTTCTTCATACCAGTTGTTTTGTTTTGGACTCCAAGTTGTCCTCTCCAATCATGAAGTAACAAAGAATCAACAAATCATCTTTATTTTGTCAATCCTAGGAATATCCATAAGACCACAGCCCCTTCAAGATAATAGATTCAAGGAAATAAGAGACTAATGGCTGGATTGCTGAGAAAAATTGAAGATGAAGAGAAAATCTAGGGTTTACCATATCTAAGGCAAATCTCCATCATTTTCTATGATCTTTGTGTCAAAACCATGCTATTTTATCAGCAGAATACAAATATGAACTCAAAATTGAAAAATATCACCTGTATTCCAGAGACGAGACAATCGCGATTCTGTGCATTCAGACGATTTTCACAATTCTGGAACTTTCTTCAGTCCTTTTTCCACTCATTACATCAGTAAACCTCTTTCTTCATACAACTCACTCAGTAATACACAAATGTAACTCACAAATCTCCATGATTAAGCAAGAAACAAGCTCTCACATCAAAGAAAATACACTCAACAGGAGAAAACACGATTTTTGCAGAAACTCCCTCTTCTCTATTGATAGCATGAGCAAATGACTAAATAACCCCTCCAAATTAGAGAAAATTGACTTATATACATTTTCAAGTGTCCCTTTTCACACTTGAAATTAGGTCTTTTTCTCTAATTTTTTAAAAATATGCTATCTAAGAGTTTCTAAAAATTCTACAAAAATTACATGAGGTCCTTGACTACATAAGGAAGACTCTTCCTTATTTTTACAACCATTGCATAAATATTTTACAAGTTTTTTGGCTTTTTACTAATTTTCTACATCAAAAATGCTTTTCAAAAATACACCTTCCAACACCAGTCCTCATGTCTTTGCAGATTGACAAGTAAAGGAGGTGGTTCTTACACTTGAGCTACACCAAATTTTGGCACCGTTGCCAGGGAAAGAGCTTCGAGGAGGACTGTGGGGGTGGTAAGATCATGGATTTGTGACATTGGAAGGTAAAAAAAGTCATATACCAGTCCATCATGATTGACACCAGTCCATCGAGATTAACCAGTCCATCGCGATTGACAGGCCACGACGGACAGCCCTATCCATCACGATTGACAGCTCAGTCGATCGCGATTGACACCCCAGTCGATCGCGATTGACAGCCATTTTTTGCCAATTTTTTAGGGTTTTTTAATTTCAGGATCTTGGCTAATTTTGGCAGTAAATATTGGGCTATAGGGCATATACAGAGGCTATAAGCAAATAATTTGAGGAAACCCTGATGGCCTGTTAGCCTGTGTGAACCCTGTTTTAGCCCCAAAACCGTGAACTGGCATAACTTTCCCTTACGAAATCCGTTTGGGGTGATCTTAGGCTTGTTGGAAAGCTCGTGGGGAGAACTGAAGGATCCTTGGGCTTGTTTTCCATAAAGGCAAAGGGAAATTTGGTTTGTGAATTGCATGCATGAAAGTGATATGTCTGTCATTTGAATTTAAGTCTTGAGCTAATCTTGGGACTCTTACAGGTTTATTGAGAACACTTGAAGGCATCCAAAGCAAGGGATTTTTGCAAGCTTGAGAACCGGGTTCTTGAGCACCGAAGGGCAAGGGATCAACAAGAAAGGTTGGAATACTCTCAAATCCCTCTGTCAAATCCTAGCTTAGGCTAAGTGCGAATAGTGCTTGAAGTAAGTCAGGGCAATGATAGGCACAAGACAAGCCTAAGAATATTTAAGAAATCAAGTTCAAGAGATAACCTGTGTGTGATCGATAACTTTAAAGGAAAAGAATTTAACGTGGAACAATCAACTTAAGTGCGAAAATTAACTCAAATATTCCTGACGACGTAATATCAGACAAGATCATAAACACGATAATCAATCAAAAAGAACCAAGCGACTGATACAAATTGATCGGTAACGAGGTTGTACCTTGGGTGAAAATTGGGGTTGCTCCGCTAAGCATATGAACCTTAGATCAAGACGACACCTAGGGAGAGATAGACAGAGTCTTAGATCTTTAGAGGCTAGTGTCAATCATACTGCTAGGTCTTGGGCCCAGTAGTTAAGCCATCATTCGTACTACCCTAGCTCTGAGACTAGCGAGTCTGAGATGTCCCACGGTATGGAGAGACCCACAGGAAGTTCAGGTGTGCCATATTTACATAGGGTAGAAGGCCCTTACAAGATGCAACTCGAATACCTAAGGACCAACCGATTAGGTGCTTGCATCTATGAGGACGGCCTAGGAAGATCTGTGGTCCAGATTAAAAACCCTGACCAATCCATTGGACTAGAGCACCCAGCTGTCAAGTTTGAAAATGGAGCATACCTAGACAAGGAAGGAACCATATATGTAGTCACAAGTCATCCAGATAGGATAGACGAATTTGGAAACGTGATCCCAGAAACGGACTTAGGTGACCTAGAGCAAGGAAACATGGGTGTAGAACCTAGAACCCCCCGAGGCAAATCTGTTCTCACTAGGATTATGACACCAGAGTGGATTCCCCAAGACAATAAGAGCATAGATCTACTCCTAAACCGAGAGACTGATGAAGCCTTTTGGAGATATAAATCTGATCAGCCGAATGAGGTAGGAATCATCATGATATATGAATTCAAAGATCCTGATAGCCCAGGCACAGTGACCTACTTAGATCACGCTTCAGAGAGGATCTTTGTGGTTACAGAACATGATATGCATGCTTACACTTGGAAAGGTGAATTTATTTTCCCCCAACCAAGGTCGAATGTGTCCTTTGGTCACCCAGGAGCTGGAACATCCCAAGCTCATGGAGCTCAAAGAGACAGACATAGAGATAGACCTCAGGTAAGCTTTGCCAACCCAGTGGGAAGAGAAAGAACGAGAACGGAAACAAATAGAGCGGAACCTGAGGGACTTAGAGCCCCAAGGAACCAAAGGAATGCTGATGATTTCCCTCTGCCAAGGCCTAGGGAACACACCAGAACCTTGAGACCTACACAACTGGTTAATTCCATGAAGAACTACTTCGATGGCACAGGAGACCCATATGATCATGTGGCTGAGTTTAGGCAAGTCTTGAGAGCTGAACAAGTGGAAGACCTATTCACGCAGTATAATGCCTTTGGCCTAACCCTTAGGAACACAGCCCTTACATGGTTTCAACCATTGAATGAAAGACAGTTCAGGAGCATAGACCAACTCTTAGAGGCTTTTATCACTGAATTCTCTAAGAGTGGGATAAGGCATAATACTTCCTCATTGATACATAGCTTCAAGCAGACCCCCCAAGAGACAGTTAGACTTGCAGGAAGAAGGTTTAGGCAATATCTAAAGAGATGTCCTATCCCTGAGTTACCCACTCCAGCCAAGCAAGTGGCTTTATTCCTGGATGGACTGCTGAGTACAAAGTTGAGATCATACGTGTACTTGAAAGATCCTAGAACCATAGAACAGTGTGTGCGCATGTGCATTGATATTGAGGATAACCTAGGGGAAGAGTTAGAGCTTTCCAAAATCTACAAAGATTCAGATAGTGCCTCTAGCCTCTCTTCCTCGCAGTCCACATCAATTGAGGAACTCGCGGAGAAAGTAGCTCAAAAACTAGGTGTCACTAGCAAACAAATCCCAAGATTTGCCCTAGTAAAGAGGTGTTATACTTGCGGTGGTGACCATATGGCGAACGTATGTCCCATCATGACCCAACCCCAAGTGAACCCTAGTAGCCAACATTGCACCATAGAACGGAGATACACAAATCACAGAGCACAAGACTGCCCATATAATAAGCAAGCAGTTAGGCAAACCTACCCTCAGCCCTATCCACAATAGGGAAGATACCAGAACCAGTACCCTCCACAGCAATATGGTAGACCACAAAAATCCTATCAACAACCCTACCAAAACCAACAAAGGCATCAACCTATGTTAGCTCAACAACCTCCAACCCCAGCTAATGTGATTCCTGTAAAGTATGCAGCTGCTGAGGAAAATTTGAATAGAGCTATAGTCCCAGTGACTCCATTGCTTTCAGAAAGTAACCCGAGTGATCATAGTTTTGATTCCACTCACATAGATAGTCCACAGGCTTACTACATGCAGTCTCTTGAACATGGTGAGTCCTACTACAGTGAGGAACCGAGTGAACCCAGTTGGGAGCCAGATTACACAAATGTCATGTACGCAAACCCAAACTCTAGACCTCAACCTAGGCAGGTAAGACCCCCATTCCCTAGAGGACCATGCTATAGATGTCAGGGAGACCACCTCATTCGTGATTGCCCAATGCCTGCACCTACACAACCCCAGTCAGTGACAATCCAAGGCTTTTGTCAAGATTGCGGCAAAGAGCATCTCTTAGGAGATTGCCCAAAGAATCCCAATAATATGCCAAAAATCACTCCTACCAATGTTATTGGGTTAGTAGTAGACTCTACAGGAAGTGTGACTTCCACTGCACCAGTACAGGTAGTCACTAGAGCTCAAGCCTTGCAGTAGGACCAAAGTTTAAGCCAAGGGAAAAGTGCTGAGGCTAGTGAAACTGAGAGCATAACCAAGAAGATGACTAGAGCCTGGAGAGATAGTAGAGAAAGAATGAAGAGGCAATGGGCTAAGAAGATGAGTGAACTCGAGGAAAGCCTAAGAGAAACAAAAGCCAGGATAGTTGAACTCACATCTGAGACTCCTTCTCACACGACGCCACCACCACCATTCCCATCTCCATCCGATCCAACCCCTTCCAAACCGCCTCATACGACTCCACCACCTCCTAGAGTAGGATCAGTACTAGCAGATCCCACTCCCGAGGACCTAAATATGATGCTTAAAGCATATCAGGCCAGAATCCAAGAAGGGCCAATCGTAACTAATCATGAAAAGTGTTACCCGAGAGCAAAACTAGAGCTGGAACGAACCAAAATCTGTGCTAAAATGGTGGAATTGGCTCAAACCATGTTTGAAGCCAGTCGCCTCTTTAACATCTCTAGTTCCGCCAAGATGCAGTTGCACTTTGATGGACTGCTAGAAAGATTGGAGAGGCTAATTACACAATCAGAAAAGGAACCCACCCCGCCAAATAAGGGCAATGCAAGTGAAAGAGAAAGCCTACCTACCCAGAAAGCCTATGTGCCTAACTCTATGGAGCCAGACACATCTTCTTCTATGAATCGGTTCACACCAGAATTCCTACAAGAGATTCAAGAAGACAAATGGGCTAAAGAAAGTGGTCCCTCCTCCCATTGAACTTGTTGATGATGCACATGACCAATTCCCACAAGACATCCCATCCATTTATGAAGAGCAGGAGAGCACTCAATCTCAGGAGAGATTAGACTTCGAATCTAATTCTATACAAGAACTACCCCATTTCACAGGCCCATGGGAGGCAAAGTCCACGTGTATGAGAGCACACAGAGTCATGGTAAGAAATGAAGACTCGATAATACCTAGGAATACGGAGGTAGTAAAGAATACTAAAGTGCAGTGCAATCTCACTTTAGAGGAGCTACTCAAGGTTAGACCAGAACTATGGAAACATGTAGCCAAACAAGTACTAGAGATAGCAAAACCTCGTCCGCAGGTAGGTTCTCATAGGACAGTGCCAGAAATTCCTCTAGACAAGATAGGAGACATGAGTGAAGGAGAAGAAGGAAACACCTATCTTCCCATCACCCATCAAGGATACACAACCAAGGCAATTCTGGACTCAGGTGCAGGAGTTGCAATTGCTACCACTTCCCTATGGAAGCGATGGGGCAAGCCAGCACTCAGGCCCACGAGGATGAAATTGCAGATGGTCGATGGTCACATAGAAAGACCCTTAGGCTTGCTAGAAGGAATAACTCTCACTACTTGTGGTGTAGAGTTTGAGCACACCTTTGCTATCTGTGATTTTAGCAAGAACCATGCCTATGAGATTATTTTGGGAAGACCATTTATGCGATAGTTGCAAGTGGTACAGGATTAGGGAACCAATTGCTTGTATCTGCAACACCTAGGTGTCACGACCAAGGTTAATCTCAAAGATTACTCTCATAGAGGCGTCCCTCCTATCCAATGGAATCCTATTCATAGAGCCAAAGATGATACAGAGTCGGTGCATTCCATAGGATCAGGATCCTCATGGATGCATGAAGACACCCATTTATGGATGTGTAAAGTAGCAGTAGAAGAAGAGAAGAGAGAAAAGGCCAGAGAGATAGGTGCAAAAGAAACCCATAGATCAATTCAAGACCCAGCCTATGCACCTGTAGTATTTCCGGACGAAGAATTTGAACCTCACGGGTGGGCAGAAATTTTGGCAACAATGGATGTAGCCATCAATGAGGAACAATGGACACCACACTGTGATGAGGATGGCTATGACATTTCAATCTTTTTAATAGAACCAATCATGGGAGATGTAGTTTTAGAAGAGTGTGAACCAAGCCCTGATGCATTTGAGGATGCAAGTAACTCCGATTTGGAGTCAATCATTATGGACCCACCCTTTGCATCAGAAGAAGAATACTTCTACAAAGTTGAATTTCATCCTCAGAGACATGAAGAAATGACAAACGATGTACAATTAACCACACAAGTGACTGCTAAGAATGATAGCAAGAAACGGAAGGAGAAAGAAGTCACACCGAAGGAAGAAGAATCTTTGTTTGAGGTCCCTGAAAATTTCAAAAAGTATGAGATAGACGATAGGAGAGTTATGATAAGAATGCCTAAACGTGAGGCACAATCAGGAGAGGCCTATGATAACAAAGAAACCACCAAGAAAATAGTGGTAGCCATAGAAGAAGGAGAAGAGAGATGCACTTACATAGGACATGACCTGACGAAAGAAGAAGAGCACGAATTGATAGCCTTGCTAAGAGAATACGGAGATGTATTTGCTTGGAGTTACAAGGATTTGAAAGGTGTGGACCCTAACATATGCTCGCACACGATTCCCATGACCTCAGATGCGAAACCCTCTAAACAGAAGCCATACACATATAATGATAATTATGCTGCCAAGATAAAAGAGGAGATAGATAGACTGGTAGAAGCTGGATTTATCTATGAGATTGAGCACACTGAGTGGGTATCACCCATTGTAGTGCTGCCCAAGAAGAATGGGAAACTACGTGTATGCATTAACTTGAAGAAGGTTAATGCAGCCACCATTAGAGATAATTACCCGCTTCCAATTACCGAACATCTACTAGAAAGAGTAGCAGGAAAGGAAGTGTACAGCTTCCTTGATGGATTTTCTGGTTACAATCAGGTAGCCATAGCTCCAGAGGATCAACATAAGACAACTTTTGCCATAGAGTGGGGCATATTTGCCTTTAGAGTAATGCCATTTGGGCTTACCGATGCACCCGCTACCTTCCAGAGGCTGATGTGCCATGTGTTTAAAGAGTTCTTGAAGAAGAATTTAGAAGTCTATGTTGATGATCTTTGTGCTCACTCCAACATTAGACAAACCCATATTCCTGAACTCAGACAAATCTTTGGCAAATGCAGAGAATATCAAGTCTGCCTAAACCCAGAAAAGTGTGTTTTCATGGTCAGGCAAGGCAAGATTCTAGGACACATAGTGTCAAAGAATGGCATATCCACTGATGAAGAAAAAGTAAAAGCCATAGCTGAGTTACCTAGGCCAAGGAATGTCAAGGAAGTACAAGCTTTCATGGGACATTGTGGCTATTACGGACGTTTTATACACATGTACGCCATCATTGCCAAGCCTCTGTACAGACTTTTGACTAACTTTGAGTGGACTGAGAAATGTGAAAACTCTTTCAACGAGCTCAAAAGAAGATTATGTTTAGCACCAATCTTGACCACACCAGATTGGAGTAAGCCCTTTCATGTTCACGTGGATGCATCCAATTATGCTATCGGATGTGTACTCGCACAACCTACTGGTGAAGGTAATATGGATCTTCCAATTGCCTATGCTAGTCGGCAGTTAAATGTGGCTGAACAAAATTATACCACTACTGAGAGAGAAGGATTAGGCATGGTATATGCGGTTAAAAAGTTTACACATTACTTGCTTCCAAATAAGTTCAAATTTTTTACTGATCATCAGGCATTGTTGTACTTGGTAAACAAACCTTGCAATACAAGCAGATTAGTAAGATGGTTCCTCTTACTAATGGAGTATGACTTTGAAGTTGTGGTGAGGAAAGGTAAGGCTCACTTGAGAGCGGACCATCTTTCTAGGCTCACATCTGGAGAGGCCCCACAAGGAGTATCAGATGACCTTCCTGATGCGTACTTGTTTAATTTGGAAGTGGTACCTCAGTGGGCTAAGCCATTAGTGCCAGTATTGACATATGGGCCTAATCACCCACTCATAAACACTAAAGATAGAGAGGTGGTAAAGGCCCAAAAGTACCACATCATGGCAGGAAGTATGTACAAGCACACATATCAAGGGATCTTGGCTTGTTGTGTGGAAGAGGATGAGTACGCTAAATGGTTGCAATTAGCACATGTAGGTGCATTAGAGCAACACTAGTCCAAGCAACAAACCCTACAGACACTAAGGAGACTCGGAGTGCATTGGCCGACTATGGAAGTTGATGTCCAAAAGTTGTGCAAGGAATGCCCAATCTGCTGCACTAAACCACCTGTGGAACATGCCACTCTTTATCAAGTATCCATAGTGCCTGATTGGAGTGAACCATTAGTTACCTTCCTGAGGACGAGAACATTCCCTCAAGATATGACACTGGCCAGACAAAGAAGTCTAGAACAAGAGGCCCTAGATTACTCACTCATTGGTGATAATTTATATAAGCGTGGTAAAGACGGTTACCTTAGATTATGTGTCCATGAGAGTGAATATCTTAAGATCTTGGAAACTTCTCACCACGGTGTAGCAGGAGGACATTTTGGACCAGATTGGGTGATCAAGGCAATCCTATTTGCAGGTCTTTGGTGGCCGATGTCGGCGCGAAAGCGACGGTCGGTGGATCAGGGCGACGGTGCGAAAACGACGGTCGGTGGATCAGGGTGACCGCCAAAATTACGACGCACGCAGGGTGCTTGGAGCAAGCTCAGGTAGGGTGGAGACTCAAAGACATAAATATCAACTTAGGAAAAGAAATTAGTTCAAATTATAAATCATTCTCTTGTAGAAGCTTAATCTTGTCAGACAAGAACTTTAGACACAAAATATGAAAGTCTTCATCAATCATTAATCAATCAGCTCGAACAATGAACCTTCTCAAAGTGAACCAATTTCGAATTAATGTAACCGAGCCTTGAAGGCAGTTAAAGTCAATAGAATTGACAACGAAATGAGTGCTTTAAGTTAATTATAAGCTTTGTCAGCAAATATAATCGGAGGCCATGACAATGAAGCAAAGCACATCTTCCACATTCCAAGAACTACAGTTTCCACGAGTTTTTCTCAAGTGAATGTCAATAACACATATTTAAATGTTTTTTTAGTATTTTAATTCATGGGTCATAATCTGGATTTCATCATGAGTAACATGCGGAAAAGTTAGCAGGATTGAAAGTGCACATGCTAATGTTATAGAACAAATATCATAATACCAACTTTTGTAAACGTTCAATTCAGAAATTGAGATGCAAATGTTACATAGTAAATATAATATCAGCTTTAATCATGCAAAAGAACGCTTATATGTACCTTGTTTCTAGATAGAAACGAACTGGCAGATCAAATAGTTACTTATCTAGTTTTTTCGCAAAAGATCAAAAGATAATCAGAGAATCGGCCAGTGCGTATTGTATTCATTTATTTGCCCAGAATATTCATCAAAGTCTGTGTTCTGACACAGTTCATAAGCTCAATAGACTTCTGCGCACAAAATTAGTCATACCAAAAAAACATTCGACAGAGATTAATCTACAGAGCTTAGCTTCGGTTAATAATTGTTCTAATGATTCACTCTCTATTTATGCAATCCTTCGGACAAGACGTGTGAAAATACATTGTCTGATGTATAGTCATATGAAAAGTTTTCTTGAAACGATATTAGGTGAAAATTTTCAAGTATGGTTTAACGTCAAAAATACAAAATTCCTAGTGATGGTGAAGATCCTAGTTATTTTTTTTTTAATATAAAGGAAGTTCGGCATTAGCCTACTCTCCCGGACTTGAATTAAATAAAGAAAAGTACAAGAGAAGGGGACTAGTGCCCACGGGACCCCCCAAATCCCACAAAGCAGGGGAAGCTTTTACAGAGCTTAGATGACATTACAAAGAAGGTTAATTACCCTCTCATCACCCTCATGTGGGGCCCACTTGGGTTTAAGCTTGTTATCGCTCAAAAGGAGTACTTGATGATGGGATTTTTTACAGTTGACAATCCTTTTGCCAAGGAGGAACAGCGATTTCTCAATTGACCACTCCTTGGGGGAGTCACCGAAGTTGAAAGCACATCTTTCCCTCCATATTTTCCATAGGACCTCCCCTCTGATGGCCTTCCAGAGAGTCGCGGAGCAGCCGATCGCTTCTCCCAGCAGGGCTTGCTGCCAACTGAGACGTTTTTGAAGTCTAATTCTCTTTCCAACCACCTGCCAGAGTCTGTTGGAGTTGGGGCAGGTAAAGAAGATGTGTGAAACATCTTCGATAGACCGGTAGCAGCATTTGCACCAGGGAGGGATCCCACAAATTTTGCTAGCCTTAAGGTTGGTCCAGATTCCTTGATGAAGAATTTGCCATAAGAGGACAGACTTTTTGATTTCTATGAGGGGGTGCCAGATAGCCATGAACTTCATGTCCCACCGAAGCCGCGTCCATGACAGGCACCACTTTTTGTTGAGGTTAACCTGATAGTCGATCGTTTCTTTGATGTTTGGGATTTTTGATAGGCTATTCCCATTGTGCCATTTGAGCCCAAGCGAGCTCGACATGTCGTGTCCCATGAGAAGGCGAACTTTGTGTCGGTCCCAGGCGAGACATCTGCTTTGCAAAGTGTTCCATTCTTCATGCGAAATGTTGATGCTAGGGTCAATATCCTCAAAGTTGATCCAGCGGTTGGTGTCTTGTTTCCAGAGATGTTTCCATTTTTTGAAGCCTTTGTTCCATAGCTTCTTGGCATTTTGAATGTTCCAAGATTCCACACTCCGGATGCCATGGATCGGAAACCAGATAGAGTCGTTTTGTCTGATACCGGCAGCCCACTTCCAGTCTTCACTTATTCTTGTGAAGCTTTTGACTTTATTCAAACTCTTCCAAAGGGAGCACACCAGATTAGAGCCTTTCGGGAAGACGGGGATCGGGGAAAACAGCAAGGTCAAGATGTCAAGATTCTTCCAATTTGGGAGACCCATGAGCGCCAACTCATTCTTGTTTCTGTAGATCAGCTTGGCCCACGAGGCCTCCCCGTTGCACCAAGCCTTAATCATCCATTTGGCCGACAGTTTGTTAGCCATGCACCCAATGTCCAAGATACCAAGTCCCCCACTATCTCTATGGCTGGTGCAGATGGACCATTTGATTTTAGGCACCCCCCTCCTATTGTGGTCGCCCGTCCAAAGGAAGTTTCTACAAATACTATCCAGTTTGGACAGATCATGCTCTTTCGGTCTCCAACAAGAAAGGAAATAAATGGTAGATGAAAAGAGGAACGTGTTGATAACCATAGCACGACCTGCAAGATTGATTTGCATACCTCTCCAATAGTTAAGCTTGTTTTCGAGTTTGGCAAGCACCCAGTTCCACCGTTGTTCCATAGAGACGCCAAACCCCAAGGGAATCCCAAGAAGCCGAAAAATTTGGCCCTGCGGAATGATTTGACAGCCATGATCAATGAGAAGGTCGGGCTGTGACCCACCAATAGCTCTAAAGGCGGTCTTAGAGTGGTTGATTATGGATCCAGAGGCTTCACAAAAAGTAGCAAGACACTTCCAGAACGTCTCAAGGCTGGTACTATCATTGTGCACAAAAGCGTTCATATCATCGGCAAAAAGTCTCATGATGATCTGACTGTGGTCATGCGGCAAACGAAGGCCTTTAATGTTACCAGCTTCCACCTGATGCTCCACCAGCCTGCTAAGTCCTTCCGTGGCAATGGCAAAGAGAAGGGGAGCCAAAGGGCACCCTTGTCTGATAGATCTTCTAAGTTTGATCACCTTTGAAAGCTTTCCATTAATGTTAATTTGGGTCGATGCGTTTCCGAGAAGGGTCGCGATCATCTTGGTGAATTTCTGACTACATCCAAGATCTTGTAGCGACTGTAAAATATAGTCCCATTCTAGCCTGTCGTAGGCTTTATCAAAGTCGATCTTGAGGAAAACTACTTCTTGTTTAGACTCATTTGCAAATTCAAGACCTTCCCAGATATCTATAATGGTTTCCAAAATTGACCTTCCTTTGATGAAACCTTTTTGGTCCTCGCTTAACCATGCTCTCAAGTGGCAAGAGATTCTGTTGGCAATGACTTTGGCGATGATCTTGTATCCTGTTTGGAGCATTGTAATGGGATGCCAGTTCTCAATTCTGTTCTTTTCCCCTTTTTTGTGTACTAACTTGATAATGCCATTGTTGAGACAAGAAGGAAGCGCGCCAAACTTGAGTGCCTCTTGCCAAACCAAACGAAGAGGGGTGGCAACCACCAACTTGAAGGATTTAAAAAACTCATTAGTGAGCCCGTCGGGTCCCGGGCTTTTACCTGAAGGGAGGGCATCAATGACCTCAATGATTTCGGCTTCAGAGATAGAGGCATGAAGCAGAGAGTGAAGGTTGAGTGGTATCCTGTGGGGGGAAACCCTAGATATGGCTGCCATACAGTCCCTTCTATGGTGGGAGAGGGGGTTTGAGGTCCCCAGGAGTCTAGTGAAGTGCCCTTCAATGATCCCAAAATTATCTTCTTCCGTATTGCATACATTGCCATTTGCGTCTAGCAATAAGGGGATCGATTCTCTGTTGTGTTTCCTTTTGAGGATATGGCACATCTCTTTGGTGGGTTTTTCGGCTTTGCCAGCCCACCACTCCTTGAAGAAAATTTGCAAATTTTTCCTTTGTATCTCTTCCTCTTATCTCAGCAGCGCTCTGATTTTTCGAAGTCCTTTCTGGGCTTGAGATTTTCCTTTGTTCACTTCCTCCTCGAGCCGCTAGAGTCTATGATATAGAGCCTCTCTACGAGCCCGCCGCACAGTCTCTAGCATCTTCTTGGATCTAATCATGATCTGTCGTGACTTATCGACCGCACTTCTCCAACACTTGGCTGGGGACAAGCCAAAGGCGAATGCCTCCTTCCACACATCAGAAATTTCTTGATGGACGGAGGGGAGAGAGAAGGAGGGCACACTGGCATGGAACCACGGAGCCTTACGGATCTTGGTGGGGGGTTGAAAAGTGATGACGATCGGGTAGTGATCAGAGATGGTGAGGTCGGTGCGTTGCAAGAGGGAAGGGTGGCCCCACTGATGAGTAAAACTCTGAGAAATGTAGCATCTATCAAGTCTAGCTTTCCTCAGGTCCTTGCCTGCTTGGAGATTTGACCAAGAAAAGCCATTCGAGTCTTTGAATTCGACCAAATCCAAGTGTAGTTTGGTTTTGTCCCACGTTTCTTTCTCCCGACTATCGATGACCCTACCCTTGCCCATCCATCTGTCCATAGGGTCCTCAACCATGTTGAAGTCACCACAAATAAGCACGTTGTGGGGGAGCGAGTCCAAGGAGGCCCAAGTGTTAAGTCTCTCTAACTCCCCATTAGGGGCATACAAAGAGACTAAAGTAAAACAAAAGGGAGCACCGAAAGAAACAGCAATCTATCGATGGCATTCGTCTTCAATGGAGTTCTCAAGCTTTTCAAACCAGAGTTGATTAATACCGATTACCGTTCCACCGGACCCCCTCTGATGCGCCGTTGAAATCCAAACATGGGTCGAGGAGACATGTCTAAGCCGTTTCTGGAGGTCTTCTCCGTCAATTTTAATCTCTTGAATACATATAAAATCTGGGTTTAGGCTAATGTCGCGGAGCCATTGACCAATGATGATCGCTCTTGAGGGGTCGGTTAGCCCTCTAGCATTTAAGGAGATGATGATCATTGTCGTAGTGAGCCCTCTTTGCGGGAGGGGGCTTTGTCCTTTCTTTTCTTGGATTCATCTTTCTTTTTCGCTCGGATCGGATCCCGAGTTAGCATTAGGTTCTTGTGGGGGCTTTTCCACGGTAACTCCATAGGTTGTTTTCCTTTGCGGGATGCCTCCTGCTGGGAAGAACTGGGCACCGTTTTCAGCTCCGTTTCCGGAATAGTCGATCCGATGATGGAGCTTTCACTATCCATGTTATCTTCGTTGCTAGTAGTAAAGCCGTCTTCTTTGCTTGTAGTGTAACCCTCCTGCAAGGTTTCTTTACTGTCAGGGATCTCTAGGCCTTTGACGTCGGTGTCCACCTCAAGTTGGTTCCCACCTGGGTAGTCAAACTCATTGATTTCCTTTTCCAGATTGCAATACAAGTTGCTGGAGGGGGTAACTGACATGTTGTTTCGCTCAGAGGTTGCCCTAGGGCTTCTTTTCCTTCTTCTTCTGACTTCGATGAACCCTTCTGCATCAGCTTCTGGATTAAGGGGACCCTTGAATTCCTCTACTTTCGTCGAGTGATTCAATGCTCCATTGCTATCTTGAGCATTTTTGGGGGCTTCTTGATTTCGCTTGCTTTTTCGTCTCAAAGGGCAATCTTTGATCCTGTGACCTTGTTGGCCACAACGAAAGCACGTGTTGGGAAGGTTTTTGTAACTGATGTCTTGCTCCCAAACATCCCCTTCACCCAAGTCCAGTTTGATCTTCGATGGAAGTGGCATACTGAGGTCAGCCTCGACACAGATTTGAGGGTGCCACCGAGCGTTGAACGAGTGCCTTGCACCTTCATAAATGAGACCACCAATGTCCTCGCGTGAGGCCAACGGCTTGCCGATAGGAGAAACGATGTCCCACACGAAGCTGTACAAGAAGTATGGCAGGTTAGGGAGCTCAACCCAGAGAGGGTACCGAAGCGATTTCGATTTGTCGGGAGTAAAATCAGGGGACCATCTGAATAGGCACAGGGTCGCCCGGCCGAGTTGCCAAGTTCCGACACTAAGGGCTCGAAACGCCATATCTTCATTTTCAAAGACTAGCAGCAAGTGGCTTGCCGGTAAGAACTGACACTTACAAACAACTAGCCCGTGGGGGAACCACTCGTTGCGAAGCCACTGTCGCACAATTTCGAGCGGGGGCTTAGGGCCGAACATTTGGCCGACGAGGCAAACTTTCTTGAGCTCCTCCTGAGTTGACAAAATTGCGGATCTATTGAGGGAGACCAAGGGGGGTTCAGCACTCTCGAAGGCCCCTAGGGCGGCACAAGAACACCCCTCCAACAAAGAGGCCAAGTTATCGGTCTCCCCGGGAGGAGGGGCCAGGTTACTTCTCACAAGAGAGGGGGTCGCCAAATCCATGACAAAGAGGGACACTCCGATTGATATTATCTCTTGCTTTTGCTCCTTGAATTTACTTTTGCTTTTAAAGACTTCAACTCCACTTGAGGGAAAACTAGGAGAGGTCAAACCGTAGATTATCTTGGCCTCCCGCAGTGGGCATTTCAAAGAGAACTCGCAAAGGACTTGTTTTAGATAGTAGTAGCTTAAAAATCGAATATCCAAATGAAACAGAGAGCACGTAAATAGTTAAGCTACCTTTCACTTCTCCTTTAAAAAAGCTTTCGCTGTCTTTTTTTCTTTGTCTAAAGTAAAAAGATAGTCTGGCGTGAATCCTGGAGACTGACGTGCACCAAAGTCAATACTTTTGTCGCAGAGTCGCGAGGACGACCTGGCAGCATCTGTCGCGTGCAGGGCAGTAGGCGGTCAGGCGCGCAACGAACCCGGCCGGCAAAAACAGAGAGGTTAAAGGTTGGCCGCCTTAGCCCATGACAAGCGGACAACGAACTATATAGTGAAACGTGGCAGGCCCGGCCCGGTTGGCCGTCGATCGCGATGGACAACGGACCAAGTTAGCCAACAAATAGGAGATCTAGTTCTCCTCAGGATCTGGTTGGGCGTCGATCACGACGGACAATCTGGTTGGGCGTCGATCGCGATGGACAGGAGACGGGTTGGCCCTCAGTCGCGACGGACAGGAGACAAGGCCGTCCATCGCGAAATCTTAATCGTGTCAGTCGTGGAAGATTCTGAGCCGTCCATCACAACTAGCTGTCTGTCGCGCGAGGGTAGCAACTATCAATGGCTACCAACGATCGATACGAGGGACCAACGTCAGTCGCCACTGTTGAAGGCCAGCGTCAATCGCCATTCACTGTCAGTCACCGCTCAATTTTCGTCGCCACCGTTCAAATGAAAACTCTTCCACAGGAGATGGTAGCAGGGCTTGAATTCATGACCAGCACGTTCATAGGCCATTCGTTCATCCAGTAGATCGGCACGCGCTCTCGCAAATATCCAGACAGACTTTCATCAAGGAGTGATGTCTTGTCTGCTGCTTCTTGGAGGTCACTACCCGATTATTAGATCCACTATTGCAGACCGCATTCAAAGAAATAGATCAGTAAGTAGTATTTAATGTATTATGTCTGAACATCATATAAACATATCAAATAGTCTGAACATTCTTTTATGCATTCAACCCTGAAAGAAAAGAAACAAAAATCCAAACTATATCCGCACATTTTCTTTCAACCTAGATATCATCTTCACGCACCTCAATAATAAACCTTTGATAACTTTTTGTGAAAATTTTATTACCATAAGTAAACACAACGTATAAATAGCGTTACGCAGAGTACATCACAAGAGTTATGAAATTGTTGAGTACAACAAAAAAATAATTCAATTTTTTCTTGTCAGAAGATTGTCACGTCTCATTGTCATCTCAATTTTCAAGATATAAGTGTCAAAAAGACATCTCAATCGTAGTGTCGATAAATGAATAATCAATATGAAGAGTGTATGGATATGACAGAATGAAAATTAGCTATCTATTCAAAAAAAAATCTCGTAGCAGCGCTAAATTTAAATCCCTGAAGAAGAACTCGATGCAGCGCTAACCTTAAATCTCTCAAGAAAAATTCGATGCAACGCTAACCTTAAATCTCTCAAGAAAAATTCGATGCAACGCTAGTCTTCCTTCTTCGCATGTCAAATCATAATCAGTATTTTGAACCTCCGTGCCTTCTCTCCCTCAAAATTTTGACGATACTGTTGCGTGCATGAAGGACAAGCACTGAAGAGAGGTTGTCAGATCCTTATGTGCTATAAGTCGTAGGTAACAAGAGGGCCTTCCATAGAATTCAAGCTGATGGAACTTATGATTTCGCCCCCATCTCTGTGCGCATGCCCTCCTCCTTAGAATCATGCGAATGAAGTTTCCTTCTCTCTCTCTCTCTCTCTTTCCGAACGTACCTGCAGAATCAATCATTAGGCCCCCTTCGATCCTTCTTCCCTATGGCAGCGATGGTCCTTTCATTTCAATTTCCCATGTATGATCCTCTGCATGAAGAACTCCCTTCTCTGCCTAGCTTGTTGATGGCATTAAGGCTCTTCTCTGTCCTATTTGGAACTCTTCCTTCTGCTCTGCACGTCTGCCATAGCCTCTCAAGAGCAGCAGTCCTTCATGTCACCAGATCTTCTCCTTGTTTTGCTGCCAGAAAATAAAATCTTGAATGTTGGCCTTCCTCCAATGATAATCTGAGCGTCGTTGTTCTTGGATCTGCCAGCCCCCTCCTCAAAGTCAAAGGACCCCCTTCTTTAAATATCGCCGCCCCCTTCTCTTTTTCCATGCGTAACTCCTCCTTTTCCCTTCGATTGCATGTACTTCTCTCCTCTTTTGGCCAATGTGATCTCCCGGATGATGCCTAGTTTGCATATCTCAGCTGACAAGTGGTCCTTTTACGTATGATGTACCTGATTCCCAAGCGTATGAGGCTTCTCGGCCTACAAGTTTCATGTCATACTCTGATCCCAACAGCAATGTCAATTACTATAACCCAGCCTTTCGTCCGAGTCTTGACATCGATGGAAGATATACCCAATTTGCATCTACGACCAGCAACAAGAATAATGCAGGCATCCCTCAAGTGAATGGTCAAAGTCATTACTTTATGTATAAAAACTCAAATCACAAAGAAAATGAATCATCCAACTTTTTGGGCAATAACCTATTGCAATAGGATTTCTAGCATATCCTGTTGATTCAACAACTCAATGGTTTGAGCTAATCATAGCTAGACATATGTTGATCAACATAAAGATCAAAGAGCTGCATCAACACCCATTAATTTTATCATCACCAATGTTCCGAATAAGAGCCTCTGCATTCTTTGGTAAGTTACTCTCTTTGTACAAATCTCTTAACTGCTGCATGTAATATCTTCATCATGATTTGAGTGGGGAGGGAGAAATCTCTCCGACATCCACCCCCACCAAAGTTGTGCGTCCTTCTGGATGCACCAACCAAGACCTCTGTGCTGCTTTCAGAAGATCATCTCATAATATTTTATATGTACATGGGTAAAAAAAGTAAAGTGCCTTATGCAGGGCTGAGTAATTAGCCCTATAAATGCATACTTTAAAATGCATAGAGAATAAATATGGTGCAATGAGCAAGGTAAAAGGTTTTCAATGGTGAGGTTTGTGCACTCACTCACATACATAGCATTGTGAAAATACATATACCTTACAATCTCTCATATGTGCATGGGTATAGATCAGATCGTGCCTCGATGCATGGTCTTGTAGTGTGACCCTACCACATGCATACTTTATGTGCATTTTCAAAATTATGGTGCATAAGGGATAAGAGCGTTTGATGAAAAGGTTTTTATCTCATATACTTAGACTTTGCTTGCAGATTTCATCATGCATGTTACAATGGAGATTGGTGCAAATGGACGTGCACCTAAGGGAAAAACTCAACATGTGTTTGTACATAATTTGATGCATACTTTAAATGCAAAGTGAAACAAAATGGTGCAAAAATGGAAGTAAAAGGTCATTCATAGTCTACTTTTGAAGAAAAACTTGGTTGTCCATAAACTCTCAGTCTTCATCGTGAACCTGAAAAATAATTCATCTTGAAAAAACTCGTGAAAAACATAACTATTAGCCAATTTAAACCAAATATATCAATTCAAGATAAAAAAACCCAAGTAATATTGAGTCAAATTTTGTAGCTTTCATCAAATCGTCTTTTCTTCCTTGACCTGCATTAAACCACTCAAAACTTTGATTAGAAAAGAAATATTTGCATCATTAAATTCTTAATTTTAGTTTAGGGAGAGATAAAACTCCTCGTGCTCGTAATTATCTTTTGTTTAGGGAGAGATAAAACTCCTCGCTCCTAATTACCTTTTGATAAGGGAGAGGTAAAACTCTTGTGCTCGTATCTTTGATGAGGGAGAGATACAACTCCCGTTCATCTTCATCATGTCACAAGTTTCATCATAAGAAAGTCATTATCATAAATTCATAAATTTCACATTAGCTTTTTCAACCTTTGAAACAAAGTTCATAAATTTCAGAAAAAATCATAATGTTCATAGTCTAATATAATCATCATATTTGTTGTAAACAAAATCATTTTGATCAAAATATTCATCATTTCATTATAATAATGTTCTTCATAATTGTTCATCATAATAGATTTCTTCCTATTTGTGAAAGAAAGAAATTCATAAGTTCATCATAAGTTTAGAAAATGACAAGCATATTGATCAAACTTATTTGCAAACATAATTTCAAACATGTTTTAGTTTAATTTGTAATCAGCAAACTTTGTGTTTTCATATTTTAGAGTTCTTTTGGTTAAGCAAATCATAATGTAAATCTTTATCATAAGCTTTTGACTAGCTTTTCCAAATATAAAACTTCATAAAACAAAACAATTTAGGTATATGTTTCTCAACAACAGGCATATATACAGCAAGCAATAACAAACTTTGAAAAATTTTATCTTCAATAAAAAACTATTCTCTTAAATTCTTCTCCTTTTTCTTAACTTTAGATGAGTTTTTGATATTATTTTCAATCTTACATATGGCTTCTTGTATCCATTTTTCCATATTCTTGTCATGTTCTAATGGAATTTGAAGATCTTCATCTTCAGATGTTTGAACTATTCTTTCATCTTTTTTATTTTTGTCACATTTATTGTCATTTTCTATGATTTATTGTCATTTTATTTTTTGTCACATTTATTGTCATTTTATTTATTGTCAATTATTGTCTTAAACTTATTCAATGTATCTTGATCCTTAAATGTAGTTTGAATATCAATGTTACTCATAGATTTATTATCAATGTTACTCATAGATTTAGGTTTAAGAAAAGTTTGATCATTATCCAAGCATTCGCCTTTAGTCACAATCTTGGTATTCATAGATTCTAATTGACATACATTGCTTTTCTCATCATGAATCTTAGGTTGCCATTGTTTCTGAAGTTTAGTTTTAGGACTCAATTTTGTTTGATCAAAATAGTCTATCATCCCCCCTCTACCTAAGTTTAATCTCAAAGGTAGTTGTGTTTGATAATCACATATTTTCTGTTTACTTTCTAGTACCAATTGTTGGCTACATGCTTTCTCATAGGCCATACAATTTCCATAAGTATGACCTAGTTGGTCACACCAGAAACATCTTACAATTCTCTTTGGTCTAGGAATGACTCTTCTATGATCGGGTAGAGGTTTTTGGTCAATAGAATATATAGATCTACTTTGAACTTGTACATGATATTTATCTTTGCATTCACATGTAGCACTTTCTTGTATTTGATTGTTTAACCTTTCAATGTTCTCTTTTAAACTTGCAATGTCATGGCCAATAGTTTTGAATGATGAAATTTCTTTTACATGATTTGTTAATGTTTCCATATGCTCATTCAAATTTGACAGTTCATAATGAAGAATTCCTTCTAAATTCCTAAACTCGTCAACAAATTAAGTATCTATTGATTTAAGATTTGCATTAAAATCAGATACTACTGTAGTTAAAATTGAAAGAAACGAGTTCAAGGACTCAAACTTGGAATTCAACTTAAAATCTATAAAGGAAACTAATCGTGATTCCATATCATGCAGAAGGTTTTCTACATTAGAATTCATTTTCATTTAACAATGTGCAAGAAAGAAGAATTCAAATATAAATACCTGGAATTTGTTTCCCGTCCGATGTACTTGAGTCGCAATGCCGATTTGTTTCACGTCAGGTTCACCAATTTGTCGGCGCGAAAGCGACGGTCGGTGGATCAGGGCGACCGCCAAAAATACGGCGCACGCGGGGTGCTTATAGCAATCTCAGATGGATAAAGATTCAAAGAGAAACTTAATATATATACTCAAAAGAATTATTAGTCCAGTGGGAAAACTCTTAATCTATCATTGAGAACTTTAGGAAAATCATTTTTAATAGATATGAAAGCACTGGAAAATCATCATGAAAAATATGCCTTCACAAAATTATTGAAACTAATAGGGACCATCTTCGGAATTACCAGATGTAATCATAAACTTTGGATTCTGCTTAGAACTGAAAAGCTATAGAAGATTATTCATATTCAAGAGAATGATGCCATTATCCTTTCACAAATTTGACTCAAATAGATAGTTTTATTCACGTCAAGATCGTTCTACTTTCAAATGAATATCAGCATAACATACATTTAGACTTAACATTAACTCAAGACAATATTAGCTATTTACAAAGTCTTAGACTCATAGACACGCAAGAAAATTGATAAGATACTTTGATAAAGATACCTACTTAGGTCAACCTACCTATCTTGTTTGGGCAATTGTTTTCATTGTCCTTGATCATGCTAAGGAACAAAATTTGAGATATGTATCAAGCCCTTGCCTCGATTTCGTAAAATAAAACTCCATATGTGTGGGAGAAAATAAATGCTTGCAAAACAAGGTAACTTGAATACAATATGTATAGTCTTATGAAAACTTTTCTTGAAACGATATTAGGTGAAAATTTTCAAGTATGGTTTAACGTCAAAAATACAAAATTCCCAGTGATGGTGAAGATCCTGGTTATTAGATCCACTATTGCAGACCGCATTCAAAGAAATAGATCAGTAAGTAGTATTTAATGTATTATGTCTGAACATCATATAAACATATCAAATAGTCTCAACATTCTTTTATGCATTCAACCCTGAAAGAAAAGAAACAAAAATCCAAACTATATCCGCACATTTTCTTTCAACCTAGATATCATCTTCACGCACCTCAATAATAAACCTTTGATAACTTTTTGTGAAAATTTTATTACCATAAGTAAACACAACGTATAAATAGCGTTACACAGAGTACATCACAAGAGTTATGAAATTGTTGAGTACAGCAAAAAAATAATTCAATTTTTTCTTGTCAGAAGATTGTCACGTCTCATTGTCATCTCAGTTTTCAAGATATAAGTGTCAAAAAGACATCTCAATCGTAGCGTCAATAAATGAATAATCAATATGAAGAGTGTATGGATATGACAGAATGAAAATTAGCTATCTATTCAAAAAAAAATCTCGTAGCAGCGCTAAATTTAAATCCCTGAAGAAGAACTCGATGCAGCGCTAACCTTAAATCTCTCAAGAAAAATTCGATGCAGCGCTAACCTTAAACCTCTCAAGAAAAATTCGATGCAGCGCTAGTCTTCCTTCTTTGCATGTCAAATCATAATCAGTATTTTGAACCTCCGTGCCTTCTCTCCCTCAAAATTTTGACGATACTGTTGCGTGCATGAAGGACAGGTGCTGAAGAGAGGTTGTCAGATCCTTATGTGCTATAAGTCGTAGGTAAGAAGAGGGCCTTCCATAGAATTCAAGCTGCTGGAACTTATGATTTTGCCCCCATCTCTGTGCGCGTGCCCTCCTCCTTAGAATCATGTGCATGAAGTTTCTTTCTCTCTCTCTCTCTCTCTCTTTCCGAACGTACCTATAGAATCAATCATTAGGCCCCCTTCGATCCTTCTTCCCTATGGAAGCGATGGTCCTTTCATTTCAATTTCCCATGTATGATCCTCTGCATGAAGAACTCCCTTCTCTGCCTGGCTTGTTGATGGCATTAAGGCTCTTCTCTGTCCTATTTGGAACTCTTCCTTCTGCTCTGCACGTCCGCCATAGCCTCTCAAGAGCCGCAGTCCTTCATGTCACCAGATCTTCTCCTTGTTTTGCTGCCAAAAATAAAATCTTGAATGTTGTCCTTCCTCCAATGATAATCTAAGCGTCGTTGTTCTCCGATCTGCCAGCCCCCTCCTCGAAGTTGAAGGACCCCCTTCTTTAAATATCGCTTCCCCATTCTCTTTTTCCATGCGTAACTCCTCCTTTTCCCTTCGATTGCATGTACTTCTCTCCTCTTTTGGCCAATGTGATCTCCCAGATGATGCCTAGTTTGCATATCTCAGCTGACAAGTGGTCCTTTTACGTATGATGTACCTGATTCCCAAGCATATGAGGCTTCTCGGCCTACAAGTTTCATGTCATACTCTGATCCCAACAGCAATGTCAATTACTATAACCCAGCCTTTTGTCCGAGTCTTGACATCGATGGAAGATATACCCAATTTGCATCTACGACCAGCAACAAGAATAATGCAGGCATCCCTCAAGTGAATGGTCAAAGTCATTACTTTATATATAAAAACTCAAATCACAAAGAAAATGAATCATCCAACTTTCTGCGCAATAACCTATTGCAATAGTATGAACTAATTTTAAAGATTTCTAGCATATCTTGTTGATTCAACAACTCAATGGTTTGAGCTAATCATAGCTAGACATATATTGATCAACATAAAGATCAAACAGCTGCATCAACACCCATTAATTTTATCATCACCAATGTTCTGAATAAGAGCCTCTGCATTCTTTGGTAAGTTACTCTCTTTGTACAAATGTTGGGGGATTCTTTGACAAGAAGGAGTTTGAGGGTTTGTAGGAGAAAATGGAAGGACCAAAAGAGAAAATACACCTTGGAAGTCTCTGCTTTCTATTGATTACAGTAAGAAAATTACAATGTTTGAAATACAAGATACACCAATACCTCTGTGCACAATCCGCAGAGTGCCCAATCACAAAATATCCAATATCCCAATGTCCTATTGCTGCCGACCTCCTCTGCAACAAACCTCCACCTGCTTCAAGCTTCTCCTTGTGCACACCTTGCACCAAGCTTCCACAAGGGGGGAGGAGTGAATACCTGCTGTCGGCAAGCGTACACTGCCAAAGGACCTTGAGATACTTGGGGGAACTCTAGCTTAGCACACCTCTGCACCAAAATCCTTGGTCACTCTCTATGCACCTTGCACTTCCACTTCTGTGCGACGTACTCTGGTGACTCTTGCACTTCCCTCTCTTGCTCCACTTAGCCTATGCTCTCTTGCTTACTCCAACCTTGGTCCAAGAATGGCTCTTCCTTGATTTTAGTGTGCCGATCACGTACGCTCCTAACTGCAAGTGAATCTTGGTGCTCACTTTGATGTCCCAAGATGGCTCTCACAAGTGGCAGCCAACTACTCACTGTTTTGTCCTGTAGTGACTTTAGTCTAAAACCAAAAATTTTAATGGGGGGCCATACTTTCACCTGTGCGTACATTTTGCCGCTTCACATGCCTTCACATTTCCTTTTAATTCTTCACTTTTGCACATAAGGGGGGTTCACCTGAACCTTCCAAAACACTTTAAAACACACTTTGAACCTTAGGGAAATTAGAGAAAGTACCTCTGCAACCTGCAACCTATTTTCTCCAATTTACCCTTTGTGGATAATTCATTGTGCACTACCTGTGCACTTTGACACCTGCACTTTGACTTTGCACCTATTGACTTTGACCTTTGACCTTGTAGACTTTGACCAGTTGACTTTGACCGTTGACTTTGACTGCAGTTGACTTTGACCAACATGACTTTTATGGGCTCAACAACAAATCTCTTAAACGCTGCATGTAATATCTTCATTATGATTTGAGTGGGGAGGGAGAAATCTCTCCGACGCCGACCCTTCACATGGATGCACATACCTATGCGAAGAGGTGCGATGTTTGTGAGCGAACTCAGTATCCTATACGCAAAGATGAGATGCCTCTGAAACCTATGATGGGTGGACGTGCATTCTCCAAGTGGGGAATAGACTTTGTAGGTCCTATTAATCCCCCAGCTAAGGGTTCTCATGCTGAGTATATCATTGTTTCCATTGATTATCTAACCAAGTGGGTAGAGGTAAGAGCTACGACAAAGAACGATGCTCAAACGATGGCCAAGTTCTTATTTGAGAATGTGTTCACAAGATACGGGCTACCTATAGAGCTAGTTAGTGATAGAGGGACTCACTTCTTGAATGAAGTCATTGAAAATCTTCTCCAAGAATTCTTGGTGGTACATAAGAAGTCTGCCCCCTATCACCCACAAGCTAATGGGCAAGCCGAAAGCACAAACAAGATTCTATGCAATGTGCTTACCAAATTAGTGAATAATAAACGCTCTAATTGGGACAAACAGCTACACCACGCTGTTTGGGCATACCGAGTTGCCTATAAAACGGTGCTCCAAGCCACACCCTTCCAGATGGTGTTTGGCCAAAATGCAATGCTACCATTGGACTTCTTGATACCTACACTAAAGGTAGCACAGGAACATGAGTGGACGGGCCATGAGCTCTCCTCAAGGATCTTTGACCTTGAGCGATTAGGAGAAACAAGACTGAGGGCTACTACAGGAATATATGCAGCTAAAAAATGACAGAAGGCTTAGAGGTCGGAGACTTAGTTTTGGTGTATACCTTGAAACAACATGCGAGAAAATTAGAGAAGAGAGGCTATGGACCTATGATCATAAATAGGATCTCGACTAGTGGGGCAGTCCATAATTCCTTTTGTAACCTTAGAGATAGGACAAAGGAAGAGTGCAAGGACTGTAAGGGCCTTGATTGACTCAGGTGCAGCCACTAGTGGTGTTAGATTTTCTTACTGTCAAAAGTTGAAATTAAATGTCAATCCTATAGAAGCATATCTCATAGGATTGGGAGGAGTGGAAACCCCTTGCATGGGCAAGGTGGAACTTCCCCTCTATATTCATGATGTTTTACTGACAGTTAAAGTACTAGTGTGTCAAGATGAGGATCTCACTGAACCTCTTGTCTTGGGTCAAGACTGGATCTATGATAATGCGGTCAACCTAAACCTAAGAAGTGGACTTCTTCAGGTATGGGTAAATCAGTGTCGAATTACAGTTGAGTTAGATAATGGAGCACTCATGGAACTAGGAAACGCACAGACTCCTGGTCCTTCTAGGGGTACACATGAAGCTGACAATGCTATTCTTGTCCAAAACTATGTGATGCAAAAGGATGATTGTCTCAACAAAGAAGTTAAGGGTACAACGGAAATTCCTTCTTTTCCAAAAGCCACAGGGATGCAGCAACCAAAGGTGGATCAAATGCAGAAGAAGCAGCCGACTTATGCTCGAGGCACAAAGAAAATACGACGCAGGGTGTCTCAACCACCAAAACAAGTGTGGGTACAGAAAGGCGAGCATCTTATTGCGGTCAAGCCACCACAACTGGCTCAACTTCCTATTAGTGATCGACAACAGGACACTAATAAGAAGTCATCCAAAAATTCTTCCGTGAAGGTCCGGTTTATTTGGGTACCCAAGAAGTCCATGAAGGCTAGCCCACAATCACAACAAATTTGGGTGCCTAAGGCTTGCTTGCGGGCTCAGATAGCTACACAAAAACCACACCCCTTACTCACTCGAACAGCTGATACCTACTCTTATACATCACGCACGAACACATCTTCACCTATGAGCACGAGTAGAATCACTGGAAAATGGTTGCCTAAAAAGACTCATTTCCAGGTTGACATTCTGATCAAGCCCTTTAGAGTCCCCAGAAAATCAAAACAGAGTGTCATCCACTATGTTTGGCAACCCAAGCCTTGTAATAAATCCCCTAACCCATTTGTAAAGCCACCTCCACTTACTAAATGCATCCATAATGCACCCGACCCCCCAATTAGCTCATGGGTATTCAGCATCAGCTAACCACACTACACACTCACATCCACTCAAGCACTAACTAACCACCTAACTACATCACAATTCATCAAGTTAATGTTGTAACGGGGACACAGTGTCGTTTTGTGTCCATTGCAATGTTAACATTTATTCATATATTCTCACAGAACCGGCAGCGATTTCTTCAACATGGTTGAGGCCGCAGGGACAAGCTCTCAAGCAGGAACGAGCCAACAAGTGGTGGATTTAGACAGTTTACCCATTCTACCTGAGACAAATGAAAGATGGGAACAATTGCAGGCCATCAAAATCATACCAGTAGCAGACCCCCCAAGTGGCCACACCATGCCCGTAGGAAAAGCTTCCCACTGGTTTAGTGAAGTTGCAGGACCCTTGGGAGAGGGATCATACCTATGGGAGTCAGAGTTGGACTTCAATGGGAAGCAAGGTAAATACCATTTCTTTACAAGGGAATTTGAAAAGTTACAAAATGCAGAAGGTCTACATCCGGTATGGGAGAAGGCGGGATTGGATGCATATTTCAGTGCCCGGCTCCCAAAGCCTGACTTCATGCAGTGCTTCTATCTCATCAATACCCTGACTCCAAGCAAGAACCCAAAAGGAGCAAGCTCATTTGTGCTCCCATCTCTGACAAAAGGAAATGAGCTCAAACAGTTTAGGCTCTCAAACAACTTAGTGAGAGAGGCCCTAGATATGCGCGGAATGCATATTCCAACAGAAAAGGAGACCCTCATGCCTGATTACATGAAAAATCGAAGCCTCACCAAGCTCAAGGACATGGTGGCCATGACGCCTAATATTGCAATACACCTTCGCATGTGCATGCAGCACTTTGCTTTTCCGGCCCAAGATAGATTCACCATGCCACCCAAAAAGATATGGTTTAGTTTGTATCTGGCAGAGACATAGAGCCTCACCATCAACTTACCCCACTGGATAATTGATAAGATACACCTAGCCCACAAACGATGGCCGTGGAAGCATGTTTTATATGGATGTTGTGCTCTGACTAGGATCATTTATCGGTGTTTGGCTTATGACATCCCTATTCAACGGGCCCTGATGTGGAATCGAGTAGAGCAGTTTAGAGGCAGGACGTCCACTGGACCCCCTTCTAAGAAGATGAGAGGAACTGTCCAAGTCCCTTGTGCTCAACCACGTGGAGCCACCCTAACACCGGACGTTACCCCTCCACCCCGAAGAGTTCGGCCATTCACACTACGAGTTCCAAGATGCAGCACCGATGGTCCTAACTTGATATTTCCTCCCGTCCCAACCGATCTTGAATTTCCCGGTGGTGCACCCTTGGAAGAACTCACGAATGAAGACTTCGAACAATTGTTACAAGACATAGAGCTGGAGGCAGAAGAGGCACAACAAGTAGAGAATGTTCAACCGCAGGCAATGACCTTCCAAGTACCTGTTACCACAGTTGAAGTGGATGAAGAGGACGATGAAGATGAAGAATATGAGGAAGATGAGGAGGAATATGACCACGAACATCAAGATGAGCAACAGGAAGTGCCAGAACTGGTAGGTGCACCTACATACACCGCTCAACTACAAAGGTTATACGACACGATCAAAGCAGTCCAAGAAAGGCATCAACTCTCCCATGCATCAGGCCAAGCCTTGATGCAAGAAATGCTCGCAGACGACGGAGTGGATCAACATTTTATTGACACCCTCAAATTAGTGTCAGAATCTTTAAGAGTTCCGGAGGCTGTCCACACAGCTGTACGCCAGTCCGTGAGGTATGACAAACGTAGAGTCGACACATTACCACGAGCAGGTAAGACTATCAGGATACCCATCACAGAGCCAAAAGTAACCATTGAAACCACAGCTACCCTCACCACCACCATTGACCTATCTGCTGAAACTTTTGTTCAAACATCACCCATCTCACCCCCGCACCCCCTTTCCCCACCTTCTCCACCCACACCACCACCTCCTACCATGGAAGAAACGACAGTCATCAGCTCTACCTTCACTTACAACCCAACCTCATCCACATCCTTCTCATTTCGAGAGCCGACCTCACAGAACACCCTCTTTTCTTCCATCACCAATCCCTTGTACACTTCGCCCTTTCTGTCCTCCGAACCCATAATTGGCCACCCCATAATTCCAAGTGTGGTTGGAACCCCCGCATCCACGGAAGGCATCTGTAGCTCAGTGATGAGTAGCACCTCCTTTAATGTCAATCCGGGAAGACATGAGGGTGGTATGAAGACCTCAAACAAGTGATGGCACAAGTGCGTGAGTGAGAAGCACACTAACATGCACACACATTCACACACACGCGCACACACAGTAAGACAAAGAGATAGAAGCAATGGAGTTCTTTTAGATTACTTCAAAAGTGCTCATACAAGTTCAATTCTATTACAAGCTAACCCCCAAAAATGAGCTCTCTAGCTCTATTTATAGTTTTTTTCTAGTTTTTGGCCCTATCCAGACCTAGTGTTCGGCCTAGTTAAAAATTAGGTTCTCTGGCCTATTTGGAGGTTCAAACGGAGTCTAAAAAATGCAAAAACTGATAGGTAGGTACTTCTAAAGCTCCTCAAGCTCAAGGACTGCTTGGCTTGCACAAAATGGAGCTACGAAAATATGAAATGATATTTACAATGGTTTTTAGTGATGAAAATCACTATTTTTGTAGGGATTTCTTCTAACAGTTTGACATACATTTCCTGGAGCTCCCTACTTGCTCCTTCTTCTTGTGTGCCCACCTCTTTGATACATGAAAAATTTAGATGGCCTACTTGCCAGATCTTCTTTGACTACTCTGTCTGCTTGTGCCTTCTCTTCGTTCCGACTCCCTTCATTGGCTTCCTTGCCTTCTGAGTCCTTTAGTTCCTTACTGCTGCCAACACCCCCCCTCTCTCGTGTCTGTCGTCTCTGACAGACCCTTGTTGAGTGGGTCGTTGGATGTAGTACTCCACAACATCTGTGGCTAAATGATGTTCTGCTATTCTCAACCCTTTGGCCAAATCAGTGAGTAGGGCATCCCAGTCTACTGGCCCTAGAACTTCTGGATGTGGCAGACGTAGCTTTTTTGAATGGAGAACTTGTTCCATCGCAAATAATTGCAATAAATGAGATGGTCTGGGAATGAATATCTCTGAATGATATTCCCAGAACCCTGTGATAAACATTTCTTCAAACGTCTGTTTGAAGCAGGCCGGTAGATACTTGATACGAGCATGCCATGCATATACGACGTTAATGGATGGTGTGGTGCTCATATCGTAGACAAGGTCCTGATTTCCTTCATTAAATCCGAGAGCCGAGGTGAGGTGCTTTGATATTCTTAAATGTCCTGAATGTAATCAGCATGAGCTCAAAAATTTTGAGGCACATTTCTGCCATGACATCTGGGACATTCTTGAACCTGACTGCCCAGTGTCGGATAGTTGAAATCATGTAGTTGACCGTGGGTTGGCCTCTAGGTGGGGCTAAGTAGACACAATTGAGCCATTTTTCACATCCTTTGACTGTCAGCATTGTTTTTGTGTACTCTGGCCATGACCTTCTTCGAAAGACAGGGCAGTAGCAGGGATTATACTTGATATAGAGAGGCATGTTATTCCATGTGCGTACCATCTCAGGGTAGGTTTCAAGCAGACGGATCCTCCAAGTAGGTTGATGTATATTCCCCTGCTTGGCACTCGCATGGATGTCATCCGATGCAAACTGTGTTGCCGAGGTTGGTTCTTTTGTTGTGCGTTGCTTGATTTCAGCATTGTAATCTACCATTAATACACAGAATGGAACATCCAGATCATCGGACGTGCCAATCCACCTATGATGGGAGAGGTTTCTGAAGTAATCCAATTTTATGACGACTTCTTCCAATCGTGACATAGACGCTATCTGAACTGCAACTCTCTCATCATGGGTTGTAGCAACCTTCTCCAACCTTTGCATCCATTCAGGCGCTTCGATCTCAATCGTGTCCATTCCTTCTTCTGTTTGCTTACCTCCGGGTGTTGGCATGGGAACATATGGGTCTTCAAAGATCTCCTCCACTTGAATTGGCACTAAGTCTTCAGGTTCCGATTCCGCCAGGGGAGAGGGTTGACGTTCGTATTGAAGAACTTTACTTCGTAGTTCTTTTAGTTCTGCTCTGAGTTCGGCGACTTCTACAGATGTGTCGGCTGCGGTTGTGACTTTGCTTGGTGACTTCTGCTGAGTTGCTAGTTGCTTTAGTAGATCATCTCTTTCTCTTTCTAATGCTGTGTGGGCTTCCAAGAGGTCGGCATGGGTTTCCAAGACAATTTGCATACTTTCAGATGGGATAGCCTTGAAATTCTCTGGGTCGACTTCATGCGGGGAACCCTCCATTGCTGCTTCCAGGTTTTCTTTGTTCTGTTTGTGCAGTCTCTTATTCTCTTCGAGTGTGGCGGACATGTGCTTCCGTAATAAGGCGAGGTTGCATCGAAGTTTGAGATTGTCTGTGATCTGCGTATGTAACATGTCATTGAGTTGTTGTTTTTCTTCAGTATCTGACTGGGGTGGATTGGCTACTAACTGCTCATGTTGTTCCTGTAAAGTAGCATACTGTTGTTGTAGTAGCCACTTTTCCCTCTCTAAGTCAATGAATCTTCCTTGTAATGTTTCATGGCTTCTGAACAGACTTGTATGCTGAGCATCTAGGTGTTGATAATGTTGTTGTAGCTGAGACATACTGGTGTAGCTCAAGCGAAAGCACCACCTCCTTTACTTGTCAATCCGCGGAGACGTGAGGACCGGTATGAAGACCACGAGCAAGTGAAGGCACAAGTGCGTGAGTGAAAGCACACAAACATGCACACACATACACACACACGCGCACAAAGTAAGATCAAAGAGAGGAACAATGGAAAGCTTAGATTGCAAAAGAGTTCTCTTACAAAAGTTCTATTCTCTAACAAGCTAACCTCAAAAATGAGCTCTCTAGCTCTTTTTATAGTTTTTTGACTAGTTTTGGCCCTGTCCAGACCTAGTGTCCGGCCTAGTTAAAAATTAGGTTCCAGGGCTTATTTGAGGGCTCAAACGAAGTCTAAAAAGTATGAAAATTGGTACGATGGTACTTCTAATACTCCTCAAGCTCGAGGACTCCTCGGCTTGAACAAAATGGAGTTACTAAAAATAGATAATGGTATTTACAATGGTTTCTAGTGATGAAAATCACTATTTTTGTAGGGGATTCTTCTGAAAATTTGACATACACTTCTTGAAGCTCCCTACTTGCTCCCTTTCCTCGTGTGTCCACCTTTTGATGTGCTTCCATGCTTTGTCCTTGACTTTGAGCTTCAACACTCCCCCCCCTCTCGAGTCTGTCGTCCCTGACAGACCCTTGTTGGAAGGGCTGTTCTGTGTAGTGCTTTGAGAGGTGGTGTCCATCCGTTGTATGAGCTGGTTCCTTGGATTCCAGCAAGAATGTGTCGTTGTGAGCTTTCAAAACTGCAAGTTGCTCAGAAGAGGTTGTCAAGAGTGATTTGGAGCAACTACTGGCTTCAATTTGCTTCCGAGATATGGATGTTGTTCCCATGATGTCTGCTAGCTCTTTTAAAGATGATGTTGAGAGCATTCATGCCAACTACTCATAACCCATAATGAATGATGGGTAAGTGTGTTCGTGCCTGGGTTGAAAAAAGTATGTGCCTTGTGCACGGCCTTGTAATGTAGCCCTACGCATGCTTACTTGGAAAATGCATTGGAAGAAGTATGGTGCAAAAATTGCGGGTCTTGAGCTAAGTGCTCAAGGGTATGCTGACGAAGAGGTTTCCTAAACTATCATGGTTATGGTGTTTCCAGAGTAAAGATACTTACCATGGCGAAGGTTGATGGAT
Organism: Ceratopteris richardii; assembly: GCA_020310875.1. NCBI lineage: Eukaryota > Viridiplantae > Streptophyta > Polypodiopsida > Polypodiales > Pteridaceae > Ceratopteris > Ceratopteris richardii. The sequence continues at coordinate 32,061,305 of CM035407.1, forward strand.
GTTTGCCTCTTCGTGTTGTACACTCGGCCTTTGGGATGGAACCTTGTTGATGAATGTCCATGTTGATTGTCCACTGATGAGATCTTTTGAGTGGTGGATCCCCTCTCCTCTTTTCAAAGCAACATTTGTCACTAACAATGTGCATTTCTGAGCTTGGGCTCATGCACGTTCACTTCCCTATATTGACACTCAGAGGAATATTGGACACGTGCCGGTTTCTAAGAGATTACCATGCTGATTGACATAGACCATTCACCAGTGCTATTGTTGCATACTGGTTCAGGAAATACTGAGAATTGAATTGCTTTATATTCCTTGGCAAGCAACATCAGGTAACTACACCAAGCTGAGTTTCACATATGCTCTTTAGCTCACCATATGCAGGAGTCTTCTCCTCCAGAACTACCTTTCGCAGATATCTCCTTGGATGCTCTGGTACATGAAGTAGTTAAGCATCACTCAAGTTGCGGACCTTCAAGCTCTTCATTCCAGATAAGGCAGCAATAATCTCACTGCTGGCCGAGAGACACTTCTATCCAAATTGATAAATGCCTAGTAATCGACAGTTCCACCTTCAACTAAGCATGCCTCATTCATGTTTCATAAGCCAAACTTGGGAACAAGCTCTCGCCCACTTTTCTTTCCCCCCTTTTTTTTTTTTTCTTTTTTTTTTTTTCTTTTTTTTTTTTTTCAGAGGAACAGGATATCACAAAACAAGAACACAAAAGTTAGTATCAATAGAAATGTTTGACATATGTCACTGTGCTCTTGTGCATGGGATTCTCAAGTGTGTCTATGCACGGCCGTGTAATGTGGCCCTATATCAATGCATACTTTGGAAATGCATGACCTCAATGGTGCAAAAGACAGGGTTGTGCAAGGAGCACATGGTTGTTGCTCGTTCGAGGCTTTCGATGTTATTCGTGGAGGTTGATGCCGACCTTGGTGGAGGTATCCATTGAGTCTCGAACCGATGTAATCCTCCTTATTGGAGTCCATTGTAGAACAGTATTTGGCACTGTAGAAATCACTTCAGGCGCCTTCCTCTTCGGATGCAATCTGAACTGTGGTATCCAGTGTGGTTGGCGCTTTGGTTCGATGGAGACTGCTTGTACTTTTGGCTTCCAAACCCATATCCTTTTTGCACGTCTTCCTACTATTCTTGAAGAGCTGATTTGATCTTCTTTCGGTCTCTGTACGTGGTTCTTACCCTCTTCTCTTTTTGGCTTCTTGGTTGAGACCTTTCGCATGTGGGAGAACATAGGTTGTTGTGGATGTAAGAGCTTCTTAGGTACCCACATTTGTAATTGCCCTTGTTGAGCTGCAGCTAACTTCTTAGGCACCCAAACTTGTTGGATACCTCGTGATTGAGCTTGTCCGAGCTGCTTTCTTCGTCTTCTGACTTGGTTGGCTTGCCTGGATGGGATTTGTGGGGGCAAGGCTGGTGGTTGCGCTCCTTTGCGTACCCAGATCTGCTTCATGCCCGGAACCGCTTTTTTATCGAATGGTGTCTTTCTATTTGATGTAGCAGTTGTCGTGAACGATTGTGGTTGTGTTTGCTTGTGTGGTGGGCTCACTACTGTGGCTACTTGATTCTTTGGAGAAGAAGAAAGATCCACCCGCCTTCGAACCTGGTCTTCCACTATTGACTCCTTCTGCATCATAGAGCTTTTGACACATACAACATCTTCTTTCATATGATTAGTCTTGGAAGAACTAAGAGAGTGTGTGGTGCCATGATCTAGGAGCATGCAGTTCTCTAATTCTAATGTAATGCATTGTTCATGTACCCAAACTTGAAGAATTTGACTTCTTAGGTTTAAGTTAACTGCATGGTCATAGATCCAATCTTGACCCAGGACAAGTGGTTCTGTAAGGTTCTCATCTTGACATACTAACGCTTTGACTTTCATTGGAACATCTTGAAGGTAGATGGGAAGTTCCACCTCGCCCAAACAAAGGGTTTCCACACCTCCCAAACCTATGAGATAAGCTTCTATGGGATTGATGTTCAACCCCAAGTCTTGGCAGTAGGAAAGTCTAACTGCACTACTTGCTGCACCTGAGTCAATCAATGCTTTCACCGTCCTTGCACCCTTCCCTTGTCCTATCTCTATGGTCACAAAGGGTCTTCGGTCAATGACCTGAGAAGTCGCTATGTCTGACTTTTGACACATATCCATGTGATATTTTGGGGCTTTTGAGTTGACTTCTAGGCCTAATCGCCTTAACTTATTTCGCCTAATACGCTCTCTGGCCTCTACCTGTGCTTCTTCTCTCACTCTTAACTCTTCTTCTTTTCGCTTCTTCGCAGTGTTGAGTCTCATTAGCATATCCTCAGTAAGAGGTTCTTGATATAGTTTGACTCTACAGCCACTAATATAGTTTGGCAAGATATCTCCTTCTAGAGTGGCCAACTGAACTGCACCACTAGTGGAAATTCTATAAATGATCATGGGTCCATATCCTCTTTTTTCCAACTTACGGGCATGTTGTTTTAGTGTGTATACCAACACTAGATCTCCCTCTTTCAATCCCTTATCCTTGATGTGTGCATCAAAGTATGCCTTTTGCCTCTTCTTTGCAGCGTAGATGCCTGCTGCCGCTTGTAGCCTCGTTTCACCCAAGCGTTCGAGATCAAAGATCCTAGAGGACAATTCATGCCCATTCCACTCATACTCTTGTGCTACTTTTAAGGCAGGGATTAAGAAATCTAATGGTAGCACAGCATTCTGTCCGAAGACCATCTGAAATGGGGTGGCGTTCAGTACCGTTTTGTAGGCAACTCGATAAGCCCAAACAGCATGATGAAGTTGTTTGTCCCAATCAGAGCGTTTATTATTCACCAGTTTTGTCAATACGTTACAGAGGATCTTATTGGTACTCTCGGCTTGTCCGTTGGCTTGTGGATGATAGGGGGCGGATTTCTTATGTATCACCAAGAATTCTTGGAGAAGATTTTCAATGACTTCATTCAAGAAGTGTGTGCCTCTATCGCTCACCAACTCTATTGGTAGTCCATATCTCGTGAACACATTCTCGAATAAGAACTTAGCCGTAGTCTGAGCATCATTCTTTGTTGTGGCTTTGACTTCTACCCACTTTGTAAGGTAATCTGTGGCTACAATGATGTACTCTACATGGGAGTTTCTAGCTGGGGGGTTAATAGGACCTATGAAGTCTATCCCCCACTTCGAAAATGCACGTCCTCCCATCATTGGCCTCAAGGGCATCTCGTCTTTTCTGACTGGATATTGTGCACGTTGGCATGTGTCACATTTCTTCACATAGGTATGTGCATCCATATGAAGAGTGGGCCACCAAAGTCCTGAGAATAGAATGGTCTTGATCACTCGGTCAGGACCAAAATGTCCACCTGCAACACCGCTGTGTGCAGTTTCTAAGACTTTCAAATAATCTAATGCACAGTCTTAAGTAACCATCTTTACCTCTTCGGTATAGGTTCTCTCCTACTAAGGCATAGCCTTGAGCCTCTTGCTCCATATTTCGTCTTCTTGCTAGACTGGCCTCTTTGGGTAATCTTCCCGATCTCATAAACTCTACCAATGGAGCACTCCAATCTGGAATTAATGATACTTGATAAAGGGTCGCATGCTCCACTGGTGGTCTCTCTCTGCACTTCGGACAATTCTTGATCCACTCATGTATTTCTTTGTCCATGCTAGGCCAATACACTCCTAAACGTTTCAAATTCTGCAATGTTCGTTGTTTAGAATAGTGATTTCCTAGCAATCCCTCATGAGCTTGCTGCAACCAACTACTATGTTCATCATCCTCTACACAACAAGCTAATACACCCTCAGTATCTTGTTTGTACATGCTTCTTGCTAATATGTGATATTTTTGTGATTTTACAATTTCTTCTTGTGATGTTTTCACATTCTTATTTGCAGGGCCAAAGGTTAGGACTGGTACCAACTTATTTGCCCATTTAGGAACAACTTCTAAATTGAACAGATAAGCATCGGGTAATTCGTCAGACACTCCTTGCGGTGACTCTCCTGAAGTGATGCGAGAAAGGTGATCTGCCCGAAGGTGGGTTCTACCTTTCCTGACAACAACTTCAAAGTCATATTCCATTAGTAAGAGGAACCATCTTACCAAGCGTCCAGTATTGCAAGGTTTATTGACCAAATATAACAAAGCTTGATGATCAGTGAAAAACTTGAACTTGTTGGCCAATAAATAGTGTCTAAACTTCTTAACAGCATATACCATGCCTAACCCTTCTCGCTCGGTTGTGGTATAATTTCTTTCGGCTGGGTTTAGTTGTCTACTAGCATATGCTATGGGCAAATCTAAATTCCCTTCACCTGTGGGTTGTGCTAGCACACATCCTATGGCATGATTGGATGCATCCACATGGACATGGAATGGTTTATTCCAATCAAGAGTGGTGAGTATTGGTGCCGTGCACAAACGTTTCTTCATTTCGTTGAAAGAATTCTCGCATTCGTCGTTCCACTCAAAATTAGACAACAAGGCATAAAGGGGTCTAGCTATGATCGCGTACATGTGGATAAACCTACGGTAATATCCACAATGGCCCATAAAGGCTTGTACCTCTTTAACATTCCTTGGCCTTGGCAGCTCCGCTATGGCTCGTACCTTGTCTTCATCCGTTGAGATTCCATTCTTAGAAACAATATGACCGAGGATTTTACCTTGACGCACCATGAACACACACTTTTCTGGGTTCAGACACACTCGATATTCTCTACACTTGTTGAAGATTTGTCTGAGCTCAGGGATGTGAAATCTTCTTTCTTGGGAATGAGCACATAAATCATCCACATACACTTCTAAGCTCTTTCGTAAGAACTCTTTGAAGACATGACACATGAGCATTTGAAATGTTGCAGGTGCATTGGTGAGCCCAAATGGCATCACACGAAATGCAAAGATTCCCCACTCTGTAGCAAAAGCTGTTTTGTGTTGATCTTCTGGGGCAATGGCTACTTGATTGTAACCTGAAAATCCATCAAGGAAGCTATAAACTTCCTTGCCTGCAACACGCTCCAAAAGGTGTTCTGTGATTGGAAGTGGATAACTATCTCTACTCGTAGCGGCATTAACTTTTTTAAGGTTAATACACACTCGCAACTTCCCGTTCTTCTTGGGTACCACAACAATGGGGGACACCCATTCGGTATGCTCAATCTCATAGATGAATCCGGCTTCAATCAACCTATCAATTTCTTCTTTTATTTTTGCTGCATAGGTATCATTATATGTGTAGGGCTTCTGTTTGGTGGGCTTAGCATCAGCAGTCATGGGGATAGTATGAGAGCAAATTCTTGGATCTACCCCTTTTAAGTCTCTATAGTGCCATGCAAACACATCCCTATATTCCCTTAATAGAGCTATGAGCTCCATTTCTTCTCTTGCACTTAGGTCATCTCCTATATATGTGCATCTCTCTTCGTTCTCTTCAATGGTCACTACAATCTTCTTGGTCTTTTCTTTATTATCATATGATTCTCCTATGATGGCCTCTCTCTTAGGCATTCGTACCAAAATTTTGCGGTCGTCAACTTCATATTTCTTGAAGTTTTCTGGTACTTCAAACACTGATTCCTCCTTTTCTTGTTTCACTACTTTTCTTTTCTTTTTCTTTTGACTACTCTCACTTCCATCCTTTGAGTTTACTGTTTTAATACTTGTGAGAGGTTCTTCTTCTTTCTGGGTGAACACTCCTATATCTTCTAGATAGTGCTACTCTGAGTTAAAGCAACTATCCATCACAATAGACTCCAAATCATCGTCATTCTCTTCTTCTTCTATGACATCACTAGGGTCACATTCTTCTAGCAAGGGTTGACACATGAACACTGAGATATCATAACCCTCCTCATCACAATGAGGTGTCCACTGTTCCTCATTGACAGCAATGTCCATGGTGGCTAAGATTTCTGGCCAGCCATGAGGCTCAAACTCCTCATCTGGAAAGATCATCGGTGTGTAGGCTGGGTCCCTAACTGGTCTATCTCCTTGTGAAGTTCCTTCTTCTCTTGCCTTTAAACGTTTTTCCTCTTCCTTTGCGACCTTGCACATCCACAAATGAGTATCTTCATGCAGCCATGATGGATCAGGTGAACTTTCCGAATGCACAGAGATGGAATCTTCTTTCACTTTGTGGATAGAATTCCACTGTAGGGGTGGTACGTCTCTGAAGGTGTAATCCTTCAGATTGACCTTAGTGGTGACCCCTAAGTGCTGTAAGTACAAGGAGTTAGTTCCCCAATCCTGTACTATTTGCAATTGTCGTAGGAAGGGTCTTCCTAGGATCATCTCAAAGACATTATTTTTCTCAAAGTCACATATAGCAAATGTGTGCTCAAACTCTACACCACAAGTGGTTAGAGTGATCCCTTCTAGCAATCCTAGAGGTCTTTCAAAATGACCATCAGCCATTTGAAGCTTCATTCTAGTTGGTCTTAATGTGGGCTTGCCCCATTGCTTCCACAAGGAGGTGGTCGCAATAGCAACACCAGCACTTGAATCTATGATTGCTTTGGTTGTGTAACCTTGGTAGGTGATTGGAAGATAAGTATTACCTTCTTCACCCTCACACATGTCCCCTATTTTGTCTAGAGGTATCTCTGGTACCCTTTGCTTAGAGCCTACTTTTGGCATATTGGACTCAAGTTCTGGGACCTGATCCTTCACATGATTCCATAACTCAGGTTTTGCCTTGAGCAACTCTTCTACAGTGAGATGACACTGAACCTTAGTGTTCTTCACGACATCCGTGTTCCTTGGAACCACTGAGTCTTCATTTCTTACTAGTATTGTGGGAGCTCTAATCTGGAGTGATTCAGATTCCCATGGGCCTGGAAATTGAGGCAGTTCTTCTAAGGTATTAGATTCAAAATCTAATCTTTCGTCTTCTTGTTCTGCTTCATCTTCGTAAATAGATGGAATGTCTTGGGGAAATTGATCATGAAGATCATCAATCTCAGGAATAGGAGGGGAATTACCCTTCTCCTTGGCCCATTTCTCCTCTTGTATTTCCCGCAAGAACTCTTGAGAGTACTGTTGAATAGAAGGAGGTATTCCAGCATCCGTGGAATTAGGAACATAAGCTCCCCTTGGTGGTGAGCTTCCTCTTTCAATAACTTGTTGAGCCTGTGGAGGTAGAGAAACTTGTGGTTTGTTTACCAACTGCTCTAATCGTTCTAGTAAGCCCTGGAAATGCAAATCCGATTTGATAGAGTTTGTCTGATTGAACTTTTGACTAGTCTCAAGTATGGCTTGAGCTTGTTCTACCATTTTCATGCACATTTTCATCCGTTCAATCTCTAAATCTGCTCTAGGGTAACTCTTGTCTAGGTTTGCAGCAGTAGGCCCTTCTTGAAGTCGAGCCTGGTAGGCCTTGAACATCATGTCCAAACCTTTTGGGGTTGGATCTGCGAGAACAGACCCTGGTTGCCGTCTATTTACAATGGGTGGTGGGGTGGGATGAGATGGAGTGGATGGAGTTTCGGCATGCGAGGGGCTTTGAGATGCAATGTCTTCTATTTTTGTTTTCGCTTCTTTTAAGCTTTCTTCTAGTTCCGATAACTTTTTATTCCACTTACGATTGGCCTTCTCTCTGGTATCCTTCCATGTTCTTGTTTTCCTCTTACTAGGCTCTCCCGATTCACTCGACTCTGATTGTTCTACTGGTTTATCCTGTTTTAAGGCTTGTGCTCTAGTGACAGCTTGTATAGGAGCCACATTGCTACTACTTGAACTTGGATCTGCCACTAAGCCTACCACATTAATGGGTGTAATCTTGGGTGCACTAGAGGGGTTTCTTGGACAATCTCTGGGGAGATGGTCTTTGCCACAATCAGGACAAAAAGCCTGTATTGTGATAGCCTGTCCTTGACTCGGAGATGGTGGGTGGGGACAGTCACGAATGAAATGGTCACCCTGACATCTGAAACAAGATCCTCTAGGGGCTTGTGGTCTCATTTGTCTCAACTGGGGCCTAGGGTTAGGATTTGTGTACATGACATTGGAGTATTCTGGCTCCCAATTTTGCTCCATAGGCGGTACCTCATATTGATACGAGTAAATCTCACTATGTTCAGGTGACTCTGTGTAATAAGCATGTGGACTACCTTCATGGGAGTAGTCTGAACTATGAGCATGAGAGTCATTATCTGGTATCAATGGGGTTAGTGGCACCAATGCTCTATTTGGATTTTCCTCTCCCACAGCATATTTGACTGGAATCACATTGGCTAGAGCTGGTGATTGGTTTCCCAAGACAGGTTGTGGCCTATATGGTACCTGATATTGCTGTTGTGGTCTATAATATGGCTGTTGGTATTGATTCTGATACCTACCTTGTGGGTAAGGTTGCTGATAATTTTGTCTAACAGCCTGCCTATTGTAGGGACAATCTTGAGCCGTGTGGTTTGTGTATTTTCTCTCAATAGTGCAATATGGAGCATTCTTGTCTCTAATGTTTTGGTTTTGCATTGGGCATACGTTAGCCATGTGGTCACCTCCGCAAGTATAGCACCGATTCAATGAAGTGACTCCCTGTGTTTGTTTATTTTGGACTCCCAGCTTCTTGGCAACTTGCTCAGCTATCTCTTCTATTTCTGTGGAGATCTTTGAAGTATGACTAGTAGAACTATCCGAATCTTTGTAGAGTTTGGACAATCCTAACTCCTCACCCAAGTTATCTTCTATGTCTATGCACGTCCGCACACATTCTTCTATGGATCTAGGATCTTTCAAGTATACATAGGATCTTAACTTTGTGCTCAGTAAGCCATCTAAAAACAAAGCCACTTGTTTGGCTGGTGTGGGTAGCTCTGGAGCAGGGCATCTTTCTAGGTACTGTCTGAACCTTCTACCTGCTAGTCGCACTGTTTCTTGGGGTGTCTGCTTGAAACTATGGATCAGGGACAATGTGTTATGCCTGATACCACTCTTGGAAAATTCTACAATGAATTCGTCTAGCAGTTGACCTATATCGCGATAGCTGCTTCTACTCAATGGTTGAAACCAAGCTAAGGCAGTGCCTTTAAGGGTCAAACCAAATGCCTCATACTGGGTGAACCAGTCCTCAATTTGTTCGGCTCTCAGCACTTGTTTGTACTCGGCCACATGATCATAAGGATCCCCTGTCCCATCGAAATAGTTCTTCATTGCCTTGATCACGTGACTGGGTTTAAGGGTTCTTGGGTACTCCCGGGGTCTAGGCAATGGAAAATCCTGTTCATCTCTTTGATGCCTATGTGCTTGATGTCTCTCTCTTTCAGGTCTTTCATTTTCATATCCTGATCTATTCCTGCCCACGGTGTGTGCAAAGCTTACCTCAGGTCTCTCTCTAGTTCTTTCTCTCTGGGCTTCATGAGCCTGGGATGATCCTACCCCTTGGAGGCCATGGGAAACATTGGATCTTGGTGGGGGGAAAATCAATTCATTCTTCCAAGTATATGCATGTCTATCATGTTCTGTTACCAAGAAAATTTTCTCTGATGTGTTATCCAGGTAGACAACCTTTCCTGGTATCTCTGGATCCTTGAACTCGTAGATGATGACTATGCCCAATTGGCTAGGTTGTTCTGGCTTGAATCTCCAAAAGGCTTCCTCTGTTTCTCTATTCAAAAATAGTTCTATGCTTTTGTTGTCTTGAGGGATCCAGTCTGGAGTGATCACTCGGGTCAAAACTGACTTGCCTCTAGGAGTCTGGGGTCCTTGTCCTATATTTCCTTGTTCTAGGTCTCCTATCTCATTCTCATGAATGATATTTCCGAACTCATCAGTCCTATCTGGTTGGTTGGTAACCACATACATGGTTCCTTCCTTATCAATGTATGAACCCTCTTCGAACTTGACCACCGGGTGTTCAAGTCCAAAGGATTGATCTGGATTTTTGAGTTGGACCACTGATCGCCTCAGACCATCCTCATAGATGCGAGCACCTAATTGGTTGGTCCGAATATATTCCAACTGTGTCTTATAGGGACCTTCCGGTGTTTGTAGATGGGCAGTCCCTGAGCCACCTGCAGGTTTTCCCATGCTAAAAGACATTTCTGAATCACTTGTGTCTGAACTTAGTAAAAGATGACCACTTAGTTGTTGTGCCCAAGACTTGGATGTATGGTTGACACTAGCCTCAGAAGATCTAATGCTTTGTTTATCCTTACCTAAGTGTCTACCAGATCTCAGGTTCATAAGCTTTAGTCAAGAGTCCAAAATTTCCCCTTGGTATGGTTCAAAATTCTTTGAAGTCCCCTTGGTTCCCTAGTCCCACCTGAGGGTCAACTTCAAATTATCCTATCTCAAAATCAACGCATTATTCTTGAAAAAAACAGTTGAGATCGTGTAGGATTTGAAACGAGCTTTCCAACAAGCTATAGAGATCAAAAAATGGACTTTGGATGAAAAAGTTATGCCAATTCAGGCTCCTGGGGGTTAAAACAGGCAAACAGGACCTTTGGAGAAAATCGCGATTTTGTGAACTTTCTGAAAATCGCGATGCTGTGAAGTCAAAAAAATCGCGATGTTGAGCACAAAATCGTGTTCTTGAAAATAGCGATTTTGAGCAGAAAATCGTGATTTGAAAATCGCGATTTTGATCACAAAATCGTGTTTCTGAAAATCGCGATGTTGATCACAAAATCGTGTTTCTGAAAATCGCGATGTTGATCACAAAATCGTGTTTCTGAAAATCGCGATGTTGATCACAAAATCGTGTCTCTGAAAATCGCGATGTTGATCACAAAATCGTGTTTCTGAAAATCGCGATGTTGATCACAAAATCGTGTTTCTGAAAATCGCGTTTTTTTGACATGAAAATCGCGATTTTGAGCACAGAATCGTGTTTTAGAGAATGTGTTTTTTGATATGAAAATCGCGATGTTGAGCACAAAATCGTATTTTTGAAAATCGCGATTTTGACTCAGAGAATCGTGATTTACAAAATCGTGTTTTTTCACAAAATCGTGTTTTTTTTTAGAATCGTGTTTTTGATATGAAAATCGCGATGTTGAGCACAAAATCGTGTTTTTAGAAAATCGCGATTTTGAGCAAAAAATTCGTGTTTTCACAGAATCGCCTTTTTCACAAAATCGTGTTTTTAGCATGAAAATCGCGATTTTGTCATAGAGAATCGTGTTTTTCTCAAAATCGTATTTTTGCTGAAAATCGTGATTTATGAGAATCGCGATTTTGAGCAGAAAGTCGCCTTTTTCACAAAATCGTGTTTTTTGCTGAAAATCGTGATTGGTGAGAATCGCGATTTTGAGCAGAGAATCGTGTTTTCTTGAAAATCGCGATTTTGAGCAGAGAATCGTGTTTTTCACAAAATCGTGTTTTTGCTGAAAATCGTGATTGGTGAGAATCGCGATTTTGAGCAGAGAATCGTGTTTTTTGAAAATCGCGATTTTGAGCAGAGAATCGTGTTTTTCATAAAATCGTGTTTTTGCTGAAAATCGTGATTGGTGAGAATCGCGATTTTGAGCAGAGAATCGTGTTTTTTGAAAATCGCGATTTTGAGCAGAGAATCGTGTTTTTCACAAAATCGTGTTTTTGCTGAAAATCGTGATTGGTGAGAATCGCGATTTTGAGCAGAGAATCGTGTTTTTTTGAAAATCGCGATTTTGAGCAGAGAATCGTGTTTTTTGAGAAAAACACAGAATCACGATTCTTTTCAACCAACTTTTAGGCGGGAAACTGAAAATCGTGATTTTTCAAAAAATTTTGAATTTTCACAGAATCGCGATTTTCATCACAGAATCGCGTTTTTTGGCAGGAAATTCAAATTTCTGAGCGCCGGCTATGGCGAGCTCCGTATGAGCAGAAAATCATGAAAAAAATACAGCGCTTGCTCTCCCTTGCACCTCCTAACTCCTTCACACACAATAATGCATGAAAAATGGAATGAAAATGGTGAAAATGCACTAAAAAACAAGAAATTTCTATGAAGAAGAAGATGGAAGAAGGTGGAGATGATGATGATGATGAAGATGAAGAGGAAAAAACAGAAAATGAACTAAAATGATAGTTTTTTTACCTTCCAACGTCGCAAATCTACGATCTTACCATCACAACGCTCGTCCTCGAAGCTCTCTCCCCGGCAACGGCGCCAAAATTTGGTGTAGCTCAAGCGAAAGCACCACCTCCTTTACTTGTCAATCCGCGGAGACGTGAGGACCGGTATGAAGACCACGAGCAAGTGAAGGCACAAGTGCGTGAGTGAAAGCACACAAACATGCACACACATACACACACGCGCACAAAGTAAGATCAAAGAGAGGAACAATGGAAAGCTTAGATTGCAAAAGAGTTCTCTTACAAAAGTTCTATTCTCTAACAAGCTAACCTCAAAAATGAGCTCTCTAGCTCTTTTTATAGTTTTTTGACTAGTTTTGGCCCTGTCCAGACCTAGTGTCCGGCCTAGTTAAAAATTAGGTTCCAGGGCTTATTTGAGGGCTCAAACGAAGTCTAAAAAGTATGAAAATTGGTACGATGGTACTTCTAATACTCCTCAAGCTCGAGGACTCCTCGGCTTGAACAAAATGGAGTTACTAAAAATAGATAATGGTATTTACAATGGTTTCTAGTGATGAAAATCACTATTTTTGTAGGGGATTCTTCTGAAAATTTGACATACACTTCTTGAAGCTCCCTACTTGCTCCCTTTCCTCGTGTGTCCACCTTTTGATGTGCTTCCATGCTTTGTCCTTGACTTTGAGCTTCAACACATACACTGGTACATGTTATTAAATACATTATTAATGGGAGTGGATGCGGGATAGGTGTTGAATGCAGAAGGGAAGGGAAAAGGGAATGGGAGCGCGTATGCTGTGCTTGAAAAGGGTGAAGTTGGTGGTGGGGGAATGGGAGATTGTGGACGTATGGGGAGAGGGAGAGGTGCGGAGGTGGGTGATATGTCCATGAGATCAAAAGTGGATGCGGTTGTGGGAGTGATTGTGAACATGGGAATTGTGGGTGCGGTGATGGTGGTGAAGGTGTAAAGTGGTGTGTGTAGTTGTGAATATGAACCGCCAGGAAGTGTGATGGGGGGAACGGGGTTTTCCGTGGCTATAGTTAGAATTACAGAGTCAGTGGTAGTGTAAACAAGAGAGGTGGAGATCGGTTGTGTAGGTTGACTAACAGTCTGTGCTTCCGTATGGGAAGTGGACCCTGGGCGGTGACATTAGTGGTTTCACTGGTTGTGGGAGGTGAAAGTGGTGGAGTTGGTGGGAGAGGGGGTAAGGGGGGTGACGGGGGTGCATTGGATGTATGGGCTTCCTCAGTGTCATGAATGGTATGAACTGTGCCCGTGGTTGTGGATGTGGTTCCCTGTGGTTCTGATACTAATACATTCATTTGTTTTCCTGATCGAGGGGGGCGTCTACCGTATCGTCATTCCGATCGTCGTGAATATGCGAGAGCGGTATGCACCGTCTCAGGTACCCCCAATGCATCCGATATCATGTCAAGGGTTGCTCTGTATTGCTCGTCCACTCCTTCCTCCTCGAGGGTTTGGTTCATGAGGGCTTTTCCTGCTGCGAGGGATAGTTTGTGTTGTTCTTGAACTCGGTTGATAGTATCATACAGCTTTTTCAATTGCTTCGTATAAGCCAGAGCACCCTCAAGTTCCTGTAGAACTTCTTGCTCATATTCCTGCTCTTCTTCGTCTGATAGTCCCTGTTGTTCCTCCTCTTGCTCGTCTTCTTCATCATCCTCCACTTCGACTACGTTTGGTTGGACGGGATGGGGTTGGTATGTGACTGTCTGCTGGCCGCTTGCCTGCTCTGCCTCCACTTCTAAATTCGTAGCATTGATTATTCTGGCTACCTCCTCATCAGTTAGATCTTCCAATGTAAAGCCATAAGGGAACTCTAAGTCGGTTGGTATAGGTGGAAACACCAGATTTGGTCCGTCTGTGCTATGTCTTGGTAATCTGATAGTGAAAGGTTGCACACACCTTGGAAGCCGTGGAGTTGTCTCTGGTGTCAGTGTCACACCGCGGGCCTGTGCATAGGGGAGGAGGCCCTGCAGTGGATAGTCTACGTTGGAATTCTTGCGCCCTGGTCCAAATAAGTGCCCTTTGAACTGGCACATCATATGCCAAGCATCTGTAAACAATCCTCATGAGAGCACAACATTGTTGGTGCAAGACAATCAACAATTGAAGGTCTTTAAGTCCGCAGAAACTTCAGCAAAAATTTCCTTAAAAAGGTCACCGGAAGATCACCGGAAGGTCACCGGAACAGTACTGGAAGGTTACAGGAAAGTCACCGGAATGTTACCGGAAATGATCACTTTTACAGTTTTCAGTTCATGAAGAGTTGAAAGATGAAAGGAGGAAGAAAAGAACAAATTTTGAAGCTGAAAGAAGAACCGGAAAAGTTGTACACATATGTACAGTAGTATAGTTCGTGTTATAAGCTTGTACAAATTCATCTATAAATACCTGAAAAATGTAGAGGCGCAAAAAGAGGCGAGAAAGAATTGAGAGGCGTATAGGCATCAAAGGCATATACGAGAAAGTAGAGAATAGAAGAGAAGAATGAGAAGTCAGATGTCATTAGACATATGAAAAGTTAGTTGAGTTTTCCTCTCATCACTCAACTGTAACTTTCTGAATAATCGAAAAAATAATGCGCCGAAATTTCTGTGTGTTTTCATCTGTGATAGATGATTTGTGAAATCCTTTTGACGATATCTAAGTCTATAGTTAATCAATCTATAGCTTAAGTTTCAGAGTTTAATTGTAAACAGAAACCGAGAATTGTCAGTAGGAACATTCATATGCGTTGAGTGTTCAAAGTTTACTGAAACAGGCGCATTTTCGGTGATCAATGTTTTGATCATTTCTCAGTGCATACTTTAAAGTTTTGCATGAGTGAGAGCTTAATCTTTAAGTTAGAAGATAAGCTACTCGTAACCAGAAGCATTTGCTTAAACGGGTTCTATTCAAGGAGAACTAAGTTTTAGAAGTTACAGGTGTGAAGTCGACTGTTCAGAGTGACAGTTTCAGACATAGATTAATTTGAAGAAATTGTGCAGCAGATTTTTGTGTTGTGAAGTTTTTGACTTACTCTTGGTATAGAGGTGCTCTAATCGCAAGAGTAGGTTATTCTTTTGGAGATTAACACTCTCCATCAGTGGTATCAGAGCAGGAGACATCAAAATCAAAGAAAGGAGGTTCCCGATTACTGCGGTTTCAAAGAATTCAACAACCGACGGACTAAAAGGTGAAAGCTTGAAGGCAAAACCTGAGGAAGAGATCATACGATATCAAGAAAGACAAACGGAGTCTAATTTGAAGCAAAGGTACATACATTATTCATAAAGGTTGAAGATTTCAATACACAGGAAGACACAAGATGGGAGATTCTCTGCAGATAGAGAAACTGGATAGGGAAAACTATCCTGCGTGGTCAATGAGGATGGAAGCTCATCTTATGAGCAAAGATTTGATAGCTTATATCACAGGAGAAGAAGAAAAGCCACAGTTCAGAGATCCTAGTGTTCCGACTAGGGAAGAGTTAGCAGATTTGAAAAACTGGATGAAGAAAGATGCTCAAGCTAGAAGCATTATCTATATGGCAGTAAATGATTACTTGTTACCTCATATTCGAGGTCTTGAAAGTGCAACGGACATTTGGAATGCTTTGGAGGAGCATTTCCAGAATACTACTAAGTCAAGGAAGGCATCCTTATGGGCAGAGTTTACAACCTTCAAGAAGAAGGCTTCTCAGACCATTTCAGACTATGTGACAAGGATGAAAGACATTGCAGATGCATTAGGAGCTGTTGATGAAGATATCGAAGAGGATAAATTGGTAAGGCAAATTCTTACAGGCTTAAGAGGTGATGACAAATGGAAGCCGTTTATTTTGTCCACAGAATTATCACTTGACCATTTCACTCCTGATTTAAATCAGTTGCTAGGTCATATGCTAACATTTGAGAATGATGTTAAAGGAGATGGTGATAAGAGTGCAGGTCATGCAATGTATTCAAAAGATAAAAAGAAGAATAGCAAAGGAAAGCAACAAGCAAATGAAGATGAAGGAATAACTAGCCAAGCCAACTTCCTAAGAGGAAGAGGAGGTGGCAAAGGTAGAGGAAGAGGTCGAAACAACAAAGATGGAGGCAAAGCCTGCTGGATTTGTGGTAAGACAAATCATTTAGCTTATGATTGTTGGCACAATACTCAAAGTAATAGTGGATATAGTCAAAGTTACAATGCAAGAAGAAGAGGTGGCAGAAATCAAAGAGGTAATTTCAGAGGTAGAGGTGGAAGGAGTTACTTTGGAAGAAATGCAGGTAGAGGATTCCAAAGTCAACAATATAACAACACCTACTACAATTATGATTCAGAACAGAAGGAGGATTCAACATTGATATTGAATGCTACTTGTGAAAGGCAGAATGAAGATCAAAGAGTCTTCTACATTGACTCAGGGTGTAGCAATCACCTGAGTGGAAACATATCATTGATGACTGATTTGGAGAATAAAGTTTCTAATCATGTTGTTCAAACAGGTGACAATACAAAGCATAAAGTGAAGTCGATTGGATCAGTAAAAGCCAAAGACGGCAGTACCTTATTGGGTAAGGTTTTGTATGTTCCTACAATTCCTAAGAATTTGATAAGTGTAGGACAAATTGTTGAAAAGGGATATGAAGTAAGATTCACTAATGAAGGAGTATACGTGGAAGATCCCAGTCAAGGGTATAAACAGATAGTTTCAGGAAAGAAAGAAGGAAGACTGTTTACACTGAAAATTCAAGGCAACATTGGTCAGGCCATGTTTACATATGAAGGACATAAAATTTCTGAGTTAGATCTTTGGCACAAAAGGCTTGGACATTTCAATGAAAGAGGTATTAAAGATATGGTTAACAATGGTTCAGTGCTTGGATTGCCTAATGTTGCAGGTCAACATATGACATACAAATGTGAGGCATGTCAATTTGGTAAGGCTCATAAGAAGTCTTATTCCAAGCATGGTTGTAGCTCAATGATGAGTAGCACCTCCTTTAATGTCAATCCGGGAAGACGTGAGGATGGTATGAAGACCTTGAGCAAGTGGCGGCACAAGTGCGTGAGTGAGAAGCACACAAGCATGCACACACATACACACACACGCGCACACACGGCAAGACAAAGAGAGAGGATCAATGGAGTTCTTTAGATTACTTTCAAAAGCTCTTACAAGTTCGTTTCAATTACAATCTAACCTGAAAAATGAGCTCTCTAGCTCTTTTTATAGTTTTTGACTAGCTTTTGGCCCTGTCCAGACCTAGTGTCCGGCCTAGTTAAAAATTAGGTTCCAGGGCTTATTTGATGGCTCAAACGAAGTCTAAAAATTATGAAAATTGGTACGATGGTACTTCTAATACTCCTCAAGCTCGAGGACTCCTCGGCTTGCACAAAATGGAGTCTAATCTACCAAAAACGGAATTTACAATGTTTGTGTAGTGATTAAAATCACTTGAGTTGTACATAATCTAAGGGAAAAAATGATCTGGCCTTGTTGCCGTATTGTGCATGATTCCTCTGTTGCTTTGTGTGCCAACACTCCCCCCTTCCTAGCGTCTGTCGCCCCTGACAGACCTTTGTTCGCGCGGGTGGTCGATGTAATATTGGATGACATTGGTGGCCAGTTCATGTTCTCCTATCCTTAAGCCTCTGGCTAGATCGGCTTCCAATGCCTCCCAATTTATTGCACCGGGGGTTTCTGGTTGCGGGGTGGTGTAGTACTCTGAATACATTGCTTGTTCACAAGCAAACAGTTGAAGTAGATGTGTCGGCTTTGGTGCGAAAATCTCCGAGTGGTACTCCCAGAAACCTGATCTGAACATTTCTTCGAAGGTCTGTTTGTAGCAGGCGGGGAGGTACTTGATTCGTGCATGCCAAGCGTAAGCCACACGGATACTGGGGGTGGTGCTCATGTCATACACCAAGTCGTAATTTCCATTGCTAAACCCCGGAAGACGTACCTGTGGTGCGGCTGCATTTCTAAAGGTCTTCAGCACTACTTGCATCATATCTAAGATTTTAAGCATCATTTGCGCTGCTACATCTTGCATGGGCTTCAAGCGCGGCATCCAGTGGCGAATGGTCCCCATCATATATGCTACCGATGGTGGTCCTTGTGGTGGCGCGATGTACGGGTAGTTCAGCCATTCCTTGCATTGCGCATTGTTCTGTACCTTGATATTAAATGCCTTCCACGACCTGCGGCGGGGGACTGGACCGTAGCATGGGTTGTACAGGAGGTGCAGCGGCGCGCTGTTCCATGTGCGTAGCATTTCTGGATAAGTCTCTAAAAGTTTTTGCCGCCATGTTGGTTGACGAATCTTGCCTTTTCGCACCTCTGGAGGAAGGTCTTCGGGTTGAAATTGGGTCGCAAAAGTAGGAATCTGACCCGTGACTCTTTGTATTTCAGCATTATAATCAGCCAGGAGAATATAATATGGCCTGTACTGGAGTTCCGATGAGAGGATCAGGCGTCTCGATGACAAGTTCTTGAAGTAATCTGATTGTAAAACAGTCTCCTCTATGACCCTCATAGCCTGATTTTGCACTACGGTGCGCTCTTCATGCGAGGTCCCTATTTCCTCCACTTGTCGTAACCATGGCGGCCGTGGTGCCTCGAACGTGTCCTGCGCTTCTTCTGTTTGTTGGCCTCCTGGGAATGGTTGCGGATCATATTCTTCATCAAACGTTTGTTCCACAGGAATTTGCACAACTTCTTCGTCCGTGGGAGCCTCCGGAGGGGAAGATGGCCTCTCATATTGTAGTAGGCGTGTCTGCAATTCAGTTACCTGTTGCTGGAGATCTTTTATGGCCTCTGCGTCGGAGGGAAGTGAAGCTGCAGAGGGGGTGGTTGGAGGGGCAGCTGCTGGTGCTTGTTGGTGTTCCTGCTTTAGTTGTCCCAGCTCCTCCGATAGCTTATCATGTGCTTCGAGCAACATGGCATAATCTTCCAATATAATCTTTATGTTATCGGGGGTCACTGCTTGAAACTTTGATGGACTAATGGGTGCCCCCGGTGTGCTCTCAATAGCTGCCTCCAGGTTCTCTTGATTTTGTATTTGCAGTCGTCTGTTCTCTTCCTGAGCAGCCGCAAGATGGCGTTTAAGTAGTGCCATATTTCGCTGAAGTTTTGAGTTGCGTTCCAGCTGTGTCCGTAGGTGACCTTCTACCACCTGCACTGCTTCCTGATCTACGTTCTGTAGCTGTACCTCCAATATATTGTGGGCTTCTTGGAGGGTGTGGAACTGTGTGTGGAGGCGAGCATTCTCCTCTTCTAGTACCGCAAGGCGGAGCTGTAGTGTCGCTGAGTGCTCTTGCAGGCGTGCGTTTTGTTGCTGGAGCTGAATGTAATCTGTTCTTAAATTTGATATACAAGCCAACATGGTGTCCAATGCATTACCTATAGATGAGTGGGGGGTGTTTACTGTGGAAGATGCATGGGAAGGGAATTGGGGAAGGGAGACAGTGAATGATGTGTCTACGAAAGTTGTGTGTGTGGGTGAAATTGGTGGAGGGGGAATGGGAGGAGGTGAAACCGTGGGTGGTGGTGCCGTGGGTGGTGAAATGTCCATACCTTCAGGAGTGGGTGTTAGTGTGGGGCCTGCCATATACACTGGTATGGTAGGTGGTGTGTGTGTGGAAGTGGTGAATAGGTGTGAAGTGGGGTGGGGAGCTGAAAAGACAGGGAATGGTTGAGGGCCTGGTTGAAAAGCCCTAGCAAAGATGTCCTGGAGGGATTGTAGAAATGGAGAGAGGGATATCGGGGGTTGGGGTCGTAAATTTGAGGAGGGTGGAAAGGGTGGCATGGTAGTAGGGAAACCCATGAATGTGGATCTGGGGTCAGGATGACCCGTGGCTGAAGGCATTGGGGATGGTTGTCCTAGGGCAGGCTCGGAAAGGGTTTCGGTGGGTTGTGTAGTGATGGGGTTTGCTTCAAAGGTCGGGTTATCAGTGGTAGAGAATAGGGTGGCACTAGAGATGGGAGTACGAAAGATGAAGGTTGGGTCAGTGGGTTGAGTGGTCGATGGGATTTCCACTGTCTCTGTTCTCGGAGGCGATGGTGGGGGAGTAGGTGGTAGTGGTTCGGTGGACTCCTCATGGGTGGCGGGGTGCTGTTGACTAGCTGTTTGGGAGGTTGGTGTAGTAGTTGGCTCCTCTGCAACTGTAACGGGAATTTGGATATTTTTACCTGAGCGAGGCCGTGTCTGGAACCTTCGTGGGTCATATTGAACTGAAGGCCTCTGAATGGCAGTGCGCACAGCTTCTACAACTCCATATGTCTCTGCCATCAATAAGAGACCTTCCCTGTACTCTGAGTCAACTCCCGCTTCTTCCAACAACTGAGTCATAAGTACTCTGCTGCTCTGTTCAGTGAGTAACTGCTGCGATCGCACTCTTTCCATAATCTGATACAGCCTTCGGAGTTCTGCTGTATATGCTGGGGCTTCAGTGGTCTCTTCTTCATATGCTTCTTCTTCTTCCGGGTGTCCGTGTTGTTGGCTTTGCTGAGCGTCACTCCAATGGACATGTCTACCGTCTGTAGACTTTCTTCTTCTCCGTGAGGATGTGCCCTGCTCCTCTGCCTCTGAATAAAACTCCACATCAGAGAATTGTGTGCTTTGTAGGAATGCTTCGAAATCCTGGGGGTCCAGTCCTTCAGCCTCTCCAGTGGCAGCAAACTCGAATTCAGGTGTAACCGGAGGAGCCGATGGGGTGGGTTGTGTCGTAGTGTCAGATTCCGACCTGGGTATCCTAATGGTAAAAGGAGGTACAGTGCCCTCTCTTAATGGTGATGCCTCAGGAGTAGTCAGGACTTCCCTTGTCTGGACACACGGAATCGCGCCCCTCATGCGCTTGGACTGATGTGTGGATGTCTTGAGCCTTTTAAACATTTGTAATTGTGCCCAAGTTAAGGCACGCTCAATGGGGACATCATATGCTAAGCATCGGTAAATGATGCGTGTGAGTGCACAGCATCCGTTCACCACTAATTTCCTAGAAGCCCGTTTGTTCGCTTCATACAACTGATCTATAATCCACACTGGTAGCTTAATAGGTAGCGCACCTGCTTCCGCCAAGTAGAGAGCAAACCAGATCTTCTTGTGTGGTTGCGTGAATCGGTCTTGACCGGGGAAGGCGAAATGTTGCATGCACATGCGGAGAGGGATTGACACATTTGGGGTGAGGGCTGCCATGTCTTTCAGCTTCACTACTTTCCTGTCCTTCATGTTGTTGGGAACGAGAGCATCCTTTTCTGAGGGTACATGCGTGCCATGCATCTTTAAAGCATCACTCACCAGCTCCACAGTAAGTTCAAACCTCTTCAACTCGTTGTTGCCCAGCAATGAGGGGAGAACAAATGATCCGGGTTGGTCCTTATCTTCATGAGCTTGTAATGTAGAGACCAGATAGTAACATCGGAGGAGGTCGGATTTAGGTAGTGGGGCTTCAAAATATTCCGCCAACCCTGCTCGTTGCCATATGATCTGGAGGTCTTCGGTGTTCTGTAAAGTCTCGAACTCCTTGGAGAAAAATTGGAAACGCACCCATGATCTGTCATACTCGCATTTAGACTCCCAGATATACTTAGCCTCTCCTAATGGACCGGGCATGCCATTGAACCAATGAGAGTTGGCATGGACTCTTTCCGTGATTCCTGTAGGTGGGTCTGGCACCGGGAGTTGCTGAAGGTGTTGCATCTCCACTGGTCGTTCAGTCGGGGGCACGTCCACAGGTAGGCTATCCACATCAATTCCTGCAGTAAGTATCCCTACTTGTGAGCCCGAACCTGTCGCTTCTGCCATTTTACTGCTTGCCTTCTGATTCTGTGAGAATATAGAAGCATGTGTTAACATCGTAATGGACAGACTAAATCCGTTGCTGTCCCCGTTACAACATTAACATGAGGTATATGGTGAGTTAGTGGTTAGTAAGTGCACGAAGACAGTGAGTGTAGTTAACGTTTGTGTATTCCTAGGAGACTAATGCCGTTAGTAAGTGGGGTGAATTTACAAATCGGGGTCGGGGGGTTTATTACAGATCTTAGACTGCCAAATGCAGTGGATGGGCTTTGCTTTCGGTTTCGTAGAGACTCCAGAGAGCTGTGTCGGTGTCGCTGTTTGGGAATGGGGCCTTTTAGGGACCCACTTATAAGTGATTACATGCATGCTCATGGGTTTTGGTGTGTTCCTAAGTGTTGAGCACGAGGGAATACTGGTTGTACTCGTAGATGGGTTATGCTGCATAGGTTGTGGCCTTGGCGTAACTACTTGTGCCCTCAAGCAAGCCTTAGGCACCCAAATTTGTCTAGATTGTGGGCTTGCCTTCATCGACTTCTTGGGCACCCAAATAGATTTTACTTTAGCAGAAGAATTTCTGACAGACTTCTTATTAGCGTCGTGTTGTTGGTTACTAATAAGAGGCTTTGCCCGTGTAGTTGACGGTGGTGCACCCGGTCGTTCGCCTTTCCGCACCCACACCTGGTTTATTTTCTGGGACATTCTGCTGCGCAGGTACTTTTGATCTCGGACATAGGTAGTACTCGGCTTCTTCTGCTTGTGATCCGCCTTTGGTTGCTGCCTCCTTCTGGCCTTTGGAAAAGAAGGGAGTTCCGTTGCATCCCTGACTCCTTTTTTGCAAATATCATTCCTCTGCAACACAGGGTTTTGAACAAGAACAGCATGGTCATCTTCATGTGTACCCCTGGAAGGACCAGGAGTCTGTGCCTTTCCTAGTTCCTTGAGTGCTCCATTGTCTAATTCTACTGTAACTCGACTATGATTGACCCAAACCTGGAGAAGTCCACTTCTTAGGTTTAAGTTAATTGCTTGGTCATAGATCCAATCTTGACCCAAGACTAGAGGTTCAGTGAGATCCTCATCTTGACACACCAGTACTTTAACTGTCATTGCCTCATCATGAATGTAAAGGGGAAGTTCCGCCTCGCCCATGCAAGGGGTTTCCACTCCTCCCAATCCTATAAGATATGCTTCCACAGGATTGACAGTCAATTGTAATTCTTGGCAGTAAGACACTTTAACAGCACTAGTGGCTGCACCTGAGTCAATCAAGGCTCTTACGGTCCTTGCACTCTTTCCTTGTCCTATATCTAAGGTTACGAAAGGACGTCTATCAATTATCCTATGCGAGCTTGTTCCTGCGACTTCACACATGGCCATAGGAAATCCTTGGTCTGCATAGTCATTCGCTCCAGGCTGATCTCTACCTTGCCTTCGTAATTTCATCCTTCTGATGCGTTCTAAAGCTTCAGCTTGAGCTTCTTCTCGAACTCGCTTTTCTTCCTCTTTGCGTTTCTTAGCAGTATTGAGTCGACTGAGCATTTCCTCCGTGAGGGGTTCCTGATACATCTTGACTCTGCAACCGCTAATATAATTTGGGAGAACATCACCCTCTAATGTGGCCAATTGTACTGCTCCGCTCGTGGAGATCCTATTGATGATCATAGGTCCGTAGCCTCTCTTTTCTAGCTTCCTCGCGTGTTGTTTTAGTGTATAGACTAAGACTAGATCTCCTGCTTTCAAGCCTTTATCCCTCACGTGGGCATCAAAGTATGCCTTCTGTCTCTTCTTGGCTGCATATATCCCTGCAGCGGCTCTCAGTCTTGTTTCTCCTAATCGTTCAAGGTCAAAGATCCTAGAGGAGAGCTCATGACCTGTCCATTCGTGCTCTCGTGCTACTCTCAATGTAGGGATCAAGAAGTCCAAGGGTAACACAGCGTTTTGACCGAATACCATCTGAAAGGGAGTGGCTTGGAGTACCGTTTTGTAGGCCACTCGGTATGCCCAAACAGCATGGTGTAGCTGTTTGTCCCAATCAGAGCGTTTAGTGTTCACTAATTTCGTCAGTACATTGCATAAAATCTTATTAGTGCTCTCAGCTTGACCATTAGCTTGAGGGTGATATGGGGCAGACTTCTTGTGTATTACCAAAAATTCTTGGAGTAGATTTTCAATAACTTCATTCAAGAAGTGAGTGCCTCTATCACTTACAAGCTCTATAGGTAGTCCATATCTCGTGAATACATTCTCAAACAAGAATTTGGCAGTTGTTTGAGCATCGTTCTTGGTTGTCGCTTTTACCTCTACCCACTTGGTGAGATAATCTGTTGCCACAATGATGTATTCCGCATGAGAACCCTTAGCTGGGGGATTAATAGGACCTACGAAGTCTATTCCCCACTTAGAGAATGCACGTCCACCCATCATAGGTTTCAGTGGCATCTCATCTTTGCGTATAGGATACTGAGTCCTTTGACAGACATCACACCGTTTCACATAGGTATGTGCATCCATGTGAAGGGTAGGCCACCAGAAGCCCGCAAATAGTATCGCCTTGATTACCCGATCTGGTCCAAAGTGTCCTCCTGCTACACCTTGGTGAGCAGTTTCCAAGATCTTCAGATATTCACTTTCGTGGACACATAGTCTCAGGTAACCATCTTTACCGCGCTTATATAGATTATTACCGATGAGTGAGTAATCCTGGGCTTCTTGTTCTAAACTCCTTTTCCTAGCTAGAGTCATGTCTGGAGGGAATGTGTTTGTTCTCAAGAATGATACTAGAGGTTCACTCCAATCTGGCACAATGGATACTTGATAAAGAGTGGCATGTTCCACTGGTGGTTTAGTGCAACAGATTGGGCATTCCTTGCACAACTTTTGGACATCAGCTTCCATAGTTGGCCAATGCACTCCGAATCTCTTTAGAGTCTGCAAAGTTCTTTGCTTTGAATGGTGTTGCTCTAACGCACCTTCATGTGCTAATTGCAACCATTTAGCGTACTCATCCTCTTCTACGCAACAAGCCAAGATCCCTTGATCTGTGTGCTTGTACATGCTTCCTGCCATGATGTGGTATTTTTGGGCTTTTACAACCTCTCTGTTCCGTGTGTTTACCACAGGATGGTTAGGCCCGTATGTCAATACTGGTACCAATGGCTTGGCCCACTGCGGCACCACTTCCAAATTAAATAGGTAAGCATCAGGAAGGTCATCTGATACTCCTTGTGGGACTTCTCCAGACGTGAGTCTAGAGAGATGATCTGCTCTCAAGTGAGTCCTCCCTTTTCTTACCACGACCTCAAAATCATATTCCATTAGCAAGAGAAACCATCTTACTAATCTTCCCGTATTGCATGGCTTGTTTACTAGGTATAACAATGCCTGATGATCAGTAAAAAATTTAAACTTATTTGCAAGCAAATAGTGTCTAAATTTCTTGACTGCATAAACCATGCCTAATCCTTCTCGCTCTGTAGTGGTGTAATTCCGTTCAGCCGCATTCAATTGTCTACTGGCATAGGCAATTGGAAGATCCATATTACCTTCACCAGTAGGTTGTGCAAGCACACATCCAATAGCATAATTGGATGCATCCACATGAACATGGAATGGCTTATTCCAATCTGGTGTGGTCAAGATTGGTGCTGAACATAATCTTCGTTTAAGCTCTTGGAAGGAATTTTCGCATTCATCCGTCCACTCAAAGTTTGTCAGAAGTCCGTACATGGGCTTTGCAATGACAGCATACATGTGTATAAATCGTCGATAATAACCACAATGCCCCATGAAAGCTTGTACTTCCTTGACATTCTTTGGCCTAGGTAGCTCTGCTATGGCTCTCACTTTTTCTTCGTCGGTAGATATGCCATTCTTTGACACTATGTGTCCTAGAATCTTTCCTTGCCTGACCATAAAAACGCACTTTTCTGGGTTCAGGCAGACTTGATATTCTCTACATTTGTCAAAGATTTGTCTGAGTTCAGGAATATGAGTTTGTCTAACATTGGAATGAGCACAAAGATCATCAACATAGACTTCTAAACTCTTCCTCAGGAACTCCTTAAACACATGGCACATCAGCCTCTGGAAGGTGGCTGGTGCATTGGTAAGCCCAAATGGCATTACTCTAAAAGCAAAAATGCCCCATTCTGTGGCAAAGGCTGTCTTATGCTGATCCTCTGGAGCTATGGCTACTTGATTGTAGCCCGAAAATCCATCAAGGAAGCTGTACACTTCCTTGCCTGCCACTCTTTCTAAGAGATGCTCTGTTATGGGAAGCGGATAGTTATCTCGAATTGTGGCGGCATTAACCTTTTTCAAGTTAATGCACACACGCAGCTTGCCATTCTTCTTGGGCACCACTACGATGGGGGATACCCATTCAGTGTGCTCAATTTCATAGATAAATCCAGCTTCGACCAGTCTATCTATCTCTTCCTTGATCTTAGCAGCATAGTTATCGTTATATGTATAAGGCTTTTGCTTAGAGGGTTTAGCATCTGAGGTCATGGGAATGGTGTGTGAGCATATATCAGGGTCAACACCTTTCAAATCCTTGTAACTCCAAGCGAATACATCTCTGTATTCTCTTAGCAAGGCTATCAATTCGTACTCTTCTTCTTCTGTCAGGTCATGGCCTATATACGTGCATCTCTCCTCTCCTTCTTCTATGGCCACTACTATTTTCTTGGTAGTTTCTTTGTTATCATAGGCCTCTCCTGATTGTGCTTCTCGTTTAGGCATTCTTATCATGACTCTCCTGTCATCTATCTCATACTTCTTAAAATTTTCGGGGACCTCAAACAAAGATTCTTCCTCTTCTGGTGAGGCTTCTCTCTTTTTTCGTTTCTTTCCTTCTTCCTTCGGGGTCACATGTGTTGTTAATCTTACATTAGTTGTAACCTCTCCATGCCTCTGGGGTTGAAATTCTACTTCATGGAAGTATTCTTCATCTGATGCAAATGGTGGGTCCATAATGATTGACTCTAGATCGGAGTCACTTGCATCCTCAAATGCATCAGGGCTAGGTTCGCATTCTTCTAGAACTGCCTCTCCCATGATTGGCTCTATGGAGAAGACTGAAATGTCATAGCCGTCCTCATCACAGTGAGGTGTCCATTGTTCTTCATTGATGGCTACATCCATTGTTGCTAAAATTTCCGCCCAGCCATGGGGTTCAAACTCCTCATCTGGAAAGACTATAGGTGCATAGGCTGGGTCTTGAATGGGTCTATGAGTTTCGTTCGCACCTACCTCTCTGGCTTTCTCTCTCTTCTCCTCTTCTACTGCTACCTTGCACATCCATAAGTGAGTATCTTCATGCATCCATGAGGATCCAGACCCTATGGAATGCACCGATTCTGTATCATCTTTGGCTCTATGGATGGGATTCCATTGGATAGGAGGGACATCTCTATGAGAATAATCCTTGAGATTGACTTTGGTCGTAACACCCAAGTGTTGCAGGTACAAAGAATTGGTTCCCCAATCCTGTACCACTTGCAACTGTCGCATGAATGGTCTTCCTAAAATCATCTCATAGGCATGATTTTTGCTGAAGTCACATATAGCAAAACTATGTTCAAACTCGACACCACAAGTGGTGAGAGTTATCCCTTCTAGCAATCCTAGGGGTCTCTCTATGTGACCATCGGCCATCTGCAATTTCATTCTCGTCGGCCTGAGTGCCGGCTTGCCCCAACGTTTCCATAAGGAGGTTGTGGCAATTGCAACTCCTGCACCTGAGTCCAAAATTGCCTTCGTGGTGTAGTCCTGATAGGTGATGGGAAGGTAGGTGTTCCCTTCTTCACCTTCACACATATCTCCTATCTTATCCAAGGGAATTTCCGGTACTGTCCTATGGGATCCTACCCGGGAACGAGGTTCTGCAGTTTCAGTTACTTGACTAGCTACATATTTCCGCGCGTTTGGTCTATCCTCAGACAGCTCTTCCAAAGTGAGATCGCGTTGCACCTTGGTGTTCGTTACTACCTCCGTGTTCCTCGGTATGACTGAGTCGTCGTTCCTTACCATGACTGTGGGTGCTCTCATACATGTGGACTTTGCTTCCCATGGGCCTGTGAAGTGGGGTAGCTCCTGTATGGAATTAGACTCAAAGTCCAATCTCTCGTGAGACTGAACACTCTCATGCTCCTCGTAAATAGATGGGATGTCTTGTGGGAATTGGTCGTGTGCATCGTCCACAAGTTCAAAAGGAGGGGCGACCTCGCTTTCGTTATCCCATTTGTCTTCTTGAATCTCTCGTAGGAAGTCTGGGGCAAACCGATTCATAGAAGAAGAAGTGTCTGGCTCCGTAGAATTGGGCGCATAAGCAACCTGTGAAGGAGGGCTGATTCTATTGTTGACTCTCTCCTCGTTCTCGCAAATGGCTGGAGCACAAGCTTCTTGGGGAGGATTACTTATTCTATTACTTTTCCGAACAGGCTCATACGCTCTCTGGGAAGGAATGTGGGTTACCTGTGGAGGTACATAAGCTTTCGAGGGGGGCTCCTGTGACCTTTGGGGAGGAAGATAGGCTCCTTGAGGAGGCACATGGGCTTTCTGAAGAGGCTGGCTTATCCGTTCTCTTGCCCTTTCCTTTCTTTGAGGGGTAGGTTCCTTTTCTGGCTGTGCTATTGGCCTCTCTATTCTTTCTAAGGAGGGGAAGTTGTCCGGTTTAGGGGCATTGGTCACATACACTTCTGATTGGGAATGATTCCTGTTTTTGCTTGCTTTTTCTTGGTCTTGATTTTTTTCTTCCTTGTCAGATCTTGCAATTATCCTCTCTAACTTCTCTAGGAATCCATCCAGGTGTAATTGCGTTTTGGCTGAGCCTGAGTAATTGAAAAGGCGACTGGCTTCAAACATAGTCTGAGCCAATGCGACCATTTTCGCGCATAGTTTGGTTCTTTCTATCTCTAGGTCAGCTCTAGGATAGCACTTGTCATGATCCGTGACGTTTGGCCCTTCTTGGATTCTGGCCTGATATGCCTTAAGCATCATGTCTATGTCTTCGGGAGTGGGATCAGCTAATACTGATCCTGTTTGGGGTGGTGGGTGGGTTGCGTGGGCTGTCTTAGAGGGTGAAGGGATGGAGGGTGATGGGGATGGTAGCGGTGGGAATGTGTGAGAGTGCGGTTGAGATGTGATCTCTATGATTTTAGCCTTGGTTTCTCGTAGACTTTCCTCAAGTTCACTCATCTTCTTTGCCCATTGCCTTTTCATACGTTCGCGGCTATCTTTCCAAGCTCTTGTTCTCTTTTTATTTTGGCTCTCAGTATCGCTAGTGTCTGGGCTCTTTTCCTTGCCTACCCCTTGGTTTTGCTGCAAAGCTTGAGCTCGAGTGACTACCTGTACTGGTGCAGTGGAAGTGACACTTCCTGAGGAGTCTACCACTAACCCAACAACGTTGATAGGGGTGATTTTTGGCATGCTATTGGGGTTCTTAGGGCAATCTCGTAAGAGATGCTCTTTTCCGCAGTCTTGGCAAAAGCCTTGGATAGTCACGGACTGAGTTTGTGTAGGCGGAGGTAAGGGACAATCACGAATGAGGTGATCACCTTGGCATCTGTAGCACGGCCCTCTTGGGAATGGAGGTCTGACTTGCCTAGATTGAGGCCTAGGATTGGGGTTTGTATACATGACATTCGTGTAATCTGACTCCCAACTAGGTTCGTTTGGCTCTTCACCATAGTAGGACTCACCATGCTCAGGAGACTGCATGTAGTAGGCCTGGGGGCTATCAACATGGGTAGAATCAAAGCTATGATCACTTGGGTCATTTTCAGAGATCAAGGGTGTTACTGGGACTATAGCTCTATTCAGGTTCTCTTCTGCAGCAGTATACTTTACCGGGATCACATTAGCTGGGGCTGGGGTTTGTTGTGCTAGCACAGGCTGAGGCCTTTGTTGGTTTTGATATTGAGGTTGGAAATTTTGTTGTGGCCTGCCATATGGTTGTGGAGGGTACTGGTTCTGGTATCTGCCTTGTTGGTAGGGCTGAGGGTAGGGTTGCCTAACCGCCTGCTTGTTGTATGGGCAATCTTGTGCGGTGTGATTAGTGTATCTCCGTTCTATGGTGCAGTACTGGCTACTAGGGTTTACTTGGGGTTGAGCCATAATGGGACAGACGTTTGCCATATGGTCACCACCGCATGTATAGCACCTTTTTATAGGAGCAAACCTTGGAATTTGTTTGCTAGTTACTCCTAATTTCTGGGCCACTTTCTCTGCGAGTTCCTCAATTGATGTGGATTGTGTGGAAGAGTGACTAGATGCACCATCTGAATCTTTGTAGATTTTGGAGAGCTCTAGTTCTTCTCCTAGGTTATCTTCAATGTCGATGCACATTCGTACACACTCTTCTATAGTCCTAGGGTCTTTCAGATACACATAGGATCTCAATTTTGGACTCAACAATCCGTCAAGGAATAATGCTACTTGTTTAGCAGATGTGGGTAGCTCCGAAATAGGGCACCTTTCAAGATATTGTCTAAATCTTCTTCCTGCAAGTCTCACAGTCTCTTGAGGGGTTTGTTTGAAGCTGTGAATCAGTGAGGAGGTGTTGTGCCTTATGCCACTCTTGGAGAACTCAATAATAAATGCTTCTAGGAGTTGGTCTATGCTCCTGAACTGGCGCTCATCTAAAGGCTGAAACCATGTAAGTGCCGTATTCCTCAAGGTTAGACCGAAGGCATTGTACTGCGTGAATAGATCCTCAACTTGTTCAGCTCTCAAGACTTGCTTGAATTCCGCCACATGATCATAGGGATCTCCTGTGCCGTCAAAGTAATTCTTCATGGACTTAACTAGCTGGGTGGGTCTCAAAGTTCTTGTGTGCTCCCTAGGTCTCGGCAGAGGGAATCCATCTACATTTCTTTGGTTCCTGTGGGCTCTATGCATCTCAGGTTCTACCCTATTCGTCTCTGTTCTCGTTCTTTCTCTGCCCACTGGGTTGGCAAAACTTACTTCTGGTCTATCTCTACTTCTGTCTCTTTGCGTACCATGAGCTTGGGAAGTTCCAGCCCCAGGGTGACCATAGGATACATTTGATCTTGGTTGGGGGAAAATAAATTCACCCTTCCAAGTGTAAGCATGCCTATCATTTTCTGTCACCACAAAGATCTGTTCTGAAGCATGATCTAGGTAGGTCACTCTGCCTGGGCTATCCGGATCCTTAAACTCATAGATCATGATTGTTCCTATATCAATTGGGTGATCCGGTTTATACCTCCAAAAGGCTTCGTCCGTTTCTCGATTGAGAAGCAAATCTATGCACTTGTTATCTTGGGGGACCCACTCAGGCGTGATAATCCTAGTGAGAACTGATTTACCTCGAGGGGTTCTAGGTTCCACTCCCATGTTTCCTTGTTCCAAGTCACCTAAGTCCGCTTCTGAGATTACATTTCCAAATTCATCTGTCCTATCGGGATGACTGGTGACTACGTATATGGTTCCTTCCTTGTCCAGGTATGCACCATTTTCAAACTTGACAGCTGGGTGTTCTAGTCCAATGGATTGATCAGGGTTTTTAATCTGGACCACAGATCTTCCTAGGCCGTCCTCATAGATGCTAGCACCTAATCGGTTGGTCCTCAGGTACTCCAACTGTGTTTTGTAAGGGCCTTCTACCCTGTACAAGTAAGGCACTCCTGAACTTCCCGTAGGTTTGTCCATGCCTTGAGACATCTCTGACTCACTGGTCTCAGAGCGAGGGTAGTTCGAGTGGTGGCTCAACTGCTGGGCCCAGGACCTAGCAGTGTGGTTGACACTAGCCTCTGAAGACCTAAGGCTTTGTCTCTCTCTTACTAGGTGTCGTCCTGATCTAAGGTTCATATGCCTAACTGATTAGCCCAAATTTTTGCCCAGAGTACAACCTCGTTGCCGATCAATTGGTACCAGTCACTTGATTCTGTTTAGTTATTCCTCGTGTTTAAAGTCTTGTCTGCTATTACGTCGTCAGGAATACTTGAATGTTCTTCGTACTTTCAGGTTGATCGTTCCACGTTAGGTTCTTTCCTTTATGTTGTCGACAGTACAGAGATTAAGTTTTTAGCTTGAACTTGAGTTTTTAGGTAGTCTTCAACTTGATAGTGGCCTATCGTCGCCCTGACTTACTCCTACTTCTAATCGCTCTTAGCCTAGGCTAGGAATTGACGAAGAGGAGTTGAGAGTATTCCGACCTTTCTTGCCGAACCTTGCTCTTTAGTGCTCGAGAAGTTGATTCTCAAGCGTGCGCCACACCCTTGCTTGGATACTCTCAGTTGCTTCTCAATAGGCCTGCATAAATCCCAAGATTAGCTCCAAGTAGACCTTTCAATTGACAGACAATTTATTTCAGACACTTTTTTAATGACCCTTGTTCCCCCTTTTGCATTGTTAGAAATTTACTCTAGAGCTCCCTTGGTGTTCCTACCCCTCAGTGTGTCAACTTCCAAATATCCTAACTGAAAATCAACGCGTTATTCTTATAAAAAACAGTTGAGGGCGTGTAGTATATGGCACGAGCTTTCCGACAAGCCCTAGAGCTCAGAAAATGGATTTCGTATGAAAAAGTTATGACCGTTCAGGGTTTAGGGGGTTAACTAGACAAACAGAACCTTTCGGGGGTTTTAATGCATTTTCTAAGGCCTTTGTAAGTAGATGAGTACATGAAAGTGCAAATATGCCCAAAATTTAGCCTAAATTTCCAAAAATTCACTCCTTAATTTTTTGCCGAAAATGCCTGTCTATCGCGATAGACGGTGTCTGTCGCGATAGACACAATCTATCGTGGGGGCTGTCTGTCGCGATAGACGGTGTCTGTCGCGATAGACGGTGTCTATCGTGAAATTCTGTCTGTCGCGATAGACGGTATCTGTCGCGGATTTCTGTCTGTCGCGATAGACGGTGTCTGTCGCGATAGACGGTGTCTGTCGCGATAGACGGTGTCTGTCGCGATAGACGGTATCTGTCGCGGATTTCTGTCTGTCGCGATAGACGGTGTCTGTCGCGATAGACGGTGTCTGTCGCGATAGACGGTATCTGTCGCGGGTTTCTGTCTGTCGCGATAGACGGTGTCTGTCGCGATAGACGGTGTCTGTCGCGATAGACGGTATCTGTCGCGGGTTTCTGTCTGTCGCGATAGACGGTGTCTGTCGCGATAGACGGTGTCTGTCGCGGATTTCTGTCTGTCGCGATAGACGGCGTCTGTCGCGATAGACGGTGTCTGTCGCGATAGACTGAAAAAATGCAAATTTTTGAAAAACTTCTAGTGATCTAGAGTGCCCTCAAGGTGTAGGTTACAATGATAAACATGCATTCACAAAATGTTAAGATTTTCTGTCTGTCGCGATAGACAGAGGCTGTCGTCCCGGGACCTGTGCAGAGCCTGTCGTACCTGCGCACACTGCTGGGGATGATGGTACAGCAAAAAACCTGCAAAATAGCTCAGAAAACATGCAAAAACAGCACATGCAAGTTCGCTCTCTCGCTCTCTCTCACAAGTGAAATGAGGGAAATGAGGTGGAGGTGGGGATATAGTCAAAAAACTGAAATTTTCGCGATGATGGAGATGGACGTGGGAGATGGTGATGATGATGATGGTGAAGAAAGTAAAAGAAAATCGATGAGAGTGAAGAAAATACCTACAACTCCAACGCGTCAACTCTACGTCTTACCATCACACGCTCGTCCTCAAAGCTCGATCCCCGGCAACGGCGCCAAAATTTGGTGTAGCTCAATGATGAGTAGCACCTCCTTTAATGTCAATCCGGGAAGACGTGAGGATGGTATGAAGACCTTGAGCAAGTGGCGGCACAAGTGCGTGAGTGAGAAGCACACAAGCATGCACACACATACACACACACGCGCACACACGGCAAGACAAAGAGAGAGGATCAATGGAGTTCTTTAGATTACTTTCAAAAGCTCTTACAAGTTCGTTTCAATTACAATCTAACCTGAAAAATGAGCTCTCTAGCTCTTTTTATAGTTTTTGACTAGCTTTTGGCCCTGTCCAGACCTAGTGTCCGGCCTAGTTAAAAATTAGGTTCCAGGGCTTATTTGATGGCTCAAACGAAGTCTAAAAATTATGAAAATTGGTACGATGGTACTTCTAATACTCCTCAAGCTCGAGGACTCCTCGGCTTGCACAAAATGGAGTCTAATCTACCAAAAACGGAATTTACAATGTTTGTGTAGTGATTAAAATCACTTGAGTTGTACATAATCTAAGGAAAAAAATGATCTGGCCTTGTTGCCGTATTGTGCATGATTCCTCTGTTGCTTTGTGTGCCAACAATGGTTTTATGCACTCAGAGAAGCTTGAGTTGGTACACACAGATGTGTGGGGACCATCAAAGGATTTCAGTATAAATGGATCAAGATATTATGTGATTTATGTTGATGATGCTACCAGATGGATCACTATCTATGTGATCAAGGATAAGTCAGAAGTTTTCAATACATTCAAACATTATCATGCGTATGCAGAAAGAACTACAGGTCATAAACTGAAGAGACTAAGATCAGATGGAGGGGGAGAGTATTTCTCCAACAAATTCAGTGATTACTTATGGAATGCAGGTATAAAAAGGGAAGTTACTTGCAGGTACTCTCCTCAACAAAATGGTGTAGCAGAAAGAAGGAATAGGACTCTTGTTGAGTTTGCAAGGTCCATGATGAATGAGAAAAATTGCCCTAATTATTTGTGGGCTGAAGCTGTAAATACAGCTACTTATTTGGTTAATAGATTACCATGCAAAGCCATGCAGGGTATGACACCATATGAAGCTTGGTGGGGTAAAAGACCTACCCTGGATCATTGCAGAGTATTTGGATGTGTGGCATATGCATATGTGCCATCACAGTTAAGACACAAATTGGAACCTAAAGCTGGAAAATATGTTTTCATTGGTTATGATGACAAACAGATGGGATACAGGTTGTGGAATCCATCCACAAAACATTTTCTGGTATCGAAAGATGTTACGTTTGATGAGCAAAGTTCTTGGTATGCAGGAACAGTTAATGTCAATACAGGTGATGAAGAAGAAGTGAGTCAAAAGAAAGGTAAATCAAAGGTTCGAATAATTGATGAAGAAGAAAATTATGAATTGCAGGAAGAAGTTGAAGAAAGGCCAAGATTTGATCCTGAGTGTGAAGAACCAGAAACCTCAAGGACTGGAGAACTCAGAAGGTCATCAAGAAATAGATGGCAACCTACAAGGTACAGTTATGATACTTCATTTTTGGCTACTAAAGATTATGCTTACATAGTGAAAGCAGATGAAGACCCTTCTACATATGAAGAGGCAAAAGGTAAGGAAAAATGGGAAAAAGCTATGCAGGAAGAACATGATGCATTGGTGGAAAATCAAACATGGGATTTAGTTCCTAAACCAAATAGCCAGAAGATTATTGGATGCAAGTGGGTCTACAAGACCAAAAGATTTGCAGATGGAAGTGTGTCTAGATACAAAGCTAGACTTGTTGTCAAAGGGTTTGCTCAAACATATGGAGTTGATTATGATGAGACTTATAGTCCAGTGGCAAAGATGACAACTATCAGAACGCTCATAGCTGTTGCTGCGAGCAAAGGTTGGAAGTTATGTCAGTTAGATGTGAAGAATGCTTTTCTGAATGGTTATATTTCAGATGATGTGTTCATGGAGCAACCTCAAGGGTTCAGAGATAAAAGGTATCCAGATTATGTGTGCAAGCTTAAGAGAGCTTTGTATGGCTTGAAGCAAGCGCCAAGAGCGTGGAATTATAGACTTGTAAAGTTCTTGAAAGAACTTGGTTTTCAGGTGTCTGAAGCAGATAGTAGTCTGCTTATAAAAGCAAGTGATAATGGTTTCATATACATGTGCATATATGTTGATGATATAATCCTTACAGGAACAGATGAGTCAGGTATACAAAGACTCAAGAAGCAAATGGAAAAGGAGTTCAAGATAAGTGACTTGGGAGATTTGTCATATTTCTTGGGTATGGAGATCACATATACTCAGCATGGAGTATTCGTGACCCAAGAAAGATATTTGAAGAACTTGTTAATCAAGTTTAAAATGAATGATTGCCGGATAGCACCTACTCCAATGGAGGTGAATCACAAATTGAGTAAGTTTCGAGGTGAAGAATTTAAGGATGTGAGACAATATCAGAGTTTGGTTGGTAGTCTTATCTATGCTACTTTAACCAGACCTGATTTATCATATGCAGTAGGAGTATTGTCTCAATTCATGCACTGTCCAAGGAAAGAACACTGGATTGCAGGACAAAGGGTGTTGAGGTACATTAAGGGTACACTCAAAGAAGGTTTGTATTATGGTTTTACATCAGATACAAATATCAAAATATACAGTGATGCAGATTGGGCAGGTAGTCCAGATGACAGAAGGTCAACCTATGGATACATGTGTTATGTGGGAGATAAGCTAATCTCATGGTGTTCCAAGAAGCAACATACAGTTGCTTTGTCTTCTACCGAAGCTGATTACAAATGCATGGTTGAAGCCGCAAAGGAAGTGATTTGGCTAAAGACTTTAATGAAGAATTTTGACACTATGCAGAGGACACCAATTATATTTGGAGATAATATGAGTTCATTATATTTAGCTGCTAATCCTGTTTTTCATGCCAGGACTAAACACATTGAGATTCAGTATCACTTTCTAAGAGAGAAGGTGATGGATAAAGAGATTGAAGTAATCCATACTTCAACGAAAGATCAGATAGCTGATATGCTTACAAAAAGTTTGGATGGACCAAAGTTACAAAGGTTCAAGGATATGGCAGGAATAAAGAAGACAGAGAAAACCTCAATTGATGATTGAGGGGGAGCTGTTGGTGCAAGACAATCAACAATTGAAGGTCTTTAAGTCCGCAGAAACTTCAGCAAAAATTTCCTTAAAAAGGTCACCGGAAGATCACCGGAAGGTCACCGGAACAGTACTGGAAGGTTACAGGAAAGTCACCGGAATGTTACCGGAAATGATCACTTTTACAGTTTTCAGTTCATGAAGAGTTGAAAGATGAAAGGAGGAAGAAAAGAACAAATTTTGAAGCTGAAAGAAGAACCGGAAAAGTTGTACACATATGTACAGTAGTATAGTTCGTGTTATAAGCTTGTACAAATTCATCTATAAATACCTGAAAAATGTAGAGGCGCAAAAAGAGGCGAGAAAGAATTGAGAGGCGTATAGGCATCAAAGGCATATACGAGAAAGTAGAGAATAGAAGAGAAGAATGAGAAGTCAGATGTCATTAGACATATGAAAAGTTAGTTGAGTTTTCCTCTCATCACTCAACTGTAACTTTCTGAATAATCGAAAAAATACTGCGCCGAAATTTCTGTGTGTTTTCATCTGTGATAGATGATTTGTGAAATCCTTTTGAGGATATCTAAGTCTATAGTTAATCAATCTGTAGCTTAAGTTTCAGAGTTTAATTGTAAACAGAAACTGAGAATTGTCAGTAGGAACATTCATATGCGTTGAGTGTTCAAAGTTTACTGAAACAGGCGCATTTTCGGTGATCAATGTTTTGATCATTTCTCAGTGCATACTTTAAAGTTTTGCATGAGTGAGAGCTTAATCTTTAAGTTAGAAGATAAGCTACTCGTAACCAGAAGCATTTGCTTAAACGGGTTCTATTCAAGGAGAACTAAGTTTTAGAAGTTACAGGTGTGAAGTCGACTGTTCAGAGTGACAGTTTCAGACATAGATTAATTTGAAGAAATTGTGCAGCAGATTTTTGTGTTGTGAAGTTTTTGACTTACTCTTGGTATAGAGGTGCTCTAATCGCAAGAGTAGGTTATTCTTTTGGAGATTAACACTCTCCATCAAACATCCATATAGTACTGACTTTTTCTTCTTATACCACCGTTGATGAGTCGAGTGGATTTGGTCAATAATCCAGTAAGGCATGTTGATTGTCAAATCGAAGGCGTCTGCTAAATATAGACTGAACCATATCTTCTTGGGTGGCATTGTGAACCTCTCTTGTGCGGGGAATGCAAAATGCTGCATGCACATCCGAAGATGAACGGCAATAGTAGGTGTCATTGCCACCATGTCCTTTAGTTTCGTCATATTCATGTTCTTCATGTTGTCGGGGACCATAGTCTCTTTCTCGGTGGGAATATGCATACCTTTCATGTCGAGAGCTTCCCTCACCAAATTGGTCGTCAATCTGAACCGTTTCAGCTCATTGCTCCTTATGAGAGATGGGAGGACATGTTGGAGTTTATTGATCTCCAAAGTACAGCTAGAAGTAGATGAAACCCAACAGGACTTAGTTGACTTTTTCACAAACTTGTATGCATAGACTAGTTTTCTTGCAGAGCACACTGCTCTTTAGTAACTTAGAATTTTCCAAAACTGTTTCACACACATAAACTAGACTCTAAGAGCTTTCCAACAAGCTATAGAACACCTCAAACGGATAAATACACAATGAGCTATGACCTCTGCAATATGCAGCTTTAATGGAGACCTTGAAACCGAGATGAACCTGAGGACACACATCACTTGCAGAGACTACTGCTCTTAACTCACAACTCCAATTAATCTGAAACTTTCTAGAATACAAGTAGACTTAGAGAGGTTTCCAACAAGCCAAAGAACACATGGTTTGGATACATACACAAGGCGATATGACCTCTGCAAGTTTGAGGTTTAATGGAGACCTTCAACAGGGGGTAAAACCAGAGAACACATACTACTTGCAGAGAGTGCTGCTCTCATCTCACAAATCCAATGATTATGCAAATTTACAAGACCAAAGTAGACAGTAAGAGCTTTCAAATGAGCTATCAAACATGTAATTTGGATATATAATGAGGGAGATACAAGCTCTGCAATCTCTGCATACAAAACTACAGCAGCATAGAGATACACATATGACTCTCTTGGACATCCCACAAGATCACGACTTTTCTCCTCTTTTTATAGCATGAGAAACTAATCTAAAACCTTCCTAATACATCTCAATTTGTGGTAGACACTTGGATGGAGGTATTACATGACTCAAGTGCTCAAATAAGCAAAGTATTGATGGACTTTGAGAACTAGCCACATCGACCTTCCACTAGGACACCACTGCAGCTCCCTTGTGACTCACTAATTTGACTCACCATGTTCTAGAACTCACGTGGTATTTTTGCTATCTTTTATGAATAATATGAGCCTTCTTGAAGTATTTGAAGACTTCCCAAAGGTATTTACATAATTTGAAACTTGTACCCTACATAAAACAAACGTTCGCAGCATTCTCCCCCTCAAGTTTCAAAGGCTATTTCCTTCATGCCAAGAATATAGTTGAATTTTTGAAGCTTTGGTCCATCCAAGGATTTGGTGAAGTTATCTGCAAATTGATCCTTTGTTCCCACAAAAGAAACTTGTACTTCATTGTTTATGGCCTTCTCTCGAACATAATGATAGTGAACCTCTATATGCTTTGTTCTAGCATGAAAAATAGGATTTGATGTCATATGAATGCTACTCAAGTTATCCCCATATATCAGTGATACATCAACCTGCACATTCAAGTCATGAAACAACTTTTTAAACCACATAAC
Organism: Ceratopteris richardii; assembly: GCA_020310875.1. Lineage (NCBI taxonomy): Eukaryota > Viridiplantae > Streptophyta > Polypodiopsida > Polypodiales > Pteridaceae > Ceratopteris > Ceratopteris richardii. Next base: position 32,100,699 of record CM035407.1, read on the forward strand.
TTCAGTAGTAGCCAATGCTAAACCTCTATACTCAGCCTCTATAAAAGCATCTGTAGGCTGTTTCTTTGAACTCCATGTTAATGTCTTGTTTCCTGCTATTACCACATATCCACTTGTGGATCTTCTGTCGTCTTTGCTTCCAGCTCAATCTGCATCACTAAAGACTTTAAGAGTTAGATGAGCATCATGACTATAAAATAATCCTTCGTTCATGATACCTTTCAAATACCTAAGCACTCTTTTCGCTGCATGCATATGAGGTACTCTAGGTTCATGCGTAAACTGTGACAATACTCCCACTGCATAGCATATATCATGTCTAGTTTTTGTTGCATAAATCAAAGATCCTACCATGGATCTATATACATTCATATCATGCAACTCCATCACCTTCCTTTGCACTCAGCTTTACATTACATTCCATTGGAGTAGAAACAAATTTACATTCCTGCATACCAAACCTTTTCAGCATATCACATATATACTTTCTCTGTATCAACCACATACCTTCATCGCTATACACAATTTCAATCCCAAGAAAGTATCTAAGCAAACCAAGATCTGAAATTTTAAATTCCTTTCCCAAATTACCTTTTCTCATCAACTTCTTTTGCATCATTCCCTGTAATCAAAAAGTCATCCACATAAATGCATACATAGACACACATGTCATCTACATGTTTTACATAAGGTGAAGAATCAGCATGACTCGTTGTGTATCCTTGTAGCATAAGATACTTTACCAACCTTGCATTCCATGCCTTTGGTGCCTGCTTAAGACCATACAATGCCTTCTTTAACCTGCATACATGATTAGGACATTTTGCATCCACATAACCATCTGGTTGTGACATATACACTTCTTCATTTAACTCACCATTAAGAAAGGCATTCTTTATATCAAGTTGATAAATATTCCACCTTTTACTTGCAGCTAAAGCCAACAAAGTTCTCACCGTTGCCATGTTTACTACTGGACTAAATGTTTCCTCATAGTCCAATCCTTGAGTTTGATTATATCCTTTTGCTACAAGTCTAGCCTTATATCTTGACACACCACCATCACTATTTCTTTTAATCTTAAAAACCCACTTGCAACCAATTACCTTTTGTTTTGGAGTCTTTGGAACTAAATTCCAAGTCTTGTTATCCTGTAATGCTTCCATTTCTTCTCTTATTGCTTTCTCCCACTTTTCATCTCCTTTTGCATCATCATAACATGTGGGTTCATTTTCCTGCTCAACTTTTGTCATAAAAGCATAATGAGTATTCATAAAAGATTCATACGTATACCTTTGAGGTTGCTTACTCACTCTTGAAGTTCTTCTTACCTCCAATGTAGATGCTCTTCGTTTCTTATTAGGAACCTTTGATGATTCTCCATACTCACATACATCACTAATTTCCTCTCCTTCATCATTAACTTCAACTAGTTTGAGTTTACCTTTACTTTTAACACTTGGAGGTGACTCTTGCCTTAATCTTCCATTGAAAGGTGATCCTCTTTCTTCATCCAAACCACTCCTTTCATCATTTAAACTTCCTGATGGTTGAACTATGCATTCATCTCCTTCAACCACACCTTCTTCATTTTCATCCATGACCTGCAAACAATTCTTATCTGCATACCATGAAAGTGATTCATCAAAGTTTACATCTCTTGACACAACAACCTTATTGGTATGAGGATTATAGCACCTATATCTGTTGGTGCATTTTACCCAAGCCTACATGCTTAATATGTTTGATATTATCCTCATTTGTAAGTCACATGAGTAGTCATGTGAACACCTCTTGTAAAAGAGTACATTTTATCTTTTGTAAATGGAAAAAGAAAAAAGGAAAAGGTGGCTTACCTCATGCATGATGTAAAAGCAAACTCATGGCTCTAACTACTAAAATCATGAATTTTTGAGCTGAGGGAATATCTCCTAACTTTGGGGATCACTTTTAGGTGGAGCCATTCGAATTCGAATTCAAAACTCCCTCCAAGAATAGCTATAAAAGGAGCAAGAAAGAAGAGGCGATTAGCAAGCCTTGTACATGACCACTTCATGTCATTTTGTAGAGATTGAAGAGCTTACTCCATAGCTCTATCATTCTAATCCCATTGTGCAAAGATTCATTGCCAATGTAGTTGTAATCATATGTGAATCTATACATTTATTATCATCTACCTCTCTGTTTTGTTCTCTGCTATACTCACTCAGAGCAGTAACTTTAGAAGGTCATATCTCGAGTTCTACTGCTCCTTTTTCAGTGTTTTAACGTGTGTTGGGTAGCTCTCACTGTGTGTTGGGTAGCTCTCACTGTCTATCTTGTACCTACAAATTTTCATGGTCATTGGATTAATACTTGGGGAGATATATGCATTTTACTGCTCACTCGTCTATCTCTGTAGAGCCCCGAGAATTGTGAGCATGTCCCAGAAATTGATGAAACTTGTTCTCAGTGCTCAGTCCACCATTTGAAGTGTTTTAACTTGGATTGGGAAGCTTGCTAAGTCTTTTTGCTATGCCCAAAAGGAATTTTTCTAATTCCTACCAGGTTGAGAGCACTGTTCATTTTTTCCAGCAGGTGTATGTCCAAAAATAGCAAGTTTTGGGAGCTAGTCATTTCGCAACTAGTCTATCTTCACTTAAACTTTTGGAATACATGTTCCAAAGTACTTGGCTGATATTTTGGTGGATTTAGGAAGCTCAAAGGGTCTACTAATCAACTCTGAAGTCGCAGCTGGCTGGTGTGAAGCTGGTTGTAGCGGCACCTACTCATCTTTGGATTGCATCCACCATCTCTCTTCACAGTGGTATCAGAGCATAGTCAAGCAACATGGGAGATGGATTTCCATCAACAATTGACAAATTGGATCAAAACAACTACCGGGCATGGTCTCTAAGGATGGAGGCTTACCTTCAAGGGAGGAATCTATATGGATTCATATCCGGAGATGAAGCAATGCCAACCATGAGGAACAAAGGGCAACCATCACATGAAGAAGTGGATAGACTTTCAAATTGGTGTTCGAAGGATACACTTGCAAGGTCCTATATTCTAAACTCAATCTCTGACTTTCTTTTACCTCATGTCAAGGGATGCAAGACATCAAGAGAGACCTGGAATGCACTTGCTTCTTTCTTCTCTTCCAACACTCGAGCAAGGAAGAACCAATTGTGGATGGAGTTCACAACAATGAAGAAAAGCCCGCAGCAAAATGTGACTGATTATGTCACAAAGATGAAGGAGATTTCCGACCAGCTTGGAAGCATTGGAGAGGTAATTGAAGAGGAGCAAATCATTAGACAAATCATGAATGGAATCAAAGCAGACAACAAGTGGGAGTCATTCACAACACCCATGGATTTATACATGGATATGCATGTACACGACCTCAACACACTCATGGGCCAACTCTTCACTCATGAAGCAAAGATTAGCAAAGGTGGTGAGTCCTCAAGAGGTAATCAAACTTCTGCCTTATATTCTGATAAAGCTAAGGTCAAGGACAAGTCAAAGAATAGGAAGAATGAAGATGAGGGAAGCTCTTTCCAAGAAAACTTTGCAGGTAGAGGAAGAGCTAGAGGAAGAGGCAAAAGTGGAAAGCAAGCGAGGGGGAGATTCCAATCATCTCAACCTTGCAATATATGTGGCCTATCTAATCATACTACTGAAGAATGTTTCAGGAACCCGAGGAACTCAAGAGGAAGAGGATTCAATAGAGGTAGCTATGGATCAAATAGAGGTAGATACAATGGAGGCTACAACAACAACTACTACAACAACAATTACAACAACAACAACAACTATCAAAGTGGCCATAGAGGAAGAAGAGACTACAATAACTATGCAGAGGACCAAAGTCAAGAAGCTTCATTATTGATTATGAATCTATCAGCGAAGAAGGGTAAGGATGATGATCACATATTTTACATTGATTCAGGATGCTCGAACCATGTAGCAGGAAATGTGGCTTTACTTTCTGATTTGGAAGATCCTCATAACAAGCACGAAGTGCAGACAGGAGATGACACAAAGCACTCAGTGGAGAAGATAGGTAATGTGAAGACATCAGATGGGAATATGAACCTCTTAAGCAAAGTCTTGTATGTCCCTACAATTACCAAAAATTTAATAAGTGTTGGACAGATTGTTGAAAAAGGATTACAGGTTAGATTCAATCGGTTTGGAGCATATGTTGAAGACCCAAGGCAAGGCTTTCGAAGGATTGCCAAAGGAGAAAAGACAGGAAGGCTTTTCACTTTTGAAGTGGAAGATACAAAGAACATAGCTTTGTTTAGCTATGGATCTCAAACTCTAACAGAGTTGGAGATATGGCACAAAAGGCTTGCTCACATTGGTGAGAGGACACTCAAATAGATTTGCAGGGACCAAAGTGTACTTGGTTTGCCTAATATCACAAGGCAACACATGATTTATAAGTGTGAAGCTTGTCAACTCGGCAAGGCTCATAGACAACCTTTCAATAAGAAAGGATATATGTATCAAAATCCTTTGGATCTAGTGCACACGGATGTGTGGGGTCCAAGTAAGGAGGCATCTATATCAGGCTCAAGATATTATGTGTCTTTCATAGATGATTGTAGCAGGTGGACCATTCTGTTTTTCATGAAGCACAAGGATGAAGTGTTTAATTGCTTTAAGAAGTATATTGCTCTTGTTGAAAACCAAACAGGTAGGACTTTGAAAAGACTCAGATCTGATGGTGGAGGAGAATATTTTTCTTCTGAATTTGATGCCTTCTTGCATGAAAGAGGCATTAAAAGGGAAGTCACTACAAGGTATACACCCGAACTCAATGGTGTAGCAGAGACCAGGAACAGAGCTATTGTCGAAGCTGCAAGGTCCATGCTCAACGAAAAGGGATTGCCAAACTACCTATAGGTAGAGGCTGTGTCTACAGCCACATATCTCATAAATAGACTTCCATCTAAGTCACTAGATGGAACCACTCCATATGAAGTGTGGAATGGAAGAAGACCTAGTCTAGAGCATTGCAAAATCTTTGGATGCTTAGCCTATGCTCACATTCCTTCTCAAGTAAGAGGAAAATTGGATCCCAAGGCAGAGAAGTGCGTATTTATTGGTTATGACCAAAACCAAAAAGGATATAGATTGTACAATCCAACCAATAAAGGATTTTCTGTGAGTAGAGATGTAATTTTTGATGAAAACAAATCATGGTTTGATGATGACAGGAAAGTGAAGCTGCCATATGACTTGGATGAAGACTTTCCATCACTTCAACCAAAGGAGCCAAAGCAGATTGAAGAAAGTGATTCGGAGATTGACCTAGAAGACTTGGAAAGACTAAAGCTATGGAAGAACAAAGGTAAAGCAAAGATGCAGGATGCTACATATGGACCGGAGAGCTCACATCAACCACTTAGAAGGTCTTCAAGGGAGAAGAAGAAACCAGAAAGGTTTGGTTATGATACTTCTTTGGTCACCAAGCACTCAATCTACATTGCAAAGGATTCAACCAATGGAGAACCTACCACATTTGAAGAAGCACAAAGCAAGAAAGCTTGGAGAGATGCAATGGATGAAGAAATGGAAGCCTTGAAGGAGAATGACACTTGGGAGCTTGTACCTAACAAGCCATCTATGAAGATAATTGGATCTCGATGGATATACAAAATCAAGAGGAATCCAGATGGAAGTATAAATAGACACAAAGCAAGGTCAGTTGCTAAAGGGTTTGCTCAAACCCATGGTATTGATTATGAGGAGACTTTCTCTCCTGTTGCAAAAATGCCTACAATTAGGGTTCTCATTAGTCTTGCTGCATCTAGAAATTGGAATCTTTATCAACTTGATGTAAAGAATGCTTTCTTGAATGGATGGATTTCTGAGGAAGTGTATATGGCACAACCTTCTGGATATGAGGATGCACATCATCCTAACTATGTATGCAAACTAAAGAAAGCTTTGTATGGATTGAAGCAAGCTCCAAGAGCTTGGAATTTCAAATTGGTGACTTATTTGCAGGACCAAGGATTCAAAGCTAGCAAGGCGTATACCTCTTTGTTCATAAAGAGGAATGGATCTGAAGTGATCTATTTATGTGTGTATGTTGATGATATTATTATCACAGGCAATGATCTTGAAGGAATCAAACAGGTAAAGAGTCAAATGAAGGAGGAGTTCAAAATAAGTGACCTCGGACCACTCACTTATTTTCTTGGATTGGAGTTGATCTACACAGATTCAGGTATATACATCACACAAAGGAAGTATGTCCATGACATGCTCGTCAAGTTCAAGATGGAAAATACCAAGTGTGTAGGTACACCTATGGAGCAAAATCATAAGCTTAGTGCTTATGAAGGAGAGCCAATTGAAGACATCACAAGCTACCAAAGCTTGGTTGGAAGTTTGAACTATGCAACACTCACAAGGGTGGATATATGCTATAGTGTTAGCATATTGAGTCAGTTTATGCATAAGCCGAGAAGACCACATATGGAAGCGGCCAAGAGAGTCCTCAAGTACCTAAAGGGGACCATGAACGAAGGTTTGTTTTATTCATTTACTTCCGATATTGAGCTAAAGGTCTACTCAGATGCAGATTTGGCCGGATCTAAAGATGATAGAAGAAGCACATCAGGGTATATATCATTTGCAGGTTCAAAAATCATTTCTTGGTCATCAAAGAAGCAACCAACCGTGGCATTATCTTCTACCGAAGCCGAATATAGAGGTTTGGCTAATGCAACTCAAGAAATCATGTGGTTAAAGTCTTTGTACACAGATCTTGGACTTCATTCTTCAACACCTCACATTTTTGGTGACAACACAAGCTCACTACATCTAGCAGCTAATCGGGTATACCATGCTAGAACCAAGCATATTGAAGTCCACTACCATTATGTAAGGGAGAAGCTAATGAGCAAGGATATTCAACTATCCTATGTCTCTACAGATATGCAATGTGCCGACATGTTGACTAAAGCTCTTGATGGTATGAAGTTAGGTAGATTCAAGTTGATGATTGGTTTGCAGGAAATCAAGGACAATTGAAGACTTATTTGAAGGCCAAGCATGTTAGGCTTGAGGGGGAGCTATTGGTGCATTTTATCCAAGCCTACATGCTTGATATGTTTGATATTATCCTCATTTGTAAGTCACATGAGTAGTCATGTGAACACCTCTTGTAAAAGAGTACATTTTATCTTTTGTAAATGGAAAAAGAAAAAAGGAAAAGGTTGGCTTACCTCATGCATGATGTAAAAGCAAACTCATGGCTCTAACTACTAAAATAACGAATTTTTGAGCTGAGGGAATATCTCCTAACTTTGGGGATCACTTTTAGGTGGAGCCATTCGAATTCGAATTCAAAACTCCCTCCAAGAATAGCTATAAAAGGAGCAAGAAAGAAGAGGTGATTAGCAAGCCTTGTACGTGACCACTTCATGTCATTTTGTAGAGATTGAAGAGCTTACTCCATAGCTCTATCATTCTACTCCCATTGTGCAAAGATTCATTGCCAATGTGGTTGTAATCATATGTGAATCTATACATTTATTATCATCTACCTCTCTGTTTTGTTCTCTGCTATACTCACTCAGAGCAGTAACTTCAGAAGGTCATATCTCGAGTTCTACGGATCTTTTTTCAGTGTTTTAAAGTGTTTTGGATAGATCTTATTGTCTAGTTTGTATTATAATTTTTCATGGTCATTGGATTAATAGTTGGGGAGATATATGCATTTTACTGCTCACTAGTCTATCTCTGCAGAGCCCCGAGAATTGTGGGAATGTTCCAAAAATTGATGAAACTTGTTCTCAGTGCTCAGTCGATTATTTGAAGTGTTTTAACTTGGATTGGGAAGCTTGCTAAGTCTATTTGCTATGCCCAAAAGGAATTTTTCTAATTCCTACCAGGTTGAGAGCACTGTTCATTTTTTCCAGCAGGTGTATGTCCAAAAATAGCAAGTTTTGGGAGCTAGTCATTTCGCAACTAGTCTATCTTGACTTAAACTTTTGGAATACATGTTCCAAAGTACTTGGCTGATATTTTGGTGGATTTAGGAAGCTCAAAGGGTCTACTAATCAACTCTGAAGTCTCAGTTGGCTGGTGTGAAGCTGGTTGTAGCGGCACATACTCATCTTTGGATTGCATCCACCATCTCTCTTCACAGTGGTATCAGAGCATAGTCAAGCAACATGGGAGATGGATTTCCATCAACAATTGACAAATTGGATCGAAACAACTAACGGGCATGGATATGCATGTACCCGACCTCAACACACTCATGGGCCAACTCTTCACTCATGAAGCAAAGATTAGCAAAGGTGGTGAGTCCTCAAGAGGTAATCAAACTTCTGCCTTATATTCTGATAAAGCTAAGGTCAAGGACAAGTCAAAGAATAGGAAGAATGAAGATGAAGGAAGCTCTTTCCAAGAAAACTTTGCAGGTAGAGGAAGAGCTAGAGGAAGAGGCAAAAGTGGAAAGCAAGGCAGGGGGAGATTCCAATCATCTCAACCTTGCAATATATGTGGCCTATCTAATCATACTTCTGAAGAATGTTTCAGGAACCCGAGGAACTCAAGAGGAAGAGGATTCAATAGAGGTGGCTATGGATCAAATAGAGGTAGATACAATGGAGGCTACAACAACAACTACTACAACAACAACTACTACAACAACAACTACTACAACAACAACTACTACAACAACAATTACAACAACAACAACAACTATCAAAGTGGCCATAGAGGAAGAAGAGACTACAATAACTACGCAGAGGACCAAAGTCAAAAAGATTCATTATTGATTATGAATCTAGCAGCGAAGAAGGGTAAGGATGATGATCACATATTTTACATTGATTCAGGATGCTCAAACCATGTAGCAGGAAATGTGGCTTTACTTTCTGATTTGGAAGATCCTCATAACAAGCACGAAGTGCAGCCAGGAGATGACACTCAGTGGAGAAGATAGGTAATGTGAAGACATCAGATGGGAATATGAACCTCTTAAGCAAAGTCTTGTATGTCCCTACAATTACCAAAAATTTAATAAGTGTTGGACAGATTGTTGAAAAAGGATTGCAGGTTAGATTCAATCGATTTGGAGCATATGTTGAAGACCCAAGGCAAGGCTTTCGAAGGATTGCCAAAGGAGAAAAGACAAGAAGGCTTTTCACTTTTGAAGTGGAAGGTACAAAGAACATAGCTTTGTTTAGCTATGGATCTCAAACTCTAACAGAGTTGGAGATATGGCACAAAAGGCTTGCTCACATTGGTGAGAGGACACTCAAACAGATTTGCAGGGACCAAAGTGTACTTGGTTTGATTATACTTCCATCTGGATTCCTCTTGATTTTGTATATCCATCGAGATCCAATTATCTTCATAGATGGCTTGTTAGGTACAAGCTCTCAAGTGTCATTCTCCTTCAAGGCTTCCATTTCTTCATCCATTGCATCTCTCCAAGCTTTCTTGCTTTGTGCTTCTTCAAATGTGGTAGGTTCTCCATTGGTTGAATCCTTTGCAATGTAGATTGAGTGCTGGGTGACCAAAGAAGTATCATAACCAAACCTTTCTGGTTTCTTCTTCTCCCTTGAAGACCTTCTAAGTGGTTGATGTGAGCTCTCCGGTCCATATGTAGCATCCTGCATCTTTGCTTTACCTTTGTTCTTCCATAGCTTTAGTCTTTCCAAGTCTTCTAGGTCAATCTCCGAGTCACTTTCTTCAATCTGCTTTGGCTCCTTTGGTTGAAGTGATGGAAAGTCTTCATCTTAGTCATACGGCAGCTTCACTTTCCTGTCATCATCAAACCATGATTTGTTTTCATCAAAATTACATCTCTACTCACAGAAAATCCTTTATTGGTTGGATTGTACAATCTATATCCTTTTTGGTTTTGGTCATAACCAATAAATACGCACTTCTCTGCCTTGGGATCCAATTTTCCTCTTACTTGAGAAGGAATGTGAGCATAGGCTAAGCATCCATGACATGCTCGTCAAGTTTAAGATGGAAAATACCAAGTGTGCAGGTACACCTATGGAGCAAAATCATAAGCTTAGTGCTTATGAAGGAGAGCCAATTGAAGACATCACAAGCTATCAAAGCTTGGTTGGAAGTTTGAACTATGCAACACTCACAAGGGTGGATATATGCTATAGTGTTAGCATATTGAGTCAGTTTATGCATAAGCCGAGAAGACCACATATGGAAGCGGCCAAGAGAGTCCTCAAGTACCTAAAGGGGACCATGAACGAAGGTTTGTTTTATTCATTTACTTCAGATATTGAGCTAAAGGTCTACTCAGATGCAGATTGGGCCGGATCTAAAGATGATAGAAGAAGCACATCAGGGTATATATCATATGCAGGTTCAAAAATCATTTCTTGGTCATCAAAGAAGCAACCAACCGTGGCATTATCTTCTACCGAAGCTGAATATAGAGGTTTGGCTAATGCAACTCAAGAAATCATGTGGTTAAAGTCTTTGTACATAGATCTTGGACTTCATTCTTCAACACCTCACATTTTTGGTGACAACACAAGCTCACTACATCTAGCAGCTAATCGGGTATACCATGCTAGAACCAAGCATATTGAAGTCCACTACCATTATGTAAGGGAGAAGCTAATGAGCAAGGATATTCAACTATCCTATGTCTCTACAGATATGCAATGTGCCGACATGTTGACTAAAGCTCTTGATGGTATGAAGTTAAGTAGATTCAAGTTAATGATTGGTTTGCAGGAAATCAAGGACAATTGAAGACTTATTTGAAGGCCAAGCATGTTAGGCTTGAGGGGGAGCTGTTGGTGCATTTTACCCGAGCCTACATGTTTGATATGTTTGATATTATCCTCATTTGTAAGTCACATGAGTAGTCATGTGAACACCTCTTGTAAAAGAGTACATTTTATCTTTTGTAAATGGAAAAAGAAAAAAGGAAAAGGTTGGCTTACCTCATGCATGATGTGAAAGCAAACTCATGGCTCTAACTACTAAAATCACAAATTTTTGAGCTGAGGGAATATCTCCTAACTTTGGGGATCACTTTTAGGTGGAGCCATTCGAATTCGAATTCAAAACTCCCTCCAAGAATAGCTATAAAAGGAGCAAGAAAGAAGAGGCGATTAGCAAGCCTTGTACGTGACCACTTAATGTCATTTTGTAGAGATTGAAGACCTTACTCCATAGCTCCATCATTCTACTCCCATTGTGCAAAGATTCATTGCCAATGTGGTTGTAATCATATGTGAATCTATACATTTATTATCATCTACCTCTCTGTTTTGTTCTCTGCTATACTCACTCTGAGCAGTAACTTCAGAAGGTCCTATCTCGAGTTCTACGAATCCTACTTCAGTGTTTTAAAGTGTGTTGGATAGCTCTTACTGTCTAGTTTGTACCTACAAATTTTCATCGTCATTGGATTAATAGTTGGGGAGATATATGCATTGTACTGCTCACTGGTCTATCTCTGCAGAGCCCCGAGAATTTTGGGAATGTTCCAGAAATTGATGAAACTTGTTCTCAGTGCTCAGTCCATCATTTGACGTGTTTTAACTTGGATTGGGAGGCTTGCTAAGTCTATTTGCTATGCCCAAAAGGAATTTTTCTAATTCCTACCAGGTTGAGAGCACTGTTCATTTTTTCCAGTAGGTGTATGTCCAAAAATAGCAAGTTTTGGGAGCTAGTCATTTCGCAACTAGTCTATCTTGACTTAAACTTTTGGAATACATGTTCCAAAGTACTTGGCTGATATTTTGGTGGATTTAGGAAGCTCAAAGGGTCTACTAATCAACTCTGAAGTCTGAGTTGGCTGGTGTGAAGCTGGTTATAGCGGCACCTACTCATCTTTGGATTGCATCCACCATCTCTCTTCACAGTAGTATCAGAGCATAGTCAAGCAACATGGGAGATGGATATCCATCAACAATTGACAAATTGGATCGAAACAACTATCGGGCATGGTCTCTAAGGATGGAGGCTTACCTTCAAGGGAGGAATCTATATGGATTCCTATCCGGAGATGAAGCAATGCCAACCATGAGGAACAAAGGGCAACCATCACATGAAGAAGTGGAAGGACTTTCGAATTGGTGTTCGAAGGATGCACTTGCAAGGTCCTATATTCTAAACTCAATCTCTGACTTTCTTTTACCTCATGTCAAGGGATGCAAGAAATTAAGAGAGACCTGGAATGCACTTGCTTCTTTCTTCTCTTCCAACACTCGAGCAAGGAAGAACCAATTGTGGATGGAGTTCACAACAATGAAGAAAAGCCCGCAGCAAATGTGACTGATTATGTCACAAAGATGAAGGAGATTTCCGACCAGCTTGGAAGCATTGGAGAGGTAATTGAAGAGGAGCAAATCATTAGACAAATCATGAATGGAATCAAAGCAGACGACAAGTGGGAGTCATTCACAACAGCCATGGATTTATACATGGATATGCATGTACCCGACCTCAACACACTCATGGGCAAACTCTTCACTCATGAAGCAAAGATTAGCAAAGGTGGTGAGTCCTCAAGAGGTAATCAAACTTTTGCCTTATATTGTGATAAAGCTAAGGTCAAGGACAAGTCAAAGAATAGGAAGAATGAAGATGAAGGAAGCTCTTTCCAAGCAAACTTTGCAGGTAGTGGAAGAGCTAGAGGAAGAGGCAGAAGTGGAAAGCAAGGCAGGGGGAGATTCCAATCATCTCAACCTTGCAATATATCTAATCATACTACTGAAGAATGTTTCAGGAACCCAAGAAACTCAAGAGGAAGAGGATTCAATAGAGGTGGCTATGGATCAAATAGAGGTAGATACAAGGGAGGCTACAACAACAACTACTACAACAACAATTACAACAACAACAACAACTATCAAAGTGGCCATAGAGGAAGAAGAGACTACAATAACTATGCAAAGGACCAAAGTCAAGAAGATTCATTATTGATTATGAATCTATCAGCGAAGAAGGGTAAGGATGATGATCACATATTTTACATTGATTCAGGATGCTCAAACCATGTAGCAGGAAATGTGGCTTTACTTTCTAATTTGGAAGATCCTCATAACAAGCACGAAGTGCAGACAGGAGATGACACAAAGCACTCAGTGGAGAAGATAGGTAATGTGAAGACATCAGATGGGAATATGAACCTCTTAAGCAAAGTCTTGTATGTCCCTACAATTACCAAAAATTTAATAAGTGTTGGACAGATTGTTGAAAAAGGATTGCAGGTTAGATTCAATCGATTTGGAGCATATGTTGAAGACCCAAGGCAAGGCTTTCAAAGGATTGCCAAAGGAGAAAAGACAGGAAGGCTTTTCACTTTTGAAGTGGAAGATACAAAGAACATAGCTTTGTTTAGCTATGGATCTCAAACTCTAACAGAGTTGGAGATATGGCACAAAAGGCTTGCTCACATTGGTGAGAGGACACTCAAACAGATTTGCAGGGACCAAAGTGTACTTGGTTTGCCTAATATCACAAGGCAACACATGATTTATAAGTGTGAAGCTTGTCAACTCGGCAAGGCTCATAGACAACCTTTCAATAAGAAAGGATATATGTATCAAAATCCTTTGGATCTAGTGCACACGGATGTGTGGGGTCCAAGTAAGGAGCCATCTATATCAGGCTCAAGATATTATGTGTCTTTCATAGATGATTGTAGCAGGTGGACCATTCTGTTTTTCATGAAGCACAAGGATGAAGTGTTTAATTGCTTTAAGAAGTATATTGCTCTTGTTGAAAACCAAACAGGTAGGACTTTGAAAAGACTCAGATCAGATGGTGGAGGAGAATACTTTTCTTCTGAATTTGATGCCTTCTTGCATGAAAGAGGCATTAAAAGGGAAGTCACTACAAGGTATACACCCGAACTCAATGGTGTAGCAGAGAGGAGGAACGGAGCTATTGTCGAAGCTGCAAGGTCCATGCTCAACGAAAAGGGATTGCCAAACTACCTATGGGCAGAGGGTGTGTCTACAGCCACATATCTCATAAATAGACTTCCATCTAAGTCACTAGATGGAACCACTCCATATGAAGTGTGGAATGGAAGAAGACCTAGTCTAGAGCATTGCAAAATCTTTGGATGCTTAGCCTATGCTCACATTCCTTCTCGAGTAAGAGGAAAATTGGATCCCAAGGCAGAGAAGTGCGTATTTATTGGTTATGACCAAAACCAAAAAGGATATAGATTGTACCATCCAACCAATAAAGGATTTTCTGTGAGTAGAGATGTAATTTTGATGAAAACAAATCATGGTTTGATGATGACAGGAAAGTGAAGCTGCCGTATGAATTGGATGAAGACTTTCCATCACTTCAACCAAAGGAGCCAAAGCAGATTGAAGAAAGTGATTCGGAGATTGACCTAGAAGACTTGGAAAGACTAAAGCTATGGAAGAACAAAGGTAAAGCAAAGATGCAGGATGCTACATATGGACCGGAGAGCTCACATCAACCACTTAGAAGGTCTTCAAGGGAGAAGAAGAAACCAGAAAGGTTTGGTTATGATACTTCTTTGGTCACCCAGCACTCAATCTACATTGCAAAGGATTCAACCAATGGAGAACCTACCACATTCGAAGAAGCACAAAGCAAGAAAGCTTGGAGAGATGCAATGGATGAAGAAATGGAAGCCTTGAAGGAGAATGACACTTGGGAGCTTGTACCTAACAAGCCATCTATGAAGATAATTGGATCTCGATGGATATACAAAATCAAGAGGAATCCAGATGGAAGTATAAATAGACACAAAGCAAGGTTAGTTGCTAAAGGGTTTGCTCAAACCCATGGTATCGATTATGAGGAGACTTTCTCTCCTCTTGCAAAAATGCCTACAATTAGGGTTCTCATTAGTCTTGCTGCATCTAGAAATTGGAATCTTTATCAACTTGATGTAAAGAATGCTTTCTTGAATGGATGGATTTCTGAGGAAGTGTATATGGCACAACCTCCTGGATATGAGGATGCACATCATCCTAACTATGTATGCAAACTAAAGAAAGCTTTGTATGGATTGAAGCAAGCTCCAAGAGCTTGGAATTTCAGATTGGTGACTTATTTGCAAGACCAAGGATTCAAAGCTAGCAAGGCGGATACCTCTTTGTTCATAAAGAGGAATGGATCTGAAGTGATCTATTTATGTGTGTATGTTGATGATATTATTATCACAGGCAATGATCTTGAAGGAATCAAATAGGTAAAGAGTCAAATGAAGGAGGAGTTCAAAATAAGTGACCTCGGACCACTCACTTATTTTCTTGGATTGGAGTTGATCTACATAGATTCAGGTATATACATCACACAAAGGAAGTATGTCCATGACATGCTCGTCAAGTTCAAGATGGAAAATACCAAGTGTGCAGGTACACCTATGGAGCAAAATCATAAGCTTAGTGCTTATGAAGGAGAGCCAATTGAAGACATCACAAGCTATCAAAGCTTGGTTGGAAGTTTGAACTATGCAACACTCACAAGGGTGGATATATGCTATAGTGTTAGCATATTGAGTCAGTTTATGCATAAGCCGAGAAGACCACATATGGAAGCGGCCAAGAGAGTCCTCAAGTACCTAAAGGGGACCATGAACGAAGGTTTGTTTTATTCATTTACTTCAGAGATTGAGCTAAAGGTCTACTCAGATGCAGATTGGGCCGGATCTAAAGATGATAGAAGAAGCACATCAGGGTATATATCATTTGCAGGTTCAAAAATCATTTCTTGGTCATCAAAGAAGCAACCAACCGTGGCATTATCTTCTACCGAAGCCAAATATAGAGGTTTGGCTAATGCAACTCAAGAAATCATGTGGTTAAAGTCTTTGTACACAGATCTTGGAATTCATTCTTCAACACCTCACATTTTTGGTGACAACACAAGCTCACTACATCTAGCAGCTAATCGGGTATACCATGCTAGAACCAAGCATATTGAAGTCCACTACCATTATGTAAGGGAGAAGCTAATGAGCAAGGATATTCAACTATCCTATGTCTCTACAAATATGCAATGTGCCGACATGTTGACTAAAGCTCTTGATGGTATGAAGTTAAGTAGATTCAAGTTGATGATTGGTTTGCAGGAAATCAAGGACAATTGAAGACTTATTTGAAGGCCAAGCATGTTAGGCTTGAGGGGGAGCTGTTGGTGCATTTTACCCAAGCCTACATGCTTGATATGTTTGATATTATCCTCATTTGTAAGTCACATGAGTAGTCATGTGAACACCTCTTGTAAAAGAGTACATTTTTTCTTTTGTAAATGGAAAAAGAAAAAAGGAAAAGGTTGGCTTACCTCATGCATGATGTAAAAGCAAACTCATGGCTCTAACTACTAAAATCATGAATTTTTGAGCTGAGGGAATATCTCCTAACTTTGGGGATCACTTTTAGGTGGAGCCATTCGAATTCGAATTCAAAACTCCCTCCAAGAATAGCTATAAAAGGAGCAAGAAAGAAGAGGCGATTAGCAAGCCTTGTACGTGACCACTTCATGTCATTTTGTAGAGATTGAAGAGCTTACTCCATAGCTCTATCATTCTACTCCCATTGTGCAAAAATTCATTGCCAATGTGGTTGTAATCATATGTGAATCTATACATTTATTATCATCTACCTCTCTGTTTTGTTCTCTGCTATACTCACTCAGAGCAGTAACTTCAGAAGGTCATATCTCGAGTTCTACGGATTTTTTTCCAGTGTTTTAAAGTGTATTGGATAGCTCTTACTGTCTAGTGTGTACCTATAAATTTTCATGGTCATTGGATTAATAGTTGGGGAGATATATGCATTTTACTGCTCACTGGTCTATCTCTGCAGAGCCTCGAGAATTGTGGGAATGTTCCAGAAATTGATGAAACTTGTTCTCAGTGCTCAGTCCATCATTTGAAGTGTTTTAACTTGGATTGGGAAGCTTGCTAAGTCTATTTGCTATGCCCAAAAGGAATTTTTCTAATTCTTACCAGGTTGAGAGCATTGTTCATTTTTTCCAGCAGGTGTATGTCCAAAAATAGCAAGTTTTGGGAGCTAGTCATTTCGCAACTAGTCTATCTTGACTTAAACTTTTGGAATACATGTTCCAAAGTACTTGGCTGATATTTTGGTGGATTTAGGAAGCTCAAAGGGTCTACTAATCAACTCTGAAGTCTCAGTTGGCTGGTGTGAAGCTGGTTGTAGCGGCACCTACTCATCTTTGGATTGCATCCACCATCTCTCTTTACAATATCCTCTTTGAGTATCTGCATAACCAATAAATATACATTTTTATGATTTCGCATCAAGTTTAGATCTCACCTCACTAGGTACATGTACATAACATACACAACCAAATACTTTCAAATGACTTACACTTGGTTTCCTTCCATGCCATACCTCATATGGTGTCAAATGATGAACTCCAGCAGTCGGAACTCTATTCATAATGTAAACACTTGTGCTAACAGCTTCAGCCCAAAAATAATTAGGCAAACACATATCATTAAGCATGCTTCTAGATGCTTCTGCTATGATTCTGTTTCTTCTTTCTGCGACTCCATTTTGTTGTGGAGTATACCTGCATGTAACTTCTCTTTTGATACCTTCATCATGCAAAAAATCAGTAAAAGCTTGAGAGAAATACTCTCCCCCTCCATCAGATCTTAGCTTCTTAATATACCTTCCTGTTTGCTTTTCGACATATGATTTGAACTTCTTGAAACAATCAAAGACCTCACTCTTATGTTTAATGAAATACACAAATGTCATTCTACTATGATCATCAATGAATGATACATAGTACTTATTACCAACCAAGGATGCCTCTTTAGTAGGTCCACACACATCTGTGTGTATGAGATCTAGCAAGCCATCACTTACATAGCTTGAATGCTTGAAAGGTTGTCTACTCTGCTTACCCATTTGACATGCTTCACAAAGATGCACCATATGTTGCTTAGTAAGATCAGGTAATCCTTCAACAATCTACTTCTTTGATAGCTCCTTTAACCTGTGTACATTCATGTGTCCAATCCTTTTGTGCCACAGATCAAGTTCTGCTATCCTATGCATACCATAAGAGAAATAGTTTGTATGATTAGGGTTTACCTTGAATGTAAACAATCTACCTTGTTTTTGACCTTTGGCAATCAACCTCCTTTGCTTTGGATCCTCAATGAAGCAACCTGCATGATTAAATCTCACTTGTAGACATTTTTCTACCATTTGACCAACCGACATCAAATTCTTAGTGATCGTTGGCACATAAAGTACATCCTTCAAGCAATTTGTCTTGCTCTTATCCTGCATAACAACATCTCCAACCTGCATAATCTTATGTGTTGTATCATCTCCTATTTCAACATGACCTTTACATGATGGATTATGCATATTTGAAAACCATGAAGCAGCATGAGACATGTGATTAGAACAGCCACTATCTACATACCATACATCGCTATTGCAATTCATCTTTGTTTCAACATTCATCATAAGAAGAGAATCATAATCATCACTTTTACCTTCAACTGCATAATTTCCTTGTTGTTTACCTCTTCTTGAATAGCCTCCTCTTCGATTACCACCTTGTTTATTTTCATTTTGATAACAATCTTTGGCATAGTGTCCATACCTTCCACATATATAGCAATTGTTCTTATCTTCACTCCTTTGTCTTTGATTGTAGTTGTAGTAGCCTCTCGTACCTCTAGCACTTGATCTTCCTCTTCCTCTTGTGTTGAAGAAGCCACTTGAAGTCCCTTGATCATCGCTACTTCTTCCTCGACCTCTATTTGAACCTCTTCTTCCTCTATTTCCACCTCTTGATGATCCTACATAAAGAGCTTGTCCTTGAGATCCTTTTTTATTTGAAGTAGAGCCATTTAGATTCATCTCCTCCGTGACCATAAGAGCAATAAGCTTATCAAAGTTTGGTAATTCTCCTCTAACATAAACTGAAGTAATGAATGGTTTCCATCTCTCATCATCCTTGAGTCCGTTGAGAGTATGTGCAACCAAGTCGTCGTCCTCCACATGAGCTTGAATTGATCCCAATTGATCTGCAAACTCTTTAACCTTCAACAAGTAATCATTGACCGATGTCCTTGTATCTTTCTTTATGTTATTCAACTCATTTTTTAGTTGAATCTTCCTTGCTCTTGTACCTGTAGCATACAACCTTTCCAATGCAAGCCAAACATCTCTACTTGTGTCTAGATCTTGTATGTGTCCTACCATTGAATCTTGAATATTTTGTGATAAAATGAATATAACCCTTTTGTCTCTTTCATTCCAAAGTCTAAAATCCCTCAATTGATGCTGATTTGGATCCTCTGGTAATATAGGTTTGATATCCGTTCCATCAATCAAACCATACAAGCCTCTACCTTGCAAGTATGTTGTGATCCTAAATCGCCATGCTTGATAGTTGTTCTTATCAAGCTTCTCTATTTGTGCATGTTGATCTCCCATTGTGTAAATACTAAACTTCCTCCTTTAACCCTCCTTTTGGATATATGTGATAAGAAGAAGTATGAGATTTACCTTTGTAATAAAGTTTATGCACCTTTCTTTGCTTGGATGTTCCTTGAGATGCTTCTTTGCTATGTCCTTCTACCTTTGTGTAGTGTCGAGGATGAACCGCTGCTTCAATAGCTTCAAATTCTTCATCAAGGTATTATAACCTTCTCCAAGCTTTAATTCCAAGCTCTGATACCAATGTTGGAGTTTATTGATCTCCAAAGTACAGCTAGAAGTAGATGAAACCCAACAGGACTTAGTTGACTTTTTCACAAACTTGTATGCACAGACCAGTTTTCTTGCAGAGCAAACTGATCTTTACTAACTTAGAATTTTCCAAAACTGTTTCACACACATAAATTAAACTCTAAGATCTTTCCAACAAGCTATAGAACACCTCAAAGAGATAAATACACAATGAGCTATGACCTCTGCAATATGCAGCTTTAATGGAGATCTTCAGCAAGGGGGTAAAACCAGAGAACACACACTACTTGCAGAGAGTGCTGCTCTCAGCTCACAAATCCAATGATTATGAAAATTTACAGGACCAAAGTAGACAGTAAGAGCTTTCAAATGAGCTATCAAACATGTAATTTGGATATATAATGAGGGAGATACAAGCTTTGCAATCTTTGCATACAAAACTACAGTAGCATAGAGATACACATATGACTCTCTTGGACATCCCACAAGATCACGACTTTTCTCCTCTTTTTATAGCATGAGAAACTAATCTAAAACCTTCCTAATACATCTAAATTTGTGGTAGACACTTGGATGGAGGTATTACATGACTCAAGTGCTCAAATAAGCAAAGTATTGATGGACTTTGAGAACTAGCCACATCGACCTTCCACTAGGACACCACTGCAGCTCCCTTGTGACTCACTAATTTGACTCACCATGTTCTAGAACTCACGTGGTATTTTTGCTATCTTTTATGAATAATATGAGCCTTCTTGAAGTATTTGAAGACTTCCCAAAGGTATTTACATAATTTGAAACTTGTACCCTACATAAAACAAATGTTCGCAACAGGACAAAGGTTTTGTATCCCTTTTTCTCTTTGCTCGGAGTGAGGGTGCTAATCAAATACGAGCACCTTAGAAAGTCGGGCTTTGGCAATTAGGCTTTGAAGTAATCGTACAGTCCCGCCTTCTTCCATATCGGTTTCAGCCCTTCATTATTTTGTAGTCTCTCAAACTCCCTGGTGAAGAAGTGATACCTGCCCCAGCGCCCGTTGAACTCTATCTCTGCCTCCCATAGGTAAGTGCCTTCTCCTAGAGGTCCTGCCACATCACTGAACCAATGTGAGTTTTTGCTGACTGGCATTGTGTGCCCCTGTGGAGGATTTTGCACCGGTATGGCATGTAATTCTCTCAATGCCACTGGACGTTCCTTCAATTCCTCCTCAATGGGAAGACTTTCAATGTCCACAATCTGAGGGCTGGTGCTTGCCTGGGAGCTAGTTCCTGCAGCCTCGGCCATATTGAAGGGACTGGTCACCAGTTCTGTGAGAATATACAAATGAATGTTAACATTGCAAATGGACACCAAGTGGTCACGTGTCCCCGTTACAACATTAACATGAGGTTTTAGTGATATGTTAGTTAGTCAATGAGTGCTCGGTGGTTGTGGGTGTGGTTAGTGGATGGATTGTCCTAAAAGCTAAGTGGAAAGATGCAGTTAGTAGGTGGTGGTGAATTTACAAATGGGCTCAGGGGGTTTATTACATGCTTTGGGCTGCCAAACAAACAGAATGGTTGTTGGTCTTGATTTTGTGGAGACTCTAGAGGGCCTTATAAGAGTGTCTACTTGGAAATGAGGACATTTACAAGTGAGTCTACTTGTGCTCATAGGAGAGTATGTGTTCGTGCATGATGTATAAGAATGGGTATCCGATGTTCAAGTAAGTGAACCATGTTGTGCAGGGTGTGGTTTCGGCGTAGCTATTTGAGCCCGCAAGCAAGCCTTAGGCACCCAAATTTGTCGTGATTGTGGGGTGGCCCTCATCGACTTCTTGGGTACCTAGATAAACCTCACTTTCACCGAAGAAGTTTTGGACGACTTCTTATTAGTGTCGTGTTGTTGAGCACTAATAGGAAGTCGAGCTAGTTGTGGTGGCTTGACCGTAATAAGATGCTCGCCTTTCCGTACCCACACTTGTTTTGGTGGTTGAGACACCGTGCGTCGTATTTTCTTTGTGCCTCGAGCATAAGTCGGCTGCTTCTTCTGCATTTGATCCGCCTTTGGTTGCTGCATCCCTGTGGCTTTTGGAAAAGAAGGGAGTTTTGTTGTACCCTTATGCTTGTAGTTTGACTTATGCTTGTTGAGACAATCATCCTTCTGCATCACATAGTTTTGGACAAGAATAGCATTGTCAGCTTCATGTGTACCCCTGGAAGGACCAGGAGTTTGTGCCTTTCCTAGTTCCTTGAGTGCTCCATTATCTAACTCAACTGTAATTCGACTCTGATTTACCCATACCTGAAGAAGTCCACTTCTTAGGTTTAGGTTGACTGCATGATCATAGATCCAATCTTGACCCAAGACAAGAGGTTCAGTGAGATCCTCATCTTGACACACTAGTACTTTAACTGTCAGTAAAACATCGTGAATATAGAGGGGAAGTTCCACCTCGCCCATGCAAGGGGTTTCCACTCCTCCCAATCCTATGAGAAATGCTTCTATAGGATTGACATTTAATTTCAACTTTTGACAGTAAGAAAATTGAACAGCACTAGTGGCTGCACCTATGTCAATTAAAGCCCTTACCGTCCTTGCACTCTTTCCTTGTCCTAACTCTAAGGTTACAAAAGGACGTCGATCAATTATCCTATGAGAGCTAATACCTGAAACTTCACACATAGCCACATGATATCCTTGAGCTGCATAGTCATCCGTCCTATGTTGATCTCCACCCTGCCTTCTCAGCTTCATCCTTCGGATGCGTTCCAAGGCTTCTGCCTGAGCTTCTTCTCGAATTCGCTTTTCTTCCTCTTTGCGCTTCTTGGCAGAGTTGAGTCGATTTAGCATCTCTTCTGTGAGAGGTTCCTGATACAACTTGACTCTGCATCCGCTAATGTAGCTCGGGAGAACATCACCCTCTAGTGTAGCTAGTTGAACAGCTCCACTCGTTGAGATCCTATTTATGATCATAGGTCCATAGCCCCGCTTCTCTAATTTTCTAGCATGTTGCTTCAAAGTGTATACTAGTACTAGGTCTCCTGCTTTCAAGCCTTTATCCTTAACATGGGCATCAAAGTATGCCTTCTGTCTTTTCTTAGCTGCATATATTCCTGCTGCAGCTCTCAATCGTGTTTCACCTAATCGTTCAAGATCCAAGATCCTTGAAGAGAGTTCATGGCCTATCCATTAATGCTCATGTGCTACTTTCAATGTAGGTATCAAGAAATCCAATGGTAGCACTGCATTTTGGCCAAATACCATCTGAAAGGGTGTGGCTTGGAGTACTGTTTTATAGGCAACTCGGTATGCCCAAACAGCATGGTGTAGCTGTTTGTCCCAATCAGAGCGTTTATTATTCACTAATTTGGTAAGCACATTGCATAGAATCTTGTTTGTGCTTTCGGCTTGCCCATTAGCCTGTGGGTGATAGGGAGCATACTTCTTGTGTACTACCAAGAATTCTCGGAGAAGATTTTCAATAACTTCATTCAAGAAGTGGGTGCCTCTATCACTTACTAGCTCTATGGGTAGCCCGTATCTAGTGAACACATTCTCAAATAAGAACTTAGCAGTCGTCTGAGCATCATTCTTTGTCGTAGCTTTTACCTCTACCCACTTGGTTAGATAGTCTGTGGCCACAATGATATACTCAGCATGGGAACCCTTAGCTGGGGGATTAATAGGACCTACAAAGTCTATTCCCCATTTAGAGAATGCACGTCCACCCATCATAGGTTTCAGAGGCATCTCATCTTTGCGTATAGGATACTGAGTTCGCTGACAAACATCACATCTCTTCACATAGGTATGTGCATCCATGTGAAGGGTAGGCCACCACAAGCCGGCAAATAGAATTGCTTTAATCACCCGATCTTGTCCAAAAGGTCCTCCTGCTACACCTTGGTGAGCAGTTTCTAAGATTTTAAGATATTCACTCTCATGGACACATAATCTAAGGTAACCATCTTTACCACGCTTGTATAAATTATCACCAATAAGTGAGTAATCTAGGGCTTCTTGTTCTAGACTTCTTTGTCTCATCAGGGTCATATCTTGAGGGAATGTTTTCGTCCTCAAGAAGGCTACTAATGGTTCACTCCAATCTGGCACTATGGACACTTGATAAAGAGTGGCATGTTCCACAGATGGTTTAGTGCAACAGATTGGGCATTCCTTGCACAACTTTTGGACATCAGCTTCCATAGTCGGCCAATGCACTCCGAGTCTCCTTAGTGTCTGTAGGGTTCGTTGCTTTGAGTAGTGTTGCTCTAATGCACCTACATGTGCTAATTGCTACCATCTAGCGTACTCATCCTCTTCCACACAACAAGCCAAGATCCCTTGATCTGTATGCGTGTACATACTTCCTGCCATGATATGGTACTTCTGGGCTCTTACTACCTCCCTATCTTGAGTGTTTATGACTGGGTGGTTAGGCCCGTATGTCAACACTGGCACTAATGGCTTAGCCCACTGAGGTACAACTTCCAAATTAAAGAGGTAAGCATCAGGAAGGTCATCTGACACTCCTTGTGGGGCTTCTCCAGATGTGAGCCTAGAGAGGTGGTCTGCTCTCAAGTGAGTCTTCCCTTTCCTCACCACAACTTCAAAGTCGTATTCCATTAGTAAGAGAAACCATCTTACTAATCTACCTGTATTACATGGCTTGTTTACCAAGTACAACAGTGCTTGATGATCAGTAAAAAATTTAAACTTATTTGCAAGCAAATAGTGTCTAAACTTTTTAACTGCATATACCATGCCTAATCCTTCTCTCTCAGTAGTGGTATAATTCCGTTCAGCTGCATTTAACTGTCTACTAGCATAGGCAATTGGAAGATCCATATTACCTTCGCCCGTAGGTTGTGCAAGCACACATCCAATAGCATAATTGGATGCATCTACATGAACATGGAAGGGCTTATTCCAATCTGGTGTGGTCAAGATTGGTGCTGAACACAATCTTCTTTTGAGCTCGTTGAAAGAGTCCTCACATTCATCAGTCCACTCAAAGTTAGTCAAAAGTCCATACATAGGCTTTGCTATGATGGCATACATGTGTATAAACTGTCAATAATAACCACAATGCCCCATGAAAGCTTGTACTTCCTTGACATTCTTTGGCTAGGTAGTTCTGCGATGGCTCTTACTTTCTCTTCATCAGTGGATATGCCATTCTTTGACACTATGTGTCGTAGAATCTTGCCTTGCCTGACCATGAAAACACACTTTTCTGGGTTCAGGCAAATTGAATATTCTCTACATTTGTCAAAGATTTGCCTGAGTTCTGGTATATGTGTCTGTCTAATGTTGGAATGGTCACAGAGGTCATCAACATAGAATTCCAAATTCTTCATCAAGAACTCTTTAAATACATGACACATCAGTCTCTGAAAGGTTGGAGGAGCATTGGTAAGCCCAAATGGCATTACTCGAAAAGCAAATATGCCCCACTCTGTGGCAAAAGCTATCTTATGCTGATCTTCTGGGGCTATGGCTACCTGACTGTAGCCCGAAAATCCATCAAGGAAGCTGTACACTTCCTTGCCTGCTACTCTTTCTAGCAGATGCTCAGTGATAGGAAGCGGATAATTATCTCTAATGGTGGCTGCATTAACCTTCTTCAAGTTGATGCACACACGTAATTTGCCATTCTTTTTGGGCACCACTACAATGGGGGATACCCACTCAGTGTGCTCAATTTCATAGATGAATCCAGCTTCTACCATTCTATCTATCTCCTCTTTGATCTTAGCAGCATAGTTATCGTTATAAGTGTATGGCTTCTGCTTGGATGGTTTGGCATCTGCGGTCATGGGAATGGTGTGTGAGCATATGTCAAGGTCTACACCTTTCAGGTCCTTGTAGCTCCAAGCGAATACATCTCTGTATTCTCTTAGCAAGGCTATCAATTCGTGCTCTTCTTCCTCCGTCAGGTCATGTCCTATGTAAGTGCATCTTTCCTCTCCTTCTTCTAGGGCTACCACTATTTTCTTGGTGGTTTCTTTGTTATCATAAGCCTCTCCTGATTGTGCCTCGTGTTTAGGCATTCTTATCATGACTCTCCTGTTGTCTATCTCATACTTTTTAAAATTCTCAGGGATCTCAAACAAGGATTCCTCCTCTTCGTGTGTGACTTCTCTCTTCTTTCTTTTCTTTCCTTCATCCTTAGGGGTCACTTGTGTGGTTAACCTTACATCATTTGCAAGATCTATGTGTCTCTGGGGTTGAAATTCTACTTCGTAGTAGTACTCTTCATCTGATGCAAAAGGTGGGTCCATAATGATTGACTCTAGATTGGAGTCACTTGCATCCTGAAATGCATCAAGGCTAGGTTCGCATTCCTCTAAAACTGCATCTCCCATGATTGGCTCTATGGAGAAGACTGAAATGTCATAGCCATCCTCATCACAGTGAGGTGTCCATTGCTCTTCATTGATGGCTACATCCATTGTTGCTAAAATTTATGCCCAACCATGAGGTTCAAACTCTTCGTCCAGAAATACTACAGGTGCATAGGCTGGGTCTTGAATTGGTCTATGTGTTTCCTTCGCACCTACCTCTCTGGCTTTTTCTCTCTTCTCTTCTTCTACTACTACTTTGCACATCCATAAGTGGGTGTCTTCATGCATCCATGAGGATCCTGATCCTATGGAATGCACAGACTCCGTGTCATCCTTGGCTCTATGGATGGGATTCCATTGAATAGGTGGTACATCTCTATGAGAGTAATCCTTGAGATTGACTTTGGTCGTAACACCTAAGTGTTGCAAATACAAGGAATTGGTTCCCCAATCCTGTACCACTTGCAATTGTCACATAAATGGTCTTCCCAAGATCATCTCATAGGCATGGTTCTTGCTAAAATCACATCTCATAGGCATGGTTCTGGCCTAACCTTGAGTAACTCTTCTAAAGTGAGATTACATTGCACTTTAGTATTCTTTACTACCTCCGTGTTCCTAGGTATAACTGCGTCTTCGTTTCTTACCATGACAGTGGGTGCTCTCATACACATAGACTTAGCCTCCCATGGGCCTGTGAAATGGGGCAATTCGTGTAAAGAATTATACTCGAAGTCTAACCTCTCTTGAGATTGTGCGCTCTCTTGCTCTCCGTAAATGGATGGGATGTCTTGTGGGAATTGGTCATGCGCATCATCCACAAGTTCAATGGGAGGAGGGACTTCACTTTCTTTAGCCCATTTGTCTTCTTGAATCTCTCGTAGGAATTCTCGTGTGAACCGATTCATAGAAGAAGATGTGTCTGGCTCCGTAGAGTTAGGCACATAGGCTTCCTGGGCAGGTAGCCTTTCTCTTTCGCTTGCCTTGCCCTTATTTGGTAGGGTGGGTTCCTTTTCTGATTGTGCAATTAGCCTCTCCAATCTTTCTAGCAGTCCATCAAAATGCAACTGCGTCTTAGCAGAACTAGAGATGTTAAAGAGGCGACTGGCTTCAAACATGGTTTGAGCCAATTCCACCATTTTGGCACAGATTTTGGTTCGTTCAAGCTCTAGCTCGGCTCTAGGGTAACACTTTTCATGATCGGTTACATTTGGCCCTTCTTGGATTCTGGCCTGATATGCCTTAAGCATCATGTTAAGGTCCTCAGGAGTGGGATCTGCTAGGACCGATCCTACTCTAGGGGGTGGTGGAATTGTGTGAGGTGGGTTGGAAGGTGTTGGATCGGATGGTGATGGGAATGGTGGGGGTGGAGTAGAGTGAGAGGGAGTTTGAGATGTAGGTTCAACTATCCTGGCTTTTGTTTCTCTTAGGCTTTCCTCGAGTTCACTCATCTTCTTTGCCCATTGTCTTTTCATTCTTTCTCGGCTATCTCTCCAAGCTCTTGTCCTCTTCTTGGTTATGCTCTCAGTTTCACTAGCCTCAGCACTTTTTTCCTGACCTAAACTTTGGTTCTGCTGCAGGGCTTGAGCTCTAGAGACCACATGCACTGGTGCAGTGGAAGTCACACTCCCCGTGGAGTCTACAACTAACCCAATAACGTTCATAGGAGTGATTTTTGGCATATTATTGGGATTCTTTGGGCAATCTCGTAAGAGATGCTCCTTTCCACAATCTTGGCAAAAGCCCTAGATTGTTACTGACTAGGGTTGTGTGGGTGCTGGCATGGGGCAATCACAAATGAGGTGATCTCCCTGACATCTGTAACATGGTCCTTTAGGGAATGGGGGTCTTACTTGCCTAGGTTGAGGTCTAGGGTTGGGGTTTGCATACATGACGTTTGCGTAATCTGACTCCCAACTAGGTTCACTCGGCTCTTCACTATAATAGGACTCACCATGTTCAGGAGACTGCATGTAGTAAGCATGTGGACTATCTATGTGAGTGGAATCAAAACTATGATCACTCGGGTCACTTTCTGAGAGCAATGGAGTCACTGGGACTATGGCTCTATTCAAATTTTCCTCAGCAGCTGCATACTTTATAGGAATCACATTAGCTAGGGTTGGAGGTTGTTGAGCTAACACAGGTTGAGGCCTTTGTTGGTTTTGGTAGGGTTGTTGATAGGATTGTTGTGGCCTACCATATTGCTGTGGAGGGAACTGGTTCTGGTATCTTCCTTGTTGTGGATAGGGCTGAGGGTAGTGGTGTAGCTCAGTGATGAGTAGCACCTCCTTTAATGTCAATCCGGGAAGACGTGAGGATGGTATGAAGACCTCGAGCAAGTGGAGGCACAAGTGCGTGAGTGAGAAGCACACAAGCATGCACACACATACACACACACGCGCACACACGGCAAGACAAAGAGGGAGAAGCAATGGAATTCTTAGTTTACTTTCAAAAAGCTCTTACAAGTTTGTTCCAATTACAATCTAACCTCAAAAATGAGCTCTCTAGCTCCTTTTATAGTTTTTTACTAGCTTTGGCCCTGTTCAGACCTAGTGTCCGACCTAGTTAAAAATTAGGTTCCAGGGCTTATTTGAGGGCTCAAACGAGATCTAAAAATTACGAAAATTGGCAGGTAGATACTTCTAAAGGTCCTCAAGCTCAAGGACTCCTTGGCTTGCACAAAATGGAGCTACAAAAATATGAAATGGTATTTACAATGGTGTTTAGTGATGAGAATCACTTTTAATTGGTGTAAGGGTTTTTGAAAAGTTAAAGGGTTGCCTAAGTGCTAGATTTGCGTGAATGCTCATACTTGCTTCTTCATGAGGAAAATTATTGGCCTATTTGCCAGATCTTCTTTGACTGCCATGTCTGCCTATGCTGTCCCTTCGCTCTGACTCTCTTCGTCTTGTGGCTCCTTCGGTTCCCTGACTGCTGCCAACACCCCCCCCACTCTCGCGTCTGTCGCCCCTGACAGACCCTTGTCTAGAGGATTTTTGAACATAGTATTGGACGACATCGGAGGCTAGGTGGTGTTCTTCGAGTCGCAAGCCGCGTGCTAGATCTGTGAGCAATTCATCCCAATTCACAGGTCCGGGAACATCTCGATGAGGCACCCTCAATTGTTCTGAGTAAATAGTTCTCTCCACAGCAAATAATTGGAGGAGATGTGATGGTCTGGGTATAAAGATTTCGGAGTGATATTCCTAGAATCCGGTGATGAACATCTCCTCAAATGTCTGTTTAAAGCAGGCTGGGAGGTATTTGATTCTGGCGTGCCAAGCATATATTACTTCAATTGACGGGGTGGTACTCATATCGTACACTAGATCCTGGTTTCCTGTCACAAAGCCTGCACCTGAGAAGTGAGGGTCCTTAATGTTCTTAAACGTCCTGAAAGTGATCAACATTAATTCAAATATTTTCATACACATCTGGGCCATCACATCAGGATTATTGCGTAGCCGAGTACTCCAGTGACGGATTGTAGAAATCATGTAGTTGACCGTGGGGGGTCCTCGTGGAGGTGCTAGGTAAACATAATTCAACCATTTTGCACAGGCTTTAATGTCTCTGACGGCAATAGTGAATTCAGGCCAGGTGCATCGTCGAAGAACTGGAATGTAACAAGGATTATATTTAATAAACAACGGCATATTATTCCAGGTTCGGACCATTTCAGGATACGTCTCCAAAAGCCTGATTCTCCAGGTGGGTTGATGGATGGACCCACGCTGAGCACTTTCCGGTATATCATCTGGACCAAATTGTGTAGCAAATGTGGGAGGCTTGCCACATTGCCGTTGAATCTCCGCGTTGTAATCGGCCAAAAGTATACAGAATGGCACATATTGGTCATTATTGGTACCGATCCATCTATGATGAGACATGCTTCTGAAGTATTCAGACTTTATGACAGTTTCTTCTAAGTTTGCTAGTGATTGGATCTGAATGGCCACCCGTTCTTCGTGAGTGTTTGCTGTCCTTTCTAGTGTCTGAAGCCACTCGGGTGCTTCCACTTCCAATGTGTCTAGTCCCTCTGAGGTTCGTCGCCCGCCTGGCATTGGCATAGGAACATACGGTTCCTCGTAAGAATCATCTACCTCAATAGGGACTAGCTCTTCTTGCTCTGGTTCTACCACTAGAGATGGCTGCCTCTCGTATGTCAGTAACCTCTTTTGTAATTCTGCTACCTGCTCAGTTAAGGCCTTTACTTCATCTGAGGTGGAGGTTGATGGGACACTCTTCGGTTGTTCTTCCTGTTCCTTAAGCCTGCTCTGAAGTGTGTCACGCTCTCTTTCCAAGTCATCATGGGCTTCCAGGAGATTTGCATAGCTTTCCAGAATGGTTTTCATCGTCTCCGTGGGAATTGCTTTAAATTGCTCTGGATCTATCTCGTGAGGGGAGCCTTCCATTGCCGCTTCCAGATTCTCTTCATTTTGTTTTTGCAGTCTTTTGTTCTCCCCAGTGCTGTGGCCATATGTTTCCTTAGTAGCGCCAAGTTGCGTCTGACTCGTAGGTTATCGGCCTGGTATACTTCGAGCAAAGCTTCTAGTTGTTTGACACCTGATTCTGTCGATGGTTGGGGTGCCTCCAATAGTGTTTGGTGAGCCTGCTCAAGCGTTGAATAGCGTTGATTCACTTCTGCATTTTCCTCTTGTAGAATGTGAAATTGCCTTTGTAAGTTCTGATGGTGTGTTGTCAGTTGTTGATACCGGCCGTCCAGCGCTCTGTACTCATTCTGAAGCTGATATACACATTGATTTAATGCTAAAAATATGCTATTTACATTAAATGATGCTGGGAGGGGTGAAGATGCAGGGGGAATGGGGGCGGGAAAGGGAGTTGTGGATGATGTGGATGCAAGTGGAGATGTGGGTGGAGGGGGTATGGGAGATGAAGGTGGCATGGGGGGAGGGAGCGGTGCTGTGGCAGGAGATGTTTCCATAGTGTCAATTGTTTGAGTGACAGTGTAGATGGGGATCGTGGGTGGAGTGGATGTGATGTCAGTGAAAAGAGTGGTGAAAGTGGGCATGGGGACTCCCCCGAATTGGATTCCCGGAGAGAGTGGGATGCCCATGACAATTGTGGTGGTAGTGGACATGGTGGTGCTAGTGTCATGTGGTGGCGTGGATTGTGTAGTGCGAGGTGGGGATGGTGGTGACAGTGGTGCTTCCTGATGTTCGTCTGCTTGTGTTGTCTCTCCTGGTGCTGATACATTGATATGATTTTGTTTCCCGGACCTCCTGGGACGAACGGGAACCCTCTTCTCAAATCTGTGAATGTAGGCCATTGCCTCATGGATGGCCTCATCCACTCCTACTGCGTTGGCATGAAGGTTTATGGACTCAATGGACATATCGTCCACACCTTCCTCAGCTAGCAACTGGTTCATGAGTTTCTTGCCCGCTTCTAGTGACATTTTATGTTGTTCTTGAACTAGTTGCATGGTTCGATATAGTCTTTTGATTTGTGCCGAATACGCAGGGGCACTTGCCAGCTCTGACAGTTCGTCATATTCTTGTTCCTCATAGGCTTCTTCTTCTTGTTCAGTCTCTTGTTCCTCGACGTTGACTTCTACCACTTCTGGTCGGGTGGGGGCTGTTGTTGTTGTCTGGGGTTGTGGTTCCTGAGCTTCCGTCTCGAGATTAGAGTCATAGATCAGTCTAGCCACTTCTTCATCCGTGAGATCGTTGAGAGTAAATCCTTGTGGGAATTCCAGATCTGATGGGACCGGTGGAAATACCAGATTAGGCCCCTCTGTGCTTGGTCTTGGTAGCCGGATTGTGAATGGCCTAATGCGTCGTGTCTGGGGAGGGGTAATTTCTGGTGTAGTGGTGGCTCCCCTTGGTTGAGCACAGGGTAATTGTACTCCCCCCCTCATCTTCTTTGATGGGGGACCTGCTGCTGATAGTCTTCTTTGGAATTCCTGGGCGCGGGGCCATATGAGTGCCCGCTGAATAGGCACGTCATAGGCCAGACATCGGTAGATTATCTTTGTTAGAGCACAACATCCATGAAGCACATTCTTCTGCTTCTTGTTCCATCTTTGATGGGCTAGGTGAATCTGATCGATGATCCAGTGTGGTACATTGATGGGAAGGCTTTCTGTCTCTGCCAGATACAAGCTGAACCATATTTTCTTTGGAGGCATGGTGAATCTTTCCTGGGCGGGGAAAGCAAAATGTTGCATGACGGTCCGCAGGTGGAGAGCAATGGTTGGTGTCATCGCTACCATATCTTTCAGCTTATTAAGATCTTTGTGTTTCATTCTACCTAGAACCATGGTTTCCTTTTCAGTGGGGATGTGCATGCCATACATGCCTAACGCTTCTCGTACAAGATTAAGGGTCAGCTTGAATCTTTTAAGCTCATGACCTGGCAGTAGTGAGGGTAACACAAAGGTGTTGTCGCCTCCCTTGGCCCTGCTTGGCGTGATGGTACTGATAAGATATGAACAGCGTAAGAAATCCGGCTTTGGTAAGTGGGCCCTGAAGTAACTGTCCAAGCCGGCTTTGGTCCATACGGATCGCATGACTTTGGCGTTTTGATAGCTTTCAAACTCGCGCGTGAAAAAGTGGTATCGTCCCCATTTACCATTAAATTCCAATTCTACTTCCCAAAAATAGGTTCCATCGCCCAATGGTCCAGTGACATCACTGAACCAGTGAGCGTGTTTACCTACTTGAGAAGTGTGCCCTTGAGGAGGATCCTGAATGGGGAGCACATGCACGGCTTGAAGTTCTTGCGGCCTTGCGGTGAGATGTGGCTCGAGGAGGAGTGTTTCTATGTCCACGATCTGTGCACCGGATCCGGCTTGAGAACTGGCACCTCCTGCTTCTGCCATGGCCCTGTTTGCTGGTTGGTTCTATGAGAATATAGAACCACGTGTTAACATCGTAATGGACAGAATAAATCCGTTGTTGTCCCCGTTACAACATTAACATGAGGTAGATGGTGAGTTAGGGGTTAGTAAGTGCACGAAGACAGTGTGTGTAGTTAATGCTTGGGTAGTCCTACGAGACTAATGCAGTTAGTAAGTGTGGATGAATTTACAAATTGGGGTCGGGGGGTTTATTAAAGGTCTTAGGCTGCCAAATGCAGTGGATGGGTTTTGTTCTTGGTGTCGAAGAGGCTCTAGAGAGCTTTATAGGTGTACCGGCTTGAAAATGAGGCATTTTAGGGACCCATTTACAAGCGATTATGTTCGTGTTCATGGGCCTTGGTGTGTTCTTGAGTGTTGAAAACGAGTGAATGCTGGCTGTGCGAGTGAATGGGTTACGCTGTATAGGTTGTGGCTTCGGCGTAGCTATTTGCGCCCGCAAGCAAGCCTTAGGCACCCAAATTTGTCTTGATTGTGGGCTAGCCTTCATCGACTTCTTGGGCACCCAAATAGATTTCACGTTAGCAGAAGAATTTTTGAAGGACTTCTTATTAGTGTCGTGTTGTTGGTTACTAATAAGAGGCTTGGCCCGTGTGGTTGGCTTGAGTGCAACCGGGTGTTCGCCTTTCCGCACCCATACTTGGTTTACTTGCTGAGATATTTTGCTGCGCAGGCACTTTTGATTTCCGGCATAGGTAGTACTCTGCTTCTTCTGCCTTTGATCCACCTTTGGTTGCTCCCTCCTTCTGGCCTTTGGAAAAGAAGGGAGTTCCGTTGCATCCCTGACTCCTTTTTTGAGAATATCATTCCTCTGCAACACATAGTTTTGGACAAGAACAGCATGGTCAACTTCATGTGCACCCCTGGAGGGACTAGGAGTCTGTGCCTTTCCTAGTTCCTTGAGTGCTCCATTATCTAACTCTACTGTAATTCGACTATGATTGACCCATACCTGAAGAAGTCCACTTCTTAGGTTTAAGTTGACTGCTTGGTCATAGATCCAGTCTTGACCCAAGACAAGAGGTTCCGTGAGGTCCTCATCTTGACACACTAGTACTTTAACTGTCATTGTCTCATCATGAATATAGAGGGGAAGTTCCACCTCGCCCATGCAAGGGGTTTCCACGCCTCCCAATCCTATGAGATATGCTTCCACAGGATTGACAGTTAACTGCAACTCTTGACAGTAAGACAATTTAACAGCACTAGTGGCTGCACCTGAGTCAATCAAGGCTCTTAGGGTCCTTGCACTCTTTCCTTGTCCTATATCCAAGGTTATGAACGGACGTCGATCAGTTATCCTATGTGAGCTTGTTCCTGCGACTTCACACATTGCCATATGATATCCTTGATCTGCATAGTCATTTGTTCTAGGCTGATCTCGGCCTTGCCTTCGCAATTTCATCCTCCGTATACGCTCTAGGGCTTCTGCTTGAGCTTCTTCTCGAATTCGCGTTTCTTCCTCTTTGCGTTTCTTAGCAGTGTTGAGTCGACTTAGCATTTCCTCTATGAGAGGTTCCTGATACAACTTGACTCTGCATCCGCTAATATAGTTTGGGAGAACATCACCTTCTAATGTGGCTAATTGCACAGCTCCACTTGTGGAGATCCTATTGATGATCATAGGTCCGTAGCCTCTCTTTTCTAGCTTCCTTGCGTGTTGTTTCAGTGTGTAGACTAAAACTAAATCTCCTGCTTTCAAACCCTTATCCTTCACATGGGCATCAAAGTATGCCTTCTATCTCTTCTTGGCTGCATATATTCCTGCAGCTGCTCTCAGTCTTGTTTCTCCTAACCGTTCAAGGTCAAAAAGTCTAGAGGAGAGTTCATGACCCGTCCATTCGTGCTCTTGTGCTATTCTCAATGTAGGAATCAAGAAGTCCAAGGGTAGCACAGCGTTTTGGCCAAATACCATCTGAAAGGGTGTGGCTTGGAGTACCGTTTTATAGGCGACTCGGTATGCCCAAACAGCATGGTGTAGCTGTTTGTCCCAATCCGAGCGTTTAGTGTTTACTAATTTTGTCAGTACATTGCATAAGATCTTATTGGTGCTCTCAGCTTGTCCATTAGCTTGAGGGTGATAGGGGGCAGATTTCTTATGTATTACTAAGAATTCTTGGAGTAGATTCTCAATTACTTCGTTCAAGAAGTGAGTGTCTCTATCACTTACAAGCTCTATAGGTAGCCCGTATCTTGTGAATACATTCTCAAACAAGAATTTGGCAGTTGTTTGAGCATCATTCTTCGTCGTGGCTTTTACCTCTAGCCACTTAGTTAGATAGTCTGTTGCAACAATAATGTATTCCGCATGGGAACCCTTAGCTGGGGGATTAATAGGACCTACGAAGTCTATTCCCCACTTAGAGAATGCACGTCCACCCATCATGGGCTTCAGTGGCATCTCATCTTTTCGTATAGGATACTGAGTTCTCTGACAGACATCACATCGCTTCACATAGGTATGTGCGTCCATGTGAAGGGTAGGCCACCAGAAGCCCGCAAATAGTATTGCCTTGATCACCCGATCTGGTCCAAAGTGTCCTCCTGCTACACCTTGGTGAGCAGTTTCCAAGATCTTAAGATATTCACTTTCATGGACACATAGCCTCAGGTAACCATCTTTACCACGCTTATATAGATTATCACCAATGAGTGAGTAATCCAGAGCTTCTTGTTCTAAACTCCTTTTCCTAGCCAGAGTCATGTCTAGGGGGAATGCTTTCGTCCTCAGGAAGGATACTAGTGGTTCACTCCAATCTGGCACTATGGATACTTGATAAAGAGTAGCGTGTTCCACAGATGGTTTAGTGCAACAGATTGGGCATTCTTTGCACAACTTTTGGACATCCGCTTCCATAGTTGGCCAATGCACACCGAATCTCCTTAGTGTTTGTAAGGTTCGTTGCTTTGAATGGTGTTGCTCTAGTGCACCTACATGTGCTAAATGCAACCATTTATTGTACTCGTCCTCTTCCACACAACAAGCTAAGATTCCTTGATCTGTGTGCTTGTACATGCTTCCTGCCATGATGTGGTACTTTTGGGCTTTAACAACCTCTCTATTCCGTGTGTTTACTACTGGATGGTTAGGCCCGTATGTCAATACTGGCACCAATGGCTTAGCCCACTGCGGCACCACTTCCAAATTAAACAAGTAAGCATCAGGAAGATCATCTGATACTCCTTGTGGGGCCTCTCCAGATGTGAGCCTAGAGAGATGATCTGCTCTCAAATGAGTCCTCCCTTTCCTTACCACAACCTCAAAATCATATTCCATTAGCAAGAGAAACCATCTCACTAATCTTCCTGTATTGCATGGCTTGTTTACGAGGTATGACAATGCTTGATGATCAGTAAAAAATTTAAACTTATTTGCAAGCAAATAGTGTCTAAATTTCTTCACTGCATATAGCATGCCTAAGCCTTCTCTCTCCGTAGTGGTGTAATTTCGTTCAGCTGCATTCAACTGTCTACTGGCATAGGCAATTGGAAGATCCATATTACCTTCACCAGTAGGTTGAGCAAGTACACACCCAATGGCATAATTGGATGCATCCACGTGAACATGGAATGGCTTATTCCAATCTGGTGTGGTCAAGATTGGTGCTGAACATAATCTTCGTTTAAGCTCCTGGAAGGAATTCTCACATTCATCCGTCCACTCAAAGTTAGTCAGGAGTCCGTACATGGGCTTTGCAATGACAGCATACATGTGTATAAATCGTCGGTAATAACCACAATGCCCCATGAAAGCTTGTACTTCCTTGACATTCTTTGGCCTAGGTAGCTCTGCTATAGCTCTCACTTTCTCTTCGTCAGTAGATATGCCATTCCTTGACACTATGTGTCCTAGAATCTTGACTTGCCTGACCATAAAAACGCACTTTTCTGGGTTCAGGCAGACTTGATATTCTCTACATTTGTCAAAGATTTGTCTGAGTTCAGGGATATGGGTTTGCCTAATGTTCGAATGAGCACAAAGATCATCAACATAGACTTCTAAGTTCTTCCTCAGGAACTCCTTAAATACATGGCACATTAGTCTCTGGAAGGTAGCTGGTGCATTGGTAAGCCCAAATGGCATTACTCTAAAGGCAAAAATGCCCCATTCTGTGGCAAAGGCCGTCTTATGTTGATCCTCTGGAGCTATGGCTACTTGATTGTAACCCGAAAATCCATCAAGGAAGCTGTAGACTTCCTTGCCTGCCACTCTTTCTAAGAGATATTCTGTGATGGGAAGCGGATAGTTATCTCGAATAGTGGCTTCATTAACCTTCTTCAAGTTAATGCATACGCGCAGCTTTCCATTTTTCTTGGGCACCACAACGATGGGGGATACCCACTCGGTGTGCTCAATTTCATAGATAAATCCAGCTTCAACCAGTCTATCTATCTCTTCTTTGATCTTAGCAGCGTAATTATCGTTATATGTATAGGGCTTTTGCTTAGAGGGTTTGGCATCTGAAGTCATGGGGATGATGTGTGAGCATATGTCCGGGTCAACACCTTTCAAATCCTTGTAACTCCAAGCGAATACATCTCTGTATTCTCTTAGCAAGGCTATCAACGCATGCTCTTCTTCCTCTGTTAGGTCATGACCTATGTACGTGCATCTCTCCTCTCCTTCTTCTAGGGCCACTACTATTTTCTTGGTGGTTTCTTTGTTATCATAGGCCTCTCCTGATTGTGCCTCTCGTTTCGGCATTCTGATCATGACTCTCCTGTCATCTATCTCATACTTCTTAAAATTTTCTGGGACCTCAAACAAAGATTCTTCCTCTTCTGGTGAGACTTCTCTCTTCTTTCGTTTCTTCCCTTCTTCCTTCGGGGTCACATGTGTTGCTAATCTTACATCATTTGTAAGCTCTCCATGCCTCTGGGGTTGAAACTCTACTTCATGGAAGCATTCTTCATCTGATGCAAATGGTGGGTCCATAATGATTGACTCTAGATCGGAGTCACTTGCATCCTCAAATGCATCCGGGCTAGGTTCACATTCTTCTAGAACTGCCTCTCCCATGATTGGCTCTATGGAGAAGACTGAAATGTCATAGCCGTCCTCATCACAGTGAGGTGTCCATTGTTCCTCATTGATGGCTACATCCATGGTTGCTAAAATTTCTGCCCAACCGTGAGGTTCAAATTCTTCGTCTAGAAAAACTACAGGTGCATAGGCTGGGTCTTGGATTGATCTATGGGTTTCTTTTGCACCTATCTCTCTGGCTTTTTCTCTCTTCTCTTCTTCTACTGCTACCTTGCACATCCATAAGTGGGTGTCTTCATGCATCCATGAGGATCCTGATCCTATGGAATGCACAGATTCCGTATCATCTTTGGCTCTATGGATGGGATTCCATTGGATAGGAGGGACATCTCTATGAGAGTAATCCTTGAGATTGACTTTGGTCGTAACACCTAAGTGTTGCAGGTACAAAGAATTGGTTCCCCAGTGTTGTACCACTTGCAACTGTTGCATGAATGGTCTTCCCAAAATCATCTCATAGGCATGATTTTTGCTACAGTCACATATAGCAAATGTATGCTCGAACTCGACACCACAAGTGGTGAGAGTTATTCCTTCTAGCAATCCTAAGGGTCTCTCAATATGACCATCTGCCATCTGCAATTTCATTCTCGTTGGCCTGAGTGCTGGCTTGCCCCAACGCTTCCATAGGGAAGTAGTGGCAATTGCAACTCCTGCACCTGAGTCCAAAATTGCCTTGGTGGTGTACTCTTGGTAGGTGATGGGAAGATAGGTGTTCCCTTCTTCACCTTCACACATATCTCCTATCTTATCCAAGGGAATTTCTGGCACTGTCCTATGGGATCCTACCTGGGAACGAGGTTTGGCTATTTCTGGTACTTGTTTGGCGACATGTTTCCATAATTCAGGTCTAACCTTGAGTAGCTCTTCTAACTTGAGATTGCACTGCACGTTAGTGTTCTTCACTACCTCTGTGTTCCTAGGTATGACTGAATCTTCGTTTCTCACCATGACTGTAGGTGCTCTCATACAGGTGGACTTAGCTTCCCATGGGCCTGTGAAATGGGGTAGTTCTTGTAAAGAATTAGACTCGAAGTCTAATCTCTCTTGAGATTGGGTACTCTCCTGCTCTCCATAAATGGATGGGATGTCTTGTGGGAATTGGTCATGTGCCTCATCCACAATTTCAATGGGAGGAGGGACTTCACTTTCCTTAGCCCATTTGTCTTCTTGAATCTCGCGTAGGAATTCTGGTGTGAACCGATTCATAGAGGATGATGTGTCCGGCTCCGTAGAGTTAGGCACATAGGCTTCTGGCACATAGGCTTCTTGAGCAGGAATGCTTACTCTTTCACTTGCCTTGCCCTTGTGTTGAGAGGCTGGTTCCTTTGGTGATTGTGCCATTAGATTCTCTATTCTTTCTAAGGAGGGGAAGTTGTCTGGTTCAGTGGAATTGGCCACATAAACTTTTGATGGGGGATGGGTCATGTTTTTGCTTGCTTTCTCCCTTTCTTGATTTTTTTCTTCCTTGGCCGATCTGGCAATTATGCCCTCTAACTTCTCTAGAAGTCCATCCAAGTGTAATTGCGTCTTGGCTGAGCCCGAGTAATTGAAAAGGCGACTGGCTTCAAACATAGTTTGAGCCAATGCCACCATTTTCGCGCAAAGCTTGGTTCTTTCTATCTCTAGGTCAGCTCTAGGGTAACACTTGTCGTGATCTGTGACATTTGGCCCTTCTTGAATTCTGGCCTGATATGCTTTAAGCATCATGTCTATGTCTTCTGGAATGGGATCAGCTAATACTGATCCTACTCTAGGGGGTGGTGGAATCATATGAGGTGGGTTGGAAGGTGGCTGGTCGGATGGCGATGGGAATGGTGGTGGTGGAATAGTGTGAGAGGGAGTTTGAGCTGTGAGTTCAGTTATCCTTGCTTTGGTTTCTCTTATGCTTTCCTCAAGTTCACTCATCTTTTTAGCCCATTGTCTTTTCATTCTTTCTCGACTATCTTTCCACGCTCTAGTCCTTTTCTTTGTCACGCTCTCGGTTTCACTAGCCTCTGGGTTCTTATCCTGGTTTACCCCTTGATTCTGCTGCAATGCTTGAGCTCTAGTGACTACCTGTACAGGAGCAGTGGAAGTGACACTTCCTGTGGAATCTACCACTAACCCAATAACATTGATAGGTGTG
Organism: Ceratopteris richardii; assembly: GCA_020310875.1. Lineage (NCBI taxonomy): Eukaryota > Viridiplantae > Streptophyta > Polypodiopsida > Polypodiales > Pteridaceae > Ceratopteris > Ceratopteris richardii. The sequence goes on from CM035407.1 coordinate 32,140,786, forward strand.
ATTTTTGGCATATTATTGGGGTTTTTTGGGCAATCTCGTAAGAGATGCTCTTTTCCACAATCTTGGCAAAAGCCTTGGATCGTCACTGACTGGTTTTGTGTAGGTGGAGGTAAGGGGCAATCACGGATGAGGTGATCTCCTTGGCATTGGTAGCACGGTCCTCTTGGGAATGGAGGTCTTACTTGCCTAGGTTGAGGCCTAGGGTTGGGGTTTGCATACATGACGTTTGTGTAATCTGACTCCCAACTAGGTTCACTCGGTTCTTCACTGTAATAGGACTCACCATGTTCTGGAGACTGCATGTAGTACGCCTGGGGACTATCAACATGTGTAGAATCAAAGCTATGGTCACTCGGGTCACTTTCAGAAAGCAAGGGTGTTACAGGGACTATAGCTCTATTCAGGTTTTCTTCTGCAACAGCATACTTTACCGGAATCACATTAGCTGGAGCTGGGGGTTGTTGTGCTAGCACAGGCTGAGGCCTTTGTTGGTTTTGATAGGGTTGGTAGGTTTGTTGAGGCCTAGCATACGGCTGAGGTGGGTACTGGTTCTGGTATCTTCCTTGTTGAGGGTATGGCTGAGGGTAGGGTTGCCTAACTGCCTGCTTGTTGTATGGGCAATCTTGCGCAGTGTGGTTGGTGTACCTTCGTTCTATGGTGCAGTACTGACTACTAGGATTAACTTGGGGTTGGGCCATAATGGGACATACGTTCGCCATGTGGTCACCACCACAAGTATAGCACCTTTTCACAGGGGCAAACCTTGGGATTTGTTTACTAGTTACACCTAATTTCTGAGCTACTTTCTCTGCAAGTTCCTCAATTGATGTGGATTGTGTGGAAGAGAGGCTAGAGGCACTATCTGAATCTTTGTATATCTTGGAAAGCTCTAACTCCTCCTCTAGATTATCCTCAATGTCAATACACATGTGTACACACTCTTCTATGGTCCTAGGGTCCTTCAAGTACACATAAGATCTCAATTTGGTACTTAGCAATCCATCCAAGAATAAAGCCACTTGCTTAGCTGGTGTGGGTAGCTCCGAAACAGGGCATCTTTCAAGATATTGCCTAAATCTCCTTCCTGCAAGTCTTACGGTTTCTTGAGGGGTTTGCTTGAAGCTGTGAATCAGCGAGGAGGTATTATGCCTTATGCCACTCTTAGAGAATTCAATAATGAAAACCTCTAGGAGTTGGTCTATGCTCCTGAACTGCCTCTCATTTAGTGGCTGAAACCATGTCAGGGCAGTGTTCCTAAGGGTCAGACCAAAGGCATTGTACTGCGTGAATAGATCCTCCACTTGTTCAGCTCTCAGGACTTGCCTAAACTCAGCCACATGATCGTATGGATCTCCAGTGCCATCGAAGTAGTTCTTCATGGACTTAACTAGCTGAGTCGGTCTTAAGGTTCTTGTGTGCTCTCTAGGTCGTGGTAGAGGGAACTCATCCGTATTTCTTTGATTCCTGTGAGCTCTAAGTATCTCAGGTTCTACTCTATTTGTTTCCGTCCTTGTTCTTTCTCTGCCCACTGGGTTGGCAAAGCTTACTTCTGGTCTATCTCTACTTCTATCTCTTTGCATTCCATGAGCTTGGGATGTTCCAACACCAGGGTGACCATAGGATACATTCGATCTTGGTTGGGGGAAAACGAATTCACCTTTCCAAGTGTAAGCATGCGTATCATGTTCTGTCACCACAAAGATCCTCTCCGAAGCGTGATCTAAGTAGGTCACTCTGCCTGGGCTATCAGGATCCTTAAACTCATAGATCATGATTGTCCCTATATCGGTTGGCTGATCAGATTTATACCTCCAAAAGGCTTCGTCAGTTTCTCGATTGAGGAGTAAATCTATGCTCTTGTTGTCTTGGGGCACCCACTCAGGTGTGAGAATCCTAGTGAGAACAGATTTGCCTCGGGGGGTTCTAGGTTCTACGCCCATATTTCCTTGTTCCAAGTCACCTAAGTCCGCTTCTGAGATTACATTCCCAAATTCATCTGTCCTATCTGGGTGACTGGTAACTACGTATATGGTTCCTTCTTTGTCCAGATATGCTCCGTTTTCAAACTTGACAGCTGGGTGCTCTAGTCCAATGGATTGGTCAGGGTTTTTAATCTGGATCACGGATCTTCCTAGACCGTCCTCATAGATGCTAGCACCTAATCGGTTGGTCCTAAGGTATTCCAACTGCATTTTGTAAGGGCCTTCTACCCGGTGCAAGTATGGCACTCCTGAACTTCCCGTAGGTCTGTCCATGCCTTGAGACATCTCTGATTCACTGGTATCAGAGCTAGGGTAATGCGAGTGGTGACTCAACTGCTGGGCCCAAGACCTTGCAGTGTGATTGACACTAGCCTCTGAAGACCTAAGGCTTTGTCTCTCTCTTACTAGGTGTCGTCCTGATCTAAGGTTCATATGCCTAACTGATTAGCCCAAGTTTTTCCAGGTACAACCACGTTTCTGAGTCCTTTTGTATCGGTCACTTGGTTCTTTTTATGTTGCTTATCGTGTTTATCACGTCGTCAGGAATACTTGAGTTTAATTTCGCATTTGAATTTGGTCGTGTCACATTAGGTTCTTTTCCTTTAGAGTTGTCGTTCACACACACACAGGTTATCTCTTGACTTGCACTTGATTTCTTAGATAGTCTTTGATTTATCTCATGCCTATCGTTTCCTGGATTTACTTCTAACACTACCCGCACTTAGCCTAACTAAGAATTGACAGAGGGTGTTGCGGGTTTTCCAACCTTGAGTTCCTTTCCTTGTGGTGTTGCCCTGATGTGCCCAGGACGCGCGTTCCCAAGCTTGCACTTACTCTTGCCTTGCGTACCCTTCGCTGCTCTCAAAGGACCTCTAAAAGGCCCACTGTTAGCTCAAGACTTAAATTCAAAAGACAGAACCAATCACTTCCATTCATGTAACACTTCACCAATTTGCACTATGACTTTTTGGACACAACTCTAGAGATCCCTGAGCTTTGTTCCCCCTGGGTATGGTCAACTTCAAAATACCCTATCTAATATTCCTGATCTTAATTTAACCGTAACCAGTCGATGTTTTTGTTGTACTCCCCGCGAGCTTTCCAACAAAACAAGAATCACAGCAAACGGATTTTGTATGAGAAAGTTATGCCAGTTCAGGGTTTTGGGGCTAAAACAGGATTAAACTAGGTTAACAGGCAAACAGGAGTTCGCGAGTTACTTGGGTCATGCCCTCGTAATGCAATACTACACCCTTGTGTTTGTCCCACACTTGGCCAAACTTTAACCCACCATTTTTACCTTAAAAATTTGACCTAATTTGCCCTTCTAACGTGTTCGCTAAGTCTGTCGGTCGCGATTGACAGGTCAGTCGCGATCGACGTGTCGATCGCGATTGACAGGTCTATCGTGGCTGTCAGTCGCGATTGACTGGTCAGTCGCGATTGACAGGGGTCTCAAAAAGTCAATCAGTCGTGGTCAAAGGATCGTTGACTCTGTCAGTCACGATTGATGGGTCGATCGCGATTGACAGGTCGGTCGCGAGGTCTGTCCGTCGTGGTCAAACAATCGTTGACTGTGTCGATCACGATTGACAGAGCCGTCGTGGTATGTCCGTCATGGTCAAACAATCGTTGACAGTGTCGATCGCGATTGACGAGTCGGTCGCGATTGATGACTCGATCGCGATTGACACGTGTCACGCGTATGGTCAATCGGTCGTTGACTCTGTCGGTCGCGATTGACAGAGCCGTCGTAGGCTGTCAGTCGCGATTGACATGTCGATCGCGATTGACAGGTCTGTCCGTCGCGGTTTGTCGATCGTGATTGACAGAGCGATCGCGATTGACAGAAATCTGAGGAGTTTCAAAATTCTAAGCACATTTTTGGGAAGCTCTAGGCCTGTAGATCATGGTTTTGCACTTTGTTTGGTGATTTGAGCGTTTTTTCTGTCGGTCGCGATTGACAGAAGTCGGCGACACAGAGACAGTTACTTCGAAATCCGTACCTGCACAGAGTGCTGGGGACGATGATGTGACCTGTACCTGCAAGACAGCTCAAGAAACATGCAAAAACAGCACACGCAATTTCGCTCTCTCGCTCTCTCTCACAAGTGAAATGAGGGAAATGAGGTGGAGATGGTGATATACTCAAAAACTGAAATTTTCGCGATGATGGAAATGGAGGTGGAAGATGGTGATGATGATGATGGTGATGATGGTAGTGAGGTAAGAAAGAGAAAAATAGGAAAAGTAAAGAAATTACCTACAACGCCAACGTCTCCAATCTACGTCTTACCATCACACGCTCATCCTCAAAGCTCGATCCCCGGCAACGACGCCAAAATTTGGTGTAGCTCAGTGATGAGTAGCACCTCCTTTAATGTCAATCCGGGAAGACGTGAGGATGGTATGAAGACCTCGAGCAAGTGGAGGCACAAGTGCGTGAGTGAGAAGCACACAAGCATGCACACACATACACACACACGCGCACACACGGCAAGACAAAGAGGGAGAAGCAATGGAATTCTTAGTTTACTTTCAAAAAGCTCTTACAAGTTTGTTCCAATTACAATCTAACCTCAAAAATGAGCTCTCTAGCTCCTTTTATAGTTTTTGACTAGCTTTGGCCCTGTTCAGACCTAGTGTCCGGCCTAGTTAAAAATTAGGTTCCAGGGCTTATTTGAGGGCTCAAACGAGATCTAAAAATTACGAAAATTGGCAGGTAGATACTTCTAAAGCTCCTCAAGCTCAAGGACTCCTTGGCTTGCACAAAATGGAGCTACAAAAATATGTAATGGTATTTACAATGGTGTTTAGTGATGAAAATCACTTTTAATTGGTGTAAGGGTTTTTGAAAAGTTAAAGGGTTGCCTAAGTGCTAGATTTGCGTGAATGCTCATACTTGCTTCTTCATGAGGAAAATTATTGGCCTATTTGCCAGATCTTCTTTGACTGCCATGTCTGCCTATGCTGTCCCTTCGCTCTGACTCTCTTTGTCTTGTGGCTCCTTCGGTTCCCTGACTGCTGCCAACAGTAGGTTTGCCTAATTGCTTGCTTATTGTATGGGCAGTCTTGTGCTGTGTGATTTGTGTATCTCCGTTCTATGGTGCAATATTGGCTACTAGGGTTCACTTGGGGTTGAGCCATGATGGGACATGCGTTCGCCATATGGTCACCACCGCAAGTATAGCACCTCTTTACTGGGGCAAACCTTGGGATTTTTTTGCTAGTGACACCTAGTTTTTGAGCTACTTTCTCCGCGAGTTCCTCAATTGATGTGGATTGCGAGGAAGAGAGGCTAGAGGCACTATCTGAATCTTTGTAGATTTTGGAAAGCTCTAACTCCTCCCCTAGGTTATCCTCAATGTCGATGCACATGCGTACACACTCTTCTATAGTCCTAGGGTCCTTCAAGTACACATATGACCTCAATTTGGTACTTAGCAATCCATCCAAGAATAAAGCCACTTGCTTGGCTGGAGTGGGTAACTCAGGGATAGGACATCTCTCTAGATATTGCCTAAACCTTCTTCCTGCAAGTCCTACTGTCTCTTGGGGGGGTCTGCTTGAAGCTATGTATCAATGAGGAAGTATTATGCCTTATCCCACTCTTAGAGAATTCAGTGATAAAAGCCTCTAAGAGTTGGTCTATGCTCCTGAACTGTCTCTCATTCAATGGTTGAAACCATGTAAGGGTTGTGTTCCTAAGGGTTAGACCAAAGGCATTATAGTGCGTGAATAGGTCCTCAACTTGTTCCGCTCTCAAGACTTGCCTAAACTCAGCCACATGATCATATGGGTCTCCTATGCCATCGAAGTAGTTCTTCATGGACTTAACCAGCTGTGTAGGTCTCAAGGTTCTGGTGTGTTCCCTATGCCTTGGCAGAGGGAAATCATCAGCATTCCTTTGGTTCCTTGAGGCTCTAAGTCCCTCAGGTTCCGCTCTATTTGTTTCTGTTCTAGTTCTTTCTCTTCCCATTCGGTTGGCAAAGCTTACCTCAGGTCTATCTCTATGTCTGTCTCTTTGAGCTCCATGAGCTTGGGATGTTCCATCTCCTGGGTGACCAAAGGACACATTAGACCTTGGTTGGGGGAAAATAAATTCACCCTTCCAAGTGTAAGCATGCCTATCATGTTCTGTAACCACAAAGATCCTTGCTGAAGCGTGATCTAAGTAGGTCACTCTGTCTGGGCTATCAGGATCTTTGAACTCATAGATCATGATTGTTCCTACCTCATTTGGCTAATCAGATTTATACCTCCAAAAGGCTTCATCAGTCTCTCGGTTCAGGAGCAGGTCTATGCTCTTATTGTCTTGGGGAATCCACTCTGGTGTCATAATCCTAGTGAGAACAGATTTTCCCCGAGGGGTTCTAGGTTCTACACCCATGTTTCCTTGCTCCAGGTCACCTAAGTCCGTTTCTGGAATCACGTTTCCAAATTCGTCTGTCCTATCTGGATGACTGGTGACTACATATATGGTTCCTTCCTTGTCTACGTATGCTCCGTTTTCAAACTTGAGAGCTGGGTGCTCTAGTCCAATGGATTGGTCAGGGTTTTTAATCTGGACCGTAGATCTTCCTAGACCGTCCTCATAGATGCAAGCACCTAATCGGTTGGTCCTAAGGTATTCGAGTTGCGTCTTGTAAGGGCCTTCTACCCTATGTAAATATGGCACTCCTGAACTTCCTGTAGGTCTCTCCATACCTTGAGACATCTCTGACTCACTAGTTTCAAAGCTAGGGTAGTATGAGTGATGGATCAATTACTGGGCCCAAGACCTAGCAGTATGGTTGACACTAGCCTCTGAAGATCTAAGACTCTGTCTGTCTCTCCGTAGGTGTCGTCCTGATCTAAGGTTCATATGCCTATTTGAGCAATCCCAAATTTCACCCAAGGTACAACCTCGTTGCTGAATTCTTTTGTATCAGTCACTTGATTCTTTTCTATGTTGATTATCGTGTTTATGTTCTTGTCTGATATCCCATTGTTAGGAACACTTGAGTTAATTTCTGTAATTTAAAGTTGATCATGTCACGTTAGGTTCTTTTCCTTTAAAGTTTTCGGTCACACACAGGTTATCTCTTGACTTGAACTTGATTTCTTAGATAGTCTTGACTTTTCTCGTGCCTATCGTTGCCCTGACTTACTTCTAGCACTATTCGTACTTAGCCTAAGCTAGGAATTGACAAAGCGATTTGAGAGTATTCCAACCTCACTTGCTGATCCTTTGATCTTTAGTGCTCAAGAACCCCGTTCTCAAGCTTGCAAATTGCCCTTGCTCTAGATGCCCTTGAGTGCTTTCAATGAACCTGTAAAAAGTCCCAAAGTTAGCTCAAGACTTAAATTCAAATGACGTAATAAGTCACTTCCATTCATGCAAATTAGATATCAATTGGCCTTCTGTCTTTATGGCAAACAATTCTAGAGATCCCTTGGTTTTGTTCCCCCTGGGTATGGTCCCCTTAAAAATACTATAGCTAATAATCCTGATATTAATTTTACCGTAACCAGTGGAAGTTTTGGTTGTACTCCCCGTGAGCTTTCCAACAAAACAAGAATCACAGCAAATGGATTTTGTATGAGAAAGTAAGGCCAGTTTAGGGTTTTGGGACTAAAACAGTGTTCAAACAGGCTAACAGTTCACAGAATTTTTCTCAAAACACATGTGTAGTGATCTCACAAAATGCCAACAGACAAGTATGCCCAAAATTATCCCCAAATCTTGGAATATAAAACCCTAAAATTTTAGCCGAAAAAGCCTATCAATCGCGATCGACAGGTCTGTCAATCGCGATTGACAGAGGTGTCCGTCGGGGCCTGTCGGTCATGATCGACACGTCAATCGTGATTAACAGTGTCAATCGCGATCGACAGAGTCGGTCGTGCGTCCTACCAATCGCGATCGACGGTGTCAATCACGATCGACACTTTTTTTGGGATTTTCATCGTAATTTCAGTCGATCGGGGTCCTATCTGTCGCGAGGGACACGTGGCAATGCGAGAAATTCAATCAATCGTGGATTTTTAGTCGGTTGCGATCGACGGTGTCAATCGCGATTGACTGAATCCTACGTGGCAGTCGGTCACTCGTGGGGTTTGTCGATCGCGATCGACACGTCTGTTGGTCGCGATTGACAGGTCTGTCAGTCGCGATTGACAGAGGCTGTCGGTCGCGATTGATAGAGAAACACAGAATTTTTAAATTTTATGTAGAGATTTGGAAAGTGCTCCTCATGTGTGTCATTGTGGTGTGTTTTGTTTTACCAAATGAGTGATTTTTCTGTCGATCGCGATCGACAGAGGTCGGCGACACACAGACAGGACCGAGCTTTTTCGTACCTGCGCAGAGTGCTGGAGATGATGGGACAGCCAGATCCTGCAAGAAAACTCAAGAAACATGCAAAAACAGTGCACACAAACCGCTCTCTCGCTCTCTCTCACAAGTGGAATGAGGGAAATGGAGGGGAGAAGGTGATATGATTAAAAACTGAAATTTTCGCGATGATGGAGATGGAGGTGGGAGATGGTGAAGGTGATGATGGTGATGATGATGGTGAAGTAAGGAAGAGAAAAATAAGAAAAAGTAGAGAATTTACCTACAACGCCAACGTCACAACTCTACGTCTTACCATCACACGCTCGTCCTCAAAGCTCGATCCCCGGCAACGGCGTCAAAATTTGGTGTAGCTCAATGATGAGTAGCACCTCCTTTAATGTCAATCCGGGAAGACGTGAGGATGGTATGAAGACCTCGAACTAGTGATGGCACAAGTGCGTGAGTGAGAAGCACACTAACATGCACACACATTCACACACACGCGCACACACAATAAGACAAAGAGATAGAAGCAATGGAGTTCTTTTAGATTACTTCAAAAGTGCTCATACAAGTTCAATTCTATTACAAGCTAACCCCCAAAAATGAGCTCTCTAGCTCTATTTATAGTTTTTGTCTAGTTTTTGGCCCTGTCCAGACCTAGTGTCTGGCCTAGTTAAAAATTAGGTTCTCTGGCCTATTTGGAGGTTCAAATGGAGTCTAAAAAATGTGAAAACTGATAGGTAGGTACTTCTAAAGCTCCTCAAGCTCAAGGACTCCTTAGCTTGCACAAAATGGAGCTACAAAAATATGAAATGATATTTACAATGGTTTTTAGTGATGAAAATCACTATTTTTATAGGGATTTCTTCTAACAGTTTGACATACATTTCCTGGAGCTCCCTACTTGCTCCTTCTTCTTGTGTGCCCACCTCTTTGATACATGAAAAATTTAGATGGCCTACTTGCCAGATCTTCTTTGACTACTCTGTCTGCTTGTGCCTTCTCTTCGTTCCGACTCCCTTCGTTGGCTTCCTTGCCTTGTGAGTCTTTCAGTTCCTTGACTACTGCCAACAGCATCCTGTGTTTCCCAGTCTATCCCCCAACATGGGTACCCCCATTCCATGACCCCCACTTCCCATCTGCCCCCTACACCTCATTCAACCTAACCGCACCACCCCAATACCCATCCTTCCTGGAGCAGTCCATCCGCACTCCAATGTCTCAGAGGCACATTCCCCAGAGGTTAGCAACAACATCAATCTACACAAACACCACACTCACTTCACCTACCATACCAACTTACATGGTAGCCCCTATACACACCACTTTGTCTGACCCAATGGACATTTCACCAACCACAGCACCTCTCCCCACAATTCCACCATCTCCCCCTCCCCTACCCCCCACCTCACCACTCACCACATCATTGGCAGACACAGCATTCACTACATCCCTTCCCATTCCCACCTCCCCTGCATTCCAAACTTTCCCCCTTGCATCTCATAATGTAAATAGCACGTTCAATACATTACTTTTGTGTGCACATCAACTACAACAAGAATACCATCGATTGGAAGAACGCATTGTTGCCCTCCAAGCAGAATCTCAGCGTTTATAAGCTAGAGTCAACACTCTCGAAGATGATTACCAAATGCTTCTAGCAGAACATACCACCTTACAACAGGCTCACACAGAATTGGAATCAAAGATATCGACGGTGGATGATCAAGCAGTGAAGGAACTGGAAAGTGTGCTCTAGTCCCAAATGATATCCAATGCTACACTTAGACGCAATCTTGGGCTATTAAGGAAGCATATGGTAGCAGCATTAGAAGAGAACAAGCGGCTTCAGTTTCACGATGGACTGGTCAATCGCGATGGACTGGTGTCAATCGCGATGGACTGGTCAATCGTGATGGACTAGTGTCAATCGTGATGGACTGAGATTTTCGGGGGTTTCTGTGGCTTTGTGTCAATCGGGATTCTATACGTCGCGATGTTCAAGAATCTCGTCGAAATGGGGTGTCAACCGTGATTTTTCTGTTGGTCGCAATGGACAGGGATGCCCATCGCGATGGACACATGTCCGTCGGGGTCTGTTAGTCGCGATTGACTGGCTGTCCGTTTTCAGTGCATTTTCTTCATTTTCACATCATTTTTCATGTGTGGGAGTGCAAGAAAGAGGTAGGAAGTGCTTGAGAGTGCATGTGCTTGTGGTTTTCACGATTTTCTACACATTTGGGGCTCAGCACAAAAATTCAAATTTCTCGCCTAAAAACTCAGAAAATCGCGACTTTCTCAAAAAAACGTGATTCTCTAGAAAATAAAAAAAAAATCCCGCCTATGCATATTTGAGAAATTCACGATTCTCTGGAAGAAGTTCGCGATTCTCTGGATTGAGAGGAATTTGAGAAAATCACAATTCTCTAGACTTATAAAAATTTTGAGAAAATCACGATTCTCTAGACTTGGAGAAAATTTGAGAAATTCACGATTCTCTACAAGAAATTCGTGATTCTCTAAACTAGGCATTTTTGAGAAAATCATGATTCTATAGACTATGCATTTTTTAGAAAATCACGATTCTCTAGAAGAAATTCGTGATTCTCTGGACTAGGGAATTTTGAGAAATTTGTGATTTCCTGGAAGAAAGTCGTGATTTCCTGGACTTTGTGCTTTTGAGAAAATCGTGATTCTTTGCAAGAAAATCGTGATTCCCTGGACTTAGTGAGTTTGAGAAAGTCGTGATTCTTTGGAGTGGGTTTTGAGAGAATCGCAATTCTCTGATAAAAAACACGACTTTCTGGTTGCCTGATTTGCAAAAAATCGTTATTCTCTGAGAGGTCATGTTTGCCTGTTTTGACCCCCAGAAGCTTGATTGGACATAACTTTCTGATACAAAATCCATTTGGAGTGATTGTGAGCTCATTGAGAAGCTCGTTTTAAGTTAGAGATATAGCATTTTGAAGTTAACCCTCATGTGGGACTAAGAAATCAAGGGAACTCCAAAGGATTTTGAGCAATACAAAGGGGAATTTTGGGACCAGAAGACAAAGCGTTATGAACCTAAGATTTGGTAGACACCTAGGCAAGAATAGACAAAGCATTAGATCATCTGAGGCCAGTGTCAACCATATAGCCAAGTCTTGGGCTCAACAACTTAATGGTTATCCCTACACATTAAGTTCGGAAACAAGTGACTCAAAGATGTCTTTTAGCATGGAGAGACCCGCACGTACCTCAAGAACTACCTATTTACAAACACCAGAAGGTCCCCACAAAACACAATTGGGGTATATCAAGACCAGCCAATTAGGTGCATGCATCTATGAGGATGGTCTAAGGAGATACGTGGTCAAACTCAAGAATCTTGATCAACCCTTTGGCCTTGAACACCCAATGGTCAAATTTGAAGAGGGTTCATACATTGATAAGGAAGGAACCATGTATGTGGTCACCCCTTTATGAGATAGGATAGATGAGTTGGGAAATATCATTCCGACGAATGAGATAGGAGACCTAGAGCAAGGAGAACTAGGATGAGAACCCCAGACTCCCAGAGCTAAATCAGTCTTGACTAGTGTAATCACACCAGAGAGGATTCCTCAAGACAACAAAAACATAGAACTATATCTTAATAGAGAAACACAGGAAGCCTTTCGGAGTTTCAAGCCAGATCAATCTAGCAAAATAGGTGGAGTCATAATCTACGAGTTCAAAGATCATTAGACACTAGGCAAGGTTGTCTATCTAGATCATACATTGAAAAAAATGTTCTTAGCAACAGAGCATGATCGGCATGCATACACTTGGCCAAGAGACTTGATTTTGCCTCCACCAAGATCTAATATCTCCCATGGCCTCCAAGGAGTAGGATCCTCCCAGGCTCATGAAAACCAGAGGGAAAGAGCTAGAGAAAGACCTGAGGTAAGCTTTGCACACAATGTGGGTAGAGACAGATCAAAATTTAAAGGTGAAAGACATGAAAGAGAGAGACATCAAGCACATAGGCATCAAAGAGATGAACATGATTTTCCATTGCCTAGACCTCGAGAGTACCCAAGGACCCTTAGACCCTCTCAGGTGGTCAAGACAATGAAAAACTACTTTGATGGGTTAAGAGATCCCTATGATCATGTGGTTGAGTTCAAACAAGTGTTAAGAGATGAACAGGTCAAGGACTTGTTCAATCAGTTTGAGGCATTTGGTTTGACCCTAAAGGGTATCACGTTAGCTTGGTTTTAGCCCTTGAACAGTCACAACTACCAGAATATAGGTCAACTGCTAGAAGCATTCATTGTAGAGTTATCCAAGAGTGGCATCAAGCACAATACATCATCCTCGATCCATAGCTTCAAGTAGACACCCCAAGCATAGTGCGACTTGTAGGAAGATGGTTCACACAGTACTTAGAAAGATGCCTTGTTCCAGAGTACACTGGCCAAACAAGTGGCCTTGTTTTTAGATTGCTTACTAAGCACCAAGTTAAGATCATATGTGTACTTGAAAGACCCTAGATGGATAGAAGAGTGTGTATGGATGTGCATTGACATAGATGATAACTTAGGTGAGGAGTTAGGATTGTCAAAACTCTATAAGGATCCTGATAGTTCTACTATTCATGCTTCGACAATCTCCACGAAAATAGATGAGATAGCTGAGCAAGTTGCCAAGAAGCTAAGAGTCCAAAATAGACAAACACCAAGAGTCACAACATTGAATCGATGTTATACTTGCGGAGGGGATCACACTGGCTAATGTATGCCCATTGCAAAACTAGAAGATGAGGGAAACAAATGCTCTATATTGCACTATTGAGAGAAAATACACCAACCATATAGCTCAAGATTGTCCATACAATAGGTACGCTATTAGACAGAATTATCAGCAACCTTACCCATAGGGTAGGTATTAGAACCAATACCAACAACCATATTATAGACCACAACAGCAATATGAGGCACCATATAGGCCACAACCAGTACTAGGAAACTGTTGGAATTAGACGTCGGCAGAAGTACGCGAACAACACAAGGAAGAAGAAGAAGCTTGGAGCTCAACACACAATACTAAATGTATAACCACTAGAATGTACAAAGATAAGTAGCCCATTAGGGCAATAGGCGTATATACAAGCTGGGGGGAAAAACCTCCTAAAGAGGGAAAACAGTGCCCCGATGGTCCTAGAGTGTTCACACACATCACTACCTAAATATATCAACAAATCCCCCCTGGGAGTGATGCAGTGAACAAGGAGCTGGCACTCATGTATAAGGAAGTTCCAAGCTATGTGGAAATCACTCCACAAAAGGAAGTAAGCCCAAAGCTTTGCAGAAAGCTTCAAACTTCTCCCTAGGCAGAGCCTTCATGAAACGGTCTGCAATGTTCTCCTGCATGGGCACATATGCCAAGCTGATATCCCTAGTAGAGAACCTCTCCCTGACATAATGATAATGCACCTGAATGTGCTTAGTGCGAGCATGGAACATAGGGTTCCTCACAACTGCCAATGTGCTCTGATTGTCAGTGAAGATGGTGGTGGCAGAACACTGACCAACACCCAAATCAGCCATAAGGCATCTGAGCCACACACACTCAATAGTTGCTGTGAAAGCTTCCCTATACTCAACCTCACAACTAGAAGTGGCCACAGTAGGCTGCTTCTTGCTCAACCAAGATATACATGAGCTACCAAGCATGAAGCAAAAGCCGCTAGTGGACACACGAGTTTCATAGCAACCAGACCAATCAGAGTCAGAAAAAGCATGCAAATTTGGCGGTAGTGATCCCCCCTTGGGATAAAACAACCCAAGTAGCCGAGTACCACTCAAGTAGCGAAAGATGTGCTTAACCACCTACCAATGCTTGACTCCTGGGCAATGCATAAACCTACTCATCTATGAGACAACAAACTAAATATCTGGCCGAGTAATGCATAAGTAAATCAGGCATCCAACAGCCTGCTGATAGAGAATAGCATCAAATGCATCTCCAGCATCATGAAGACTCAATCGTAAACTTGTCTCCATAGGTGTGGCAATAGGCTTATAGTCTTCAAGGCCAAAGTGTTAATATATTTCATTTGACACAAAGCCATTCCACCATCAACTTGCATTAACCGAATCCCCAAATAGTGATGCAAATGCCCCAAATCAGAGACATCAACATAAACAACAATGATCAGAAGCACATCATTAGCACGCTTAACATATAAGGTGCTCTCAGTTCGATTGTTCTCGAAACCATGTGCAATCAGATAGGCATGTATCTTCTCATACCATGCACGTGGTGCTTGCTTAAACCATATAATGCCTTCTTTAACCTGCACACCTAGTTTTCATGCCCTTTCTACACAAAGCAATGGAGCTGAAAAACATTCACTTCTTAATACAAGTCACCATTCAGAAATGCAGTTTTAATGTCCAACTGATGTACATTCCAACCATGATGGGCTACAAGTCACAGATGCTCCGAGCAGTAGTCATACGGCATGTAGGTGCAAAGGACTCATCAAAATCAATGCCTCTTTCTTCTGCATAACCCTTTGCAACAAGCCTAGCCTTATACCTATCAACTCTACCATCAGGTTTATGCTTCAGCTTGTATACCCACTTAGTGCCAATGGCCTTCTTGCCAGGAGGCAAGTCACATAAAGACCAAGTACCATTCTTCATTATTGCATCATATTCAGACTGCATAGCAACCATCCAATTTTTTGAATTTTGTGCTTCATCAAACGAAACAGGCTCAGTCTCATCACAGAGACTAGATGCATCCATACCATAGCAATCTGATGCAAAAGAGGCACTATGAGAGCCTGATCAAGTACGATATGACAGAGGTGCATCTAATTTGTTGTCACACAAGGTCTGCACCAGCCATTTTGGCATAGTTCTTGCCTGCTCAATATCAGCTCTCTCATCAATAAGTGCATCATGTAAATCTGCATCATCACATGAAACCTACAAAGGCTGAGAAGTTGCCTCATTAGGACCAGCACTAGAGCATCCACCTGTAAAAAGAGGCAACAAAGTATCATACATGTCTTTGGAGCTAGTCTTCTTAGTACATGAAAGCAATGGTTGAATAGCATCTTTGTAGCTCAGTGATGAGTAGCACCTCTTTTAATGTCAATCCGGGAAGACGTGAGGATGGTATGATGACCTCGAGCAAGTGAAGGCACAAGTGCGTGAGTGAGAAGCACACAAACATGCACACACATACACGCACACGCGCACACAAGGTAAGACAGAGAGAGAGAGAGAAGCAATGGAGTTCCTTAGATTACTTTCAAAAAGCTCATACAAGTTCAAATCAATTACAAGCTAACCCCAAAAATGAGCTCTCTAGCTCTATTTATAGTTTTTTACTATGTTTTGGCCATGTCCAGACCTAGTGTCCTGCCTAGTTAAAAATTAGGTTCTAGGTCCTATTTGGAGGCTCAAACACAGTCTAAAAATTATGAAAATTGGTAGGTAGCTACTTCTAATGCTCCTCAAGCTCAAGGACTCCTTGGCTTGCACAAAATGGAGCTACCAAAATATGAAATGGTATTTACAATGGCTTTTAGTGATGAAAATCTCTATTTTTGTAGAGATATCCTCTATCGATTTGTCATACACATCTTCGAGCTCCCTACTTGCTCCTTCTCCTTGTGTGTCCATCCCTTTGATATGCTTTAGCTTCTTGAAAAAATAATGGCCTACTTTCCAGATCGTCGTTGACTACTCTGTCTGCTTGTGCCTTCTCTTCGTTCTGACTCCCTTCGTAAGCTTCCTTGTCTTATGAGTCCCTCAGTTCCTTGACTACTGCTAACACCCCCCCTCTCTCGCGTCTGTCGTCTCTGACAGACCCTTGTTGAGTGGGTCATTGGATGTAGTACTCCACCACGTCTGTTGCTAAATGATGGTCTGCAATTCTCAACCCTTTGGCCAAGTCCATGAGTAGAGCATCCCAATCTACAGTGTGAAGAGATGGATAGGTATGTGCTTGAAGATGAAGAGATGTTGCAAAATCCTTGATCTACACCAGCCAAATGAACTTCAGGAGTATATGGTGGGACCTTTTAGCTTGCCAATGGATGTATTAGACACCCTATGTACCTTGGAAGATCACTCTCAAAAAGATAGATCAAAACAGATAAGTTGGAGTTAGCTCAGAGGTGAAAACTTGCTATTCTTGGTTCATACACCTGTCCAGTGTTTTACATAATTCTCTCAGCACAGCAGCAATTAGCTTAATTCCTCTTGGGGAAGTCTAGGTAACTTAAAGAGCTAACTTTCAAGAGTAATCTCATCAAAAATAATAAACCACACACTGAGAATGAGTTTTAACACGTGATGACATCATCCCGATTTTCACGGGCTGCTATAGAAATAGACAAGTGAGCAGAAAAATCAACATAACTCGAAATGTGGGGATTCAATGATTATACAGATTTGTATGGTTTTACTAGACAGTAAGCTAAATCTAACAAGCTTTAAATAACTGAATTTGGATAAGTAACCACTGAGAAACACCTCTGACAAGATGAGTGAAAAAGTCGGGTACCTGACAGAGAAGTGAAGATGAACTAACCCTGTTGACTTCAAATGAACATACCTGAAGATTGCAACATCCAAATGACATGAAAATTTGGGAGCATATAGTAGACTTATAGAGATAACTTTAACAAGTTAAATCACTGAAAATGATGCACCAAGCTCAGAGAAAACATCTCTGCAAGCTTACTGAGAAAACTGAGAGTAATGGCAGTGAGTAGTACACTTCACAAGAACATGGAAAGATGAACTCAAATAATCATGAAAATGAAAGTATATTGCTTGTACAATACAATGACTTACTGATACATATGTGTGCCTTGTAATCACACCTTGATATGGCATAAAGCTCAGCTCTTGGAGGTCTTCACATAGGTCTCTCTAACCACGACTAAAACTGCCATCTATTTATAGTTGAGTTTGGGAGGCTAACTTCCCTCAATCACTCTCCAATCAATCAATGATTGATTTGATTCTCTACCTACCACAAATCACGAATGCGTGGCTCCTCTTTCCATTCTTGATCAAGTGGACTCAACCACTTAAGATTCTCTTACTTTTACATTAAGTAAACTCTTCAAAAGTTACAAGAGGTAGTTCACAAGTGAACTTTACATAGTCTTCTTTTTAAAGCTTCTTCTAAGACTTTGTGAGACTCAAGCCAATACTTAGGCTTGTCATAGACTTGCTCCAACAGCTCCCCCTCAAGCCAAGTATGCTTGAGGTCTTCAATCTTCCAAGATTACCTGCAAACCAATCATAGCCTTGAATTTGCAAAGCTTTGTACCATCCAATGCTTTGGTTAGAATATTTGCACATTGTTGATGAGTGGACACATATGATATTTGAATCTCTTTGCTTAGAACCTTTTCTCGTACATAGTGATAATGAACTTCAATATGTTTAGTCCTTGCATGAAAAATAGGATTAGCAGCCAAATGAATAGAACTCATATTGTCACCAAAAATAGTTGGAGTTCCGAACTCCAATCCAAGATCTTTGAATAATGTCTTCATCCACATAGCTTCTTGTGTAGCTATGGCAAGACCTCTATATTCAGCTTCAGTAGAAGAGAGAGCAACTGTGGGTTGCTTCTTGGATGACCATGAAATAAGCTTTGAACCTGCAAAGGTAAGATAACCTGAAGTGCTCCTTCTATCTTCCTTGGAGCCAGCCCAATCTGCATCAGAAAATAGCTTCAAACCTAAATCAGATACATAAGGATAATAAAGTCCTTCATTTATGGTTCCTTTGAGATACTTGAGAATCCTTTTGGCAGCATCCATATGTGGTTTCCTTGGTGTGTGCATAAATTGACTTAGCACACTCACACTGTAACATATATCTACTCTTGTCAATGTGGCATAGTTGAGACTACCCACTAGACTTTGATATGATGTGATGTCCTCTATGAGTTCACCTTCATGTGAGCTCAATTTGTGATTGACCTCCATTGGAGTACCTACAATCTTACAATCTTGCATCTTGAATTTTGCCAACATGTCCTTAATGTACTTTCTTTGAGTGAGAAACAAACCATGATCTTTGTAGACAACTTCCAAACCTAGGAAGTAGGTAAGTGAACCCAAATCACTTATCTTGAACTCTTCTCTCATCTGATCTTTGATCTTCTTCATACCATCTGCATCATTTCCTGTCAATATAATATCATCTACATATACACATAGGTAGATGACCTCGGAATTACTCTTTTTAATAAAGAGTGAAGGATCTGCCTTGCTTGGTTGAAAGCCTTTGTCCTGCAAGAATGAAACAAGCCTGAAATTCCAAGCTCTTGGAACTTGCTTGAGACCATACAATGCTTTGTTAAGTTTACACACATAATCAGGATAAACTTGATTCTCAAAACCAGGTGGTTGTGCCATATATACCTCTTCTGTTATCCAACCATTCAAAAATGCATTCTTTACATCTAGTTGAAGTATCTTCCAATTCTTGGAAGAGGCTATACTAAGCAAAACCCTAATAGTAGGCATCTTTGCCACAGGAGAGAAGGTCTCCTCATAATCAATTCCCTGAGTTTGTGCAAAGCCTTTTGCTACAAGCCTTGCCTTATACCTGTTAATGGAACCATCAGAATTCTTCTTGAGTTTATAGACCCATCTTGAGCCTATTACCTTCATGGATGAAGTCTTGGGCACCAAATCCCAAGTGTTGTTTTCCTCAAGTGCTTCAATCTCTTCCTTCATTGCATGCTTCCATTCTGTTTTTGCTTTGGCCTCTTCAAATGATGATGGCTCCTCTTGGTTTATGTCCTGTGCTATGTAGATAGAATGTTTAGTTACTAATGAGGTGTCAAACCCATACCTTTCTGGTTTTTTCTTTTCCCTCATAGATCTTCTTAGGCCATGATGTGATGATTCTGCCTCATGTCCAAGTTCCTGCAATTTTGCTTTACCTTTAGACTTCCATGCTTTGATCTTTTCCATCTGAGATTCTTCATCATCCTCTGAGGTGTCTTGTTCTTCAATCTTCGGTTGTTCTCTACCAAGCTTTGGAAAATCTTCTTCAAGATTATATGGTAAATTGACCTTCCTACATGAATCTTCATACCATGAATTGTTCTCATCAAAAACTACATCTCTGCTTACCAAGAATCCTTTGTTGGTAGGGTTGTATAACCTGTAGCCCTTTTGATTGTTGTCATATCCAATAAATACACACCTTTCTGCCTTTGGATCCATCTTGCCTCTAACCTGTGAAGGAACATGAGCAAAAGCAATACATCCAAAAATTTTACAATGATCTAAGCTTGGTCTTCTTCCATTCCAAGCCTCATATGGAGTCATCCCATCAAGGGATTTTGAAGGCAACCTGTTAATCAAGTAAGTGGCTGTAGATACAGCCTGAGCCCATAAGTAATTAGGTAAATGCTTTTCATTTATAATAGACCTTGCAGCTTCAAAAATTGTCCTATTCCTCCTTTCTGCCACTCCATTTTGCTCAGGAGTGTACCTTGTAGTTACCTCTCTTTTGATTCCTCTTTCTTGAAGAAAAGAATCAAAATCATGGGAGAAGTATTCTCCCCCTCCATCTGAAATTAGCCTTTTTAGTGATTTACCTGTTTGATTCTCCACAAGAGCCAAATATCTTTTGAAACATGAAAAAACTTCATCTTTGTGTTTCATAAAGAATAGGATAGTCCATCTGCTGCAATCATCAATAAAGGAAACATAATACCTTGATCCAGATATTGAAGCTTCCTTGCTAGGTCCCCATACATCTGTATGAACCAACTCCAAGAGATCTCCATGCATATAACCTTTCTTCATGAATGGTAACCTGTGAGACTTTCCAAATTGACATGCACTACACTTATAAATCATATGTTGTTTTGACAAATTAGGGAGTCCAAGTACACTTTGGTCCCTGCAGATTTGCTTTAATGACCTTTCACCAATATGTGCTAACCTTTTGTGCCATACTTCCAATTCTGTGAGTGTCTGACTACCATAATTAAAGAGAGCAATGTTTCTAGTGTCCTCTAATTCAAATGTGAACAATCTACCTGTCTTTTCACCTTTTGCAATTCTTCTGAATCCTTGACTTGGATCTTCAACAAATGCTCCTGCTTTTGTGAACATGACTTGTAACCCTTTCTCTACTATCTGCCCAACACTCATCAAATTCTTTGTAATGGTAGGGACATAGAGTACCTTACTGAGTAGGTTGATGTTTCCATCAGGTGCTTTGACATTGCCTATTTTCTCCACAGGATGTTTTGTATCATCTCCTGTTTGTACCTCATGCTTATTCCTTGGATCTTCTAAATCTGATAGGAGTGCCACATTTCCTGCCACATGATTTGAACAACCTGAGTCTATGTAGAAAACATGCTCATCAGATTTACCTTGTGGCATAGCCATGTTCATGATCAATAATGAATCCTCGTTGTTTGAGTCTTCTGTGTAGTTATTGTAGTCTCTCCTTCCTTTGTAGCCTCCTTGATAGTTTGAATGATTGTAGTTGTTGTAGTTGCCATGGTAGTTGTTGAACCTTCCTCTTGAGTAGCCATAACTTCCTCTATTGTATCCTCTGCCTCTTTGATTCCTGGAATTCCTAAAGCAATTTTCAGTTGTATGATTAGTTAATCCACAAATAGAACATGAGTTGGAGTCTTGGGATCTCCCCCTGCCTTGTCTACCTCCTCTTCCTCTACCTCTGCCATGTCTTCCTCTACCTGCATAGTTAGCTTGATATGTACCTGCTTCATCATCCACTTTCTTTGCCTTTCCTTTGTTATCTTTAGACTTGCTTTTATCCGTGTATAAAGTTGAAGATTGATTACCTTTAGAGCTTTCTCCATTTTTGATAAGCTTTGCCTCTTGAGTAAGTAGTTGTCCAATGAGTGTGTTGAAATCAGGTACATGCATGTCCATGTACAAATCCATAGCTGTGGTGAATGCTTCCCACTTATCATCTGCCTTCAAGCCATTGATGACCTGCCTTACAATTTTCTCTTCATCTATTACCTCTCCAATGCTTCCCAACTGATCCGCTTTGTCCTTGAGCTTTGTGACAAAATCAGTCACATTTTGTTTGGGAGCCTTCTTGAGAGTTGTGAAATCCAGCCATAGTTGATGCTTCCTAGCTTTGGTACTTGAAGAAAAGAAAGCTTCAAGTGCATCCCACACTTCCTGAGATGTCTTACAACTTCTAATGTGAGGCAACAAAAAATCTGAGATAGAATTGAGGAGATAAGACCTTGCAAGTGCATCCTTGGAGCACCATGTGCTCAATCTTTCTTGCTCTTCTTGTGTTGGTTGACTTTTGTTCCTGAAACTTGGCATAACTTCATCTCCAGCCACATAACCATATAAACTTCTACCTTGGAGATAAGCTTCCATTCTTAATGACCAAGCTGAGTAGTTACCTCTGTCCAATTTGTCAATTGATGAAGGAAATCCATCTGCCATGTTGTCCAACCTTGCTCTGATACCACTGTGAAGAGATGGATAGGTATGTGCTTGAAGATGAAGAGATATTGCAAAATCCTTGATCTACACCAGCCAAATGAACTCCAGGAGTATATGGTGGGCCCTTTTAGCTTGCCAATGGATGTATTAGACACTCTATGTACCTTGGAAGATCACTCTCAAAAAGATAGATCAAAACAGATAAGTTGGAGTTAGCTCAGAGGTGAAAACTTGCTATTCTTGGTTCATACACCTGTCCAGTGTTTTACATAATTCTCTCAGCACAGCAGCAATTAGCTTAATTCCTCTTGGGGAAGTCTAGGTAACTTAAAGAGCTAACTTTCAAAATAGACCAGTGAGCAGAAAAATCAACATAACTCAAAATGTGGGGATCCAATGATTATGAAAATTTGTATGGTTATACTAGACAGTAAGTTAAATCCAACAAGCTTTAAATCACTGAATGTGGGTAAGTAACCACTGAGAAACACCTCTGACAAGATGAGTGAAAAAGTCGGGTACCTGACAGAGAAGTGAAGATGAACAGACCCTCTTGACTTCAAATGAACATAACTGAAGATTGCAACAAACAAATGACATGAAAATTTGGGAGCATATAGTAGACTTATAGAGCTAACTTTAACAAGTTAAATCACTGAAAATGATGCACCAAGCTCAGAGAAAACATCTCTGCAAGCTGACTGAGAAAACTGAGAGTAATGGCAGTGAGTAGTACACTTCACAAGAACATGGAAAGATGAACTCAAATAATCATGAAAATGAAAGTACATTCCTTGTACAATACAATGACTTACTGATACATATGTGTGCCTTGTAATCACACCTTGATATGGCATAAAGCTCAGCTCTTGGAGGTGTTCACATAGGTCTCTCTAACCACGACTAAAACTGCCATCTATTTATAGTTGAGTTTGGGAGGCTAACTTCCCTCAATCACTCTCCAATCAATCAATGATTGATTTGATTCTCTACCTACCACAAATCACGAATGCGTGGCTCCTCTTTCCATTCTGGATCAAGTGGACTCAACCACTTAAGATTCTCTTACTTTTACATTAAGTAAACTCTTCAAAAGTTACAAGAGGTAGTTCACAAGTGAACTTTACATAGTCTTCTTTTTAAAGCTTCTTCTAAGACTTTGTGAGACTCAAGCCAATACTTAGGCTTGTCATAGACTTTCTCCAACATACAGGCCCTGGAAATTCGGGATGTGGCATACGTAGCTTTTTGGAATGCAGAGCCTGTTCCACCGCAAATAGTTGTAATAGATGAGATGGTCTGGGAATGAATATCTCTGAATGATATTCCCAGAACCCCGTGATAAACATTTCTTCAAACGTCTGTTTGAAGCAAGCAGGTAGATATTTTATTCGGGCATGCCACGCATAGACAACGTTAATGGATGGCGTTGTGCTCATTTCATAGACAAGGTCCTGATTTCCTTCATTAAATCCGAGAGCCGAAAGATGAGGTTCCTTGACATTCTTGAAGGTCTTGAAGGTGACCAACATGAGCTCAAAAATTTTAAGGCACATTTGGGCCATAACATCTGGTACATTTTTGAACCGGACCCCCCAATGCCGAATCGTCGAAATCATATATCCTATGGTAGGTTGGCCTTTAGGTGGTGCTAAGTAGACATAATTGAGCCATTTCTCACATCCTTTGGTTGTCAGCACAGTTTTTGTGTATTCTGGCCACGACCTTCTTCGAAAGACAGGGCAGTAGCATGGGTTGTGTTTGATATACAAAGGCATGTTATTCCATGTCCTTACCATCTCAGGGTAGGTTTCAAGCAGACGAATCCTCCAAGTAGGTTGATGTATATTCCCCTGCTTGGCACTTGCTGGGATGTCGTCCGGTGCAAACTGTGTTGCCGAGGTTGGTTCTTTAGGGGTGTGGTTCTTGATTTCAGCATTGTAATCCGCCATTAAGACACAGAAAGGAACATACAAATCGTCGGATGTGCCGATCCACCTATGATGGGAGAGGTTTCTAAAGTAATCCGATTTTATGACTACCTCTTCCAAACGTGACATAGACGCTATCTGAACTGCAACTCTGTCATCATGGGTTGTGGCCACTTTCTCTAACCTCTGCATCCATTCAGGAGCCTCGATCTCGATGGTGTCCATGCCCTCTTCTGTTTGCTTGCCCCCTGGTGCAGGCATGGGAACGTATGGGTCTTCAAAGGTTTCCTCTACTTCAATTTGCACTAAGTCTTCAGGTTCGGGTTCTACAAGGGGAGAGGGTTGACGCTCGTATTGCATGACTTTATTTCGTAATTCGTCTAGTTCCGCTCTGAGTTTTTCGACTTCTTCAAACGTGTCAACTGCGGTTGTGACTTTGCTTAGTGACTCCTGCTGGGTTGCCAGCTGCTTTAATAGGTCATCTCTTTCTCTTTCTAATGTTGCATGGGCTTCCAGGAGGTCGGCATGGGTTTCCAACACCATTTGCATGTTTTCTAAGGGGATGGTCTTGAACTTCTCGGGGTCGATTTCCAGTGGGGAACCCTCCATTGCTGCTTCCAAGTTTTCTTGTACACACCTTGGAAGTCGTGGAGTTGTCTCTGGTGTTCGTGTCGCACCGCGGGCTTGTGCACAGGGCATCTGAACTGCGCCTCTCATTTTCTTTGATGGAGGCCCTGCGGTTGATAGTCTACGTTGAAATTCCTGTACCCTGGTCCAAATTAGTGCCCTTTGAACTGGCACATCATAAGCCAAACATCTATACACAATCCTGGTGAGGGCACAACATCCATACAGTACAGACTTTTGCTTTTTATACCACCTTTGATGAGCCAAGTGGATTTGGTCGATAATCCAATGGGGCATGTTGATTGTCAAATCGAAGGCGTCGGCCAAGTATAGACTAAACCATATCTTTTTGGGTGGCATTGTGAACCTCTTCTGAGCGGGGAATGCAAAATGCTGCATGACCATTCGCAAATGAATGGCAATCGCTGGTGTCATTGCTACCATGTCCTTTAATTTCGTGAGATTCCTGTTCTTCATATTGTCGGGGACCATGGACTCCTTCTCAGTGGGAATGTGCATTCCTTTCATGTCTAGAGCTTCCCTTACCAAATTGATAGTCAGCCTGAAGCGCTTCAGCTCATTGCCCCTTGTGAGAGATGGGAGGACAAAGGTGCTGTATCCCTTTTTGTCTTTGCTCGGAGTGAGGGTGCTAATCAAATACAAGCATCTTAGAAAGTCGGGCTTTGGCAATTGGAATTTGAAGTAATCGTAGAGTCCCGCCTTCTTCCATATAGGTTTCAGCCCTTCATTATTTTGCAGTTTCTCAAATTCCCTGGTGAAGAAGTGATACCTACCCCATCGCCCGTTGAATTCTATCTCGGCCTCCCACATATAAGTGCCTTCACCTAGAGATCCTGCCACATCATTGAACCAATGTGAGTTTTTGCTGACCGGCATTGTGTGCCCCTGTGGAGGATTCTGAATCGGTATGGCGTGTAATGCCCTCAGTGCCACTGGGCATTCCTTCAATTCCTCCTCAATGGGAAGACTTTCAATGTCCACGACTTGGGGGCTGGTGCCTGCCTGGGAGCTAGTTCCTGCCATATCTGCCACGTTACTTCTTGCCTCCTGACTCTGTGAGAATATAGAAACATGTGTTAACATTGTAAAGGACAAGATAGAACCGTTTTTGTCCCCATTACAACATTAACATGAGGTTCGGGAGAGATTAGTAGGTTATTAAGTGCTCGGTGCTTGTGTGTGTAGTTACGAATTGGGTAGACCTAGGAGCTAAGTGGAAGTGTGAGAGTGACGTAGTTAGTAGGTGGCATGGATTTACAACTGGGGTCCGTGGGTTTATTACAAGTTTTAGGCCGCCAAATACAATGGATGGGTTTTGATCTTGATTTTGTGGAGACTCTGGAGAGCTTTATAGGAGTATCTGCTTGAAAATGAGGCTTTTTAGGGACCCATTTACAAGTGATTCTACTTGTGCTCATGGAAGAATATGTGTCCGTGCGTGATGTATAAGAATGGGCATCAGATGTTCGAGTGAGTGAAACATGTTGTACCGGGTGTGGCCTCGGTGTAGCTATTTGAGCCCGCAAGCAAGCCTTAGGCACCCAGATTTGTCGTGATTGTGGGCTGGCCTTCATCGACTTCTTGGGTACCCAAATAGACTTTGCTTTCACAGAAGAATCTATGAAAGACTTCTTATTAGTGTCGTGTTGTTGATTACTAATAAGAGGTTTTGGCCGTGGGTTTGGCTTGATCGCAACAGGGTGTTTGCCTTTCCGCACCCACACTTGTTTCAATGGCTGAGACATTCTGCTTCGCACGTTCTTTTGACCTCCAGCATAGGTATTACTCTGCTCCATCTGTATTTGATCTACCTTTGGTTGCTGCATCCCTCTGGCCTTTGGAAAAGAAGGGAGTTCCGTCTTATCCTTGACTCCGTTGTTGAGACAATCCTCTTTCTGCATCATACAGTTTTGGACAAGAATAGCATTGTCAACTTCATGTGCACCCCTGGAAGGACCAGGAGTTTGTGCCTTACCTAGTTCCTTGAGTGCCTCATTTTCCAATTCAACTGTAATTCGACTATGATTCATCCATACCTGAAGAAGTCCACTTCTTAGGTTTAGGTTGACTGCATGATCATAGATCCAGTCCTGACCCAAGACAAGAGGCTCAGTGAGGTCCTCATCTTGACACACTAGTACTTTGACTGTCATTACTTCGTCTTGAATGTAGAGGGGAAGTTCCACCTCGCCCATGCAAGGGGTTTACACACCTCCCAATCCTATGAGATATGCTTCTATAGGATTGACAGTTAATTTCAACTTTTGACAGTAAGAAAATTTAACAGCACTAGTGGCTGCACCTGAGTCAATCAAGGCTCTTACAGTCCTTGCACCCTTTCCTTGTCCTATCTCTAAGGTTATAAAAGGACGTCGATCAATTATCCTATGAGAGCTAATACCTGAAACTTCACACATAGCCACATGATATCCTTGATCTGCATATGCATCTGTCTTAGGTTGCTCTCTACCCTGTCTTCTCAACTTCATTCTCCGGATGTGTTCCAATGCTTCTGCTTGAGCTTCTTCTCGAATTTGTTTTTCTTCTTCTTTGTGTTTCTTAGCAGTGTTGAGTCGACTTAACATCTCTTCCGTCAGAGGTTCCTGATATATCTTGACTCTGCATCCGCTTATGTAGCTCGGGAGAATATCGCCTTCTAATGTGGCTAGTTGCACTGCTCCACTTGTTGAGATTCTATTGATGATCATGGGTCCGTAGCCTCTCTTCTCTAGTTTCCTCGCATGTTGTTTCAAAGAGTAGACTAGTACTAGGTCGCCTGCCTTCAAACCTTTATCCTTAACGTGGGCATCAAAGTATGCCTTCTGTCGTTTTTTAGCTATATATATCCCTGCAGCCGCCCTCAGTCTTGTTTCTCCTAATCGTTCAAGGTCAAAAAGTCTAGAGGAGAGTTCATGACCCGTCCATCATGCTCTTGTGCTACTTTCAATGTAGGTATTAAGAAATCCAATGGTAGCACTGCATTTTGGCCAAATACCATCTGAAAGGGGGTGGCTTGGAGTACCGTTTTGTAGGCGACTCGGTATGCCCAAACAGCATGGTGTAGCTGTTTGTCCCAATCAGATCGTTTATTGTTCACTAATTTCGTCAGTACATTGCATAAGATCTTATTGGTGCTCTCAGCCTGGCCATTAGCTTGGGGGTGATAGGGGGCAGACTTCTTATGTACTACCAAGAATTCTTGGAGCAGATTTTCAATAACTTCATTCAAGAAGTGAGTGCCTCTGTCACTGACTAGCTCTATAGGTAACCCGTATCTGGTGAACACATTCTCAAATAAGAACTTAGCTGTTGTTTGAGCATCGTTCTTCGTTGTGGCTTTTACCTCTACCCACTTGGTTAGATAGTCCGTGGCAACAATGATATACTCAGCATGGGAACCCTTAACTGGGGGATTAATAGGACCTACAAAGTCTATTCCCCACTTAGAGAATGCACGTCCACCTATCATATGTTTCAGTGGCATCTGATCTTTGCGTATAGGACACCGAGTTCTCTGGCAAACATCACACCGTTTCACATAGGTATGTGCATCCATGTGAAGGGTAGGCCACCACAAGCCTCCAAATAGGATCGCTTTAATCACTCGGTCTGGTCCAAAATGTCCTCCTGCTACACCTTGATGAGCAGTTTCCAAGATCTTGAGATATTCACTCTCATGGGCGCATAGTCTGAGGTAACCATCTTTACCACGTTTGTATAGATTATCACCAATAAGTGAGTAATCCAGGGCTTCTTGTTCTAAACTCCTTTTCCTAGCCAGAGTCATGTCTGGAGGGAATGTTTTCATCCTCAGGAAGTATACTAGTGGTTCACTCCAATCTGGCACTATGGACACTTGATAAAGAGTGGCATGTTCCACAGGTGGTTTAGTGCAGCATATTGGGCATTCCTTGCACAACTTTTGGACATCAGCTTCCATAGTCCGCCAATGCACTCTGAGTCTCCTTAGTGTCTGTAGGGTTTGTTGCTTTGAGTAGTGTTGCTCTAATGCACCTACATGTGCTAATTGCAACCATTTAGCGTACTCATCCTCTTCCACACAACAAGCCAAGATCCCTTGATCTGTGTGCTTATACATACTTCCTGCCATGATGTGATACTTTTGGGCTTTTACTACTTCTCTATCATGTGTGTTTATTACTGGGTGGTTAGGCCCGTATGTCAATACTCGCACTAATGGCTTAGCCCACTGCCGCACCACTTCCAAATTAAACAAGTAAGCATCAGGAAGGTCATCTGACACTCCTTGTGGGGCTTCTCCAAATGTGAGCCTAGAGAGATGGTCTGCTCTCAAGTGAGTCTTCCCTTTCCTTACCACAACCTCGAAATCATATTCCATTAGCAAGAGAAACCATCTTACTAATCTTCCTGTATTGCATGGCTTGTTCATGAGATATAGCAGTGCCTGATGGTCAGTAAAAAATTTAAACTTATTTGCAAGCAAGTAATGTCTAAACTTTTTAACCGCATATACCATGCCTAGTCCTTCTCTCTCAGTAGTGGTATAATTTCGTTCAGCTGCATTCAATTGTCTACTAGCATAGGCAATTGGAAGATCCATATTACCTTCGCCGGTAGGTTGCGCGAGTACACACCCAATAGCATAATTGGATGCATCTACATGAACATGGAAAGGCTTATTCCAATCTGGTGTGGTCAAGATTGGTGATGAACATAATCGCCGTTTAAGCTCATTGAAGGAATTCTCACATTCATCAGTCCACTCAAAGTTAGTCAAAAGTCCATACAGAGGCTTTGCTATGATCGCATACATGTGTATAAACCGTCGGTA
The DNA here is from genome assembly GCA_020310875.1 of Ceratopteris richardii. Classification (NCBI taxonomy): domain Eukaryota; kingdom Viridiplantae; phylum Streptophyta; class Polypodiopsida; order Polypodiales; family Pteridaceae; genus Ceratopteris; species Ceratopteris richardii. Next base: position 32,169,959 of record CM035407.1, read on the forward strand.
ATAACCACAATGCCCCATGAAGGCTTGTACTTCCTTGACATTCTTTGGCCTAGGTAGCTCCGCTATGGCTCTCACTTTCTCTTCGTCAGTGGATATGCCATTCTTTGACACTATGTGTCCTAGAATCTTGCCTTGCCTGACCATAAAAACACACTTTTCTGGGTTCAGGTAGACTTGATATTCTCTACATTTGTCAAAGATTTTTCTAAGTTTAGGAATATGGGTTTGTCTAATGTTGGAATGAGCACAAAGATCATCAACATAGACTTCTAAGTTCTTCCTCAGGAACTCTTTAAATACATGGCACATCAGCCTCTGGAAGGTAGCGGGTGCATTGGTAAGCCCAAATGGCATTACTCTAAAGGCAAATATGCCCCATTCAGTGGCAAAAGCCATCTTATGCTGATCTTCTGGAGCTATGGCTACTTGATTGTAGCCCGAAAATCCATCAAGGAAGCTGTACACTTCCTTGCCTGCTACTCTTTCTAAGAGATGCTCTGTGATAGGAAGCGGATAGTTATCTCAAATTGTGGCTGCATTGACCTTCTTCAAGTTAATGCATACACCCAGCTTTCCATTTTTCTTGGGCACCACTACGATGGGGGATACCCACTCAGTGTGCTCAATTTCATAGATGAATCCAGCTTCAACCAGTTTATCTATCCCCTCTTTGATCTTAGCAGCATAATTATCATTATATGTGTATGGCTTTTGCTTAGAAGGTTTGGCATCTGAGGTCATGGGGATAGTGTGTGACCATATGTGAGGGTCTACACCTTTCAAATCCTTGTAACTCCAAGCGAATACATCTCTGTATTCTCTTAGCAAGGCTATCAATTCGTGCTCTTCGTCTTCCGTCAGGTCATGGCCTATGTACGTGCATCTCTCTTCTCCTTCTTCCATGGCTACCACTATTTTCTTGGTGGTTTCTTTGTTATCATAGGCCTCCCCTGATTGCGCCTCTCGTTTAGGCATTCTGATCATGACTCTCCTGTCATCTATCTCATACTTCTTAAAATTATCCGGGACCTCAAACAAAGATTCTTCCTCTTCTGGTGTGACTTCTCTCTTCTTTCTTTTCTTTCCTTCTTCCTTCGGGGTCACATGTGTGGCTAGTCTTACATCATTTGTAAGCTCTCCGTGCCTTTGGGGTTGAAATTTGACTTCATAGAAGTATTCTTCATCTGATGCAAAAGGTGGGTCCATAATGATTGACTCTAGATCGGATTCACTTGCATCCTCAAATGCATCAGGTCTAGGTTCACACTCTTCTAACACTGCCTCTCCCATGATTGGCTCTATGGAGAAGACTGAAATGTCATAGCCATCTTCATCACAGTGAGGTGTCCATTGTTCCTCATTGATGGCTACATCCATTGTTGCTAGGATTTCTGCCCAGCCGTGGGGTTCAAATTCTTCATCAGGAAAGACTACAAGTGCATAGGCTGGGTCTTGAATTGATCTATGTTTCTTTTGCACCTATCTCTCTGGCTTTTTCTCTCTTCTCTTCTTCTACTACTACTTTGCACATCCATAAGTGGGCGTCTTCATGCATCCATGAGGATCCTGATCCTATGGAATGCACCGATTCCGTATCATCTTTGGCTCTATGGATGGGATTCCATTGGATAGGAGGGACATCTCTATGAGAGTAATCTTTGAGATTTACTTTGGTCGTAACACCTAAGTGTTGCAGGTACAAGGAATTGGTTCCCCAATCTTGTACCACTTGCAACTGTCGCATAAATGGTCTTCCAAAATCATCTCATAACCATGGTTCTTGCTAAAATCACATATAGCAAATGTGTGCTCAAACTCTACACCACAAGTAGTGAGAGTTATTCCTTCAAGTAGTCCTAAAGGCCTCTCTATGTGACCATCCGCCATCTGCAATTTCATCCTCGTGGGCCTAAGTGCTGGCTTGCCCCAACCCTTCCATAGCGAAGTGGTAGGAATTGCAACTCCTGCACCAGAGTCCAGAATTGCCTTGGTCGTGTATCCTTGATGGGTGATGGGAAGATAGGTGTTTCCTTCTTCACCTTCACTCATGTCTCCTATCTTGTCCAAAGGTATCTCTGGCACTGTGCGATGAGATCCTACCTAGGAACGAGGTTTTGCTATCTCTGGTACTTGTTTGACGACATGCTTCCATAGTTCTGGCCTAACTCTGAGCAATTCTTCTAAAGTGAGATTGCACTGCACTTTAGTATTCTTTACTACCTCCTTGTTCCTAGGTATGACAGAATCTTTGTTTCTTACCATGACTGTGGGTGCTCTCATACAAGTGGACTTATCTTCCCATGGGCCTGTGAAGTGGGGTAATTCATGTAAAGAATTAGACTCAAAGTCTAATCTCTCTTGAGACTGAGTGCTCTCCTGCTCTTCATAAATGGATGGGATGTCTTGTGGGAATTGGTCGTGTGCATTATCCACAAGTTCAATGGGAGGAGGGACTTCACTTTCTTTAGCCCATTTGTCTTCTTGAATCTCTCGTAGGAATTCTGGTGTGAACCAATTCATAGAAGAAGATGTGTCTGGCTCCGTAGAGTTAGGCACATAGGCTTCTTGGGCAGGAAGGCTTGCCCTCATACTTGCCTTGCCCTTACTTGGAGGGACATGTTCCTTTTCTGATTGTGCAATTAGCCTTTCCAATCTTTCTAGCAGTCCATCAAAGTGCAACTGTGTCTTAGCTAAACTAGAGATGTTAAAGAGGTGTTGAGCCCTGGCAAGGTCGAAACCGATCAAAGTTAAAATCAAGGGTCAAAGTGCACAGGTAGTGCACCCCCAATTGGCATAAAATGAAGACTTTTAATTGTTCAAAGATTGCAGAAGTATTTGTTGAATTCCCTTAAGGACAAAGGGTGTTTTTAAGGTAATATGGAGGGTCCAGGTGAACTCCTCTTGGGTACAACAGTGACGAATTAAAAAGGGAAAAGGTAAAGGTACGTGAAGCGGCGGGTATGCACATGTGGGAATAAGGCCACCCAATCAAAACTTTTCTTTGGTCTAAAGTCACTACAGGACAAAGGAGCAGTTCGTTGGCCGCCACCTAAAAAGAGAATCTTGGGACATCAAAGGAAGCCAAGAGCCCATGGCAGTTAGAGGTCACGAGACCGGGCATTCAAAAAGAAAGGCAAAGGCTATTCTCGACACACATTGATAGTGAAGAGTGGAGAGCTTCAGAGGAAGCAAGAAAGGGAAGTGAAGAGCCCCCAGTGTGCGACGACACTTAGAAGTAGAAGTGAAGAGCGCAAGAGGGAAAAGAAGAAGGTGTGCAGAGAAGGCGGAGTTAGAATCCAAGAGTCCCAAGGTCTGTGGTGTGTGCGCGCCACAAAAGTATCCATTCCTCAGCTTGGTGGAAGCTTAGTGCAAGGTGTGCACAAGGGAAGCGCAAAGCAAGTGAAGGACTGGTGCAGAAGAGGTCGCTGCCAGAAGACTTGAGATAATTGGTCTTTTGTAATTGATTATTCTCCGAAGTTGTATTTAGTCATTGACTTGGATTGTATTTAGCCATTGTAATTGCTTCAACGTAATCAACATTCAAGCTTCCAGGAGTATTTAGTCATTCACGTTTTCAAGGTTATTCCATTTCCATCATCTCCTTTTTCTCCTACAAACCCTCAAACTCCTTTGTGTCCACGAATCCCCAACAAATTTGGCACGCACGGTGGGACTTCCAAGGAGATTTGAGCATAGGAGAATATATACTACCATTGGAGAGCAATATTTCAGGTATATACTTTTATCAAGTGTCTCATTTTAAGTGGACTATGAATAGCTCATGACCGCGACCCGGTCACAAACCTTGAGGATCAAGTGCAAGCAGACAAGAAGAAAGACGAACAGAAGATCATCGAGTCCACTTTCATCGACTTCATCGGTAGGAAGCATGGCAGGACAGGTGGACCTAGAAACCTTACTCTCCAGATTAAACATAAAATTCCCCTCTTTCAGAGGTTTAGCCCATGAGGATCCAGATGAGCACATTCGAAGATTTCTTGCACTATGTAAGACTAGAGGTCTAATGGGTAGGGACAAAGGAGGAGACTGCTGTAGCTCAGCTGAGAAGAGAGATTGAAGCACTCAAGCTCCAAAAGGAAGAGGAAGCCCAAGCAGGAGAATTAGCTCAGCTGAGACAAGAATTGCAGGAACTCAAAGGAGGCGGCATTAAGAATGGACTCTGGTGCTCCATGTGCAGCAAGCAAGGGCACATAGTAAGTGAATGTCCTCTGCTAAATGTGACTTGTCAATTATGTAGGAAGATTGGGCATGAGGCCCATGATTGCCAAGTAAGGGGAATGCCGACAACGACATACTGGACACAAGGAGGACTCTTGCCACCAGCAAATGTAATGGCAGGAGTAGCAAACCAAGGTATCAACTATAATCCTAGACCGAGAACTAACTTTGAAAATGGGCCTAGAAGGCCAATTATTTTCTTCAGATGTGGAGAATGTGGGCACTACCAATCTAGGTGCACTCTCCCAGAAAATGCACCTCCTTGCAGGAACTGTCCAGAAGCCAGGGACCATTATACCAACGGATGTCCTAAGAATCAAGCTTCTACTTCCGGACCCCATCTCCAATTGATCTCTGTATACAAGGAGGAAAAATTACCTCAGGTCGATGAACCCTCACCATCTACCAGAGTGGTACAATTAGAAGAACTCGAATCTTTTGCAGTACAGACAAGAAGCAAGGGAACGGCAAAAGTGGTAGAAAATCAAGAATCGATAATTCAGGAATTGAACAAAGAAAGAGTTGCATTTGAAGACAAAGCCACCACAAGTGCAGACACAAACCAAAAGGAATGTCTCATAGGCACCAGTGATGCCATTGGGCATGCCTTCAACAGAGCTCAAGAAGAGTTTGGTAAAGCAAATGAAGATCACTCTCTTAAAGAGTCAGAGGCTTCAACTCAAGTCAATAAAGAAGGAGGTTAGTATTTTTGAATTAATGAAGATGGATGGGAAATTCAGGTCAGAATTATTGCAGATAATTGATGAGGCTTCTACTACAAGCTTAGTGGCCAAGACTGCTATTTTACATAAAGGGATAATTATGGGGGAAGCACCCCTTACGGATTATAAAAGTCCTCGGCTTACAATATCAATCAAGGGTCATGAATTTCAAGGTGTCATTGTAGATGGTGGTTCTGGCATTAACTTGATGCCTGAACATACCATGAAAAAGATTGGGCTCCACCCTTCAAGATCTGCAAATTTCACGGTTACGTTGGCAGATCAGAGCAAAGTAAGGCCCTTGGGGGTAATCCCAAAAGTTCCACTTGAAGTACAAGGTAATCTATTCATTCTGGATTTTGTGGTTTTAAGATTGCCCCAGGTTGAAGGAGGATTTCCTCTCTTAATTGGAAGACCTTGGCTGAGGCATGCCAGTGTCATTCATGATTGGGGTAAGGACACTATGTGGGTACAAAAGAAAGGGCAGGAGCTGACACAAATTCATTTAGAAGAAGGCCCAGACAATCAAGGAAACACTAGTATGATGCAAACAGTGAGCATTTGCATGGAAACAGAAGCGGAGGATCAACCCCAAATAGATTTTGAGGAAGAAGAGGATATTCTGAGTTGGCTCCAAGCAGGCAACTCTTCCTCTTGTTTTGGAATTTTTCTTGAGAATCCTAGCACGACTGAAGGTTATGAGGAAGACAAGGAAAAGGTCCAGGTTGATGGATTGGGAGAGCCCATCACTGACCACAGAAGGTGCAGGAAGATACCCCTCAAATACAAATTGGAGGAGGATGTGTCAACCACAGATAACAAAGTTTCTAAAGCTGAAAACAAGGTAAAAAATTCTGAGGTTGAATGTTCTTTCCCAATTCAAGAAATCCCTGCAGGATGGATGCAGGACAAGGAGGAACACATCGAAGTCCAAAATACACCTGCTTATGAAACAATGCACGAAAAGCTAGTAGAAGAAGACAAGGAAGCAGATGCACACGGAGATAATATGGTAGCAAGAAATCCGGTCCAAGAAATACAATTAGGCACTCAAAACAATAATCAACCAGTTCTGGCGGCCACTTGGTTGTGGAGCCACCCAGAGCTCCTGGAAAAGGTAAAATCATTCTTGACCCAGTATGCAGATGCTTTTGCCTGGCATTATAAAGACTTAGAAGGAGTGCCTGCATCTTATGGAGAGCACAGAATCCCTCTGGTTGATGGAACCAGACCCATCAGAGGCAGGAGTTATAGACTTAATCCAAAGTATGCCGAAGCCGTCTATGTGGAAATCCAAAAGATGGAGGATGCAGGAATCATCATTCCTGTGGAACACTCAGAGTGGCTCTCACCTATGGTTATAGTACCGAAGAAGAATACTAATAAAATCAGAATTTGCGTTGACTTTAGAGCTCTCAACAAGGTGACCATTCCAGATGGGTTCCCTATGCCTTTTGCAGAACAGGTCATTGAAGAAGTGGTTGGGCATGCCTTATATAGTTTTATGGATGGATTCAGTGGCTATAATCAAATATCAATACATCCAGAGGATCGGGAAAAGACTGCTTTTATCACACCTTGGGGAACATATGTGTATGTAAAAATGCCATTTGGGCTCAGAAATGCTCCAGCCACCTTTAACAGAACGGACTTGCTGGAATCACTTAGAATCTTCATGGATGACTTCTCTTCGTTTTCAGGATCTCACAAGGAAACTCCTCTAGATTGTTTGGACCACCACTTGAGGCAGCTGCAGAATGTTTTCAAAAGATGCAGGGAGACTAAGTTAAAGCTCAATCCAAACAAATGTCATTTCCTTGTGACAGAAGGAACCCTCTTAGGACATGTGGTGTCGGCTAAAGGTATGGCCCCAGATCCTGACAAAATCATTTCTATATTAAAGTTGCCTAGACCTAAATCCCCTAAAGAGATCCAGAGTTTCTTGGGGCATACCGGTTATCATAGAAGGTTTATAAAAATGTATGCAGAGATAGCTAGACCTCTGACTAGACTTACAGGTAAGGAAGTACCTTTTAAATGGGAAGAAGAGGAGGAAAAAGCATATCAGACATTACGGTCACGGTTAGTGTGTGCTCCTATCTTGGTCACACCGGAGTGGTCAAAAATCTTTCATATACATGTCGATGCCAGTGCATATGCAGTGGGGGCAGTTCTGACCCAACCAAGTGAAGAATTTAAAATGGACAGGCCAATTCAATATGCCAGTAGAATCTTGACCAAGGCTGAAAGGAATTACAGTACTACTGAAAGGGAAGCACTAGCAATGGTCTTTGCCGTCCAAAAATTCTGTCATTACTTACTGGGGGTAAAATTTATTATTATATCAGATCACCAACCACTAAAATACCTACTCAACAAACCCCAGGCCACCGGTAGAATATGGAGGTGGCTATTGTTGTTCCAAGAGTTTGATTTTTCTGTAGTCCATAAACCAGGAAAAGACAATGTTATGGCGGATCACTTATCCAGAATAAATATGATGAATCAATCTAGTGGAATCAATGATGACTTTCCAGATGCTCATCTGTTTGCTGTAAAAGCTCAAAGCTGGTATTACGACATTAAAAATTTCATTAAAACTGGATTGTATCCAGAAAAGGCTAGTGTTGTACAAAAGAAGAGCCTGCTAATCAAGAGTAGACCATATACCATCATCGAAGATAAATTGTACAGACAGGGCAAAGATGACCGGTTCAGGAAGTGTTTGGAAGAAGAAGAAGTGAGGGAAGTCCTTCACTCTGCACATGAAGGTACAGGTGGTGGGCACCTCCCAGGACATATTATGAGTCAGAGGATACTGGATGCGGGTCTATGGTGGCCTACACTATTTAGGGATGCAGATGAATGGGAAAAAGCATGTGACATTTGCCAGAGGTGTGGACCTAAGCCAACAAAGCAGAGACATAACCCCTTGGTTATTTCCACCTCCTGGCAACCATTTGAGAAGTGGGGGTTAGATTTTGTAGGGCCAATCTACCCTTCCGCGTTTCCAAAAAGAGAAAAATATCTCCTGATAGCTACTGATTATGCCACAAAGCGGGCTGAAGCTATTGCCTCCTCCGATTGCACTGCCCAAACTGTTGCTGATTTCATTTATAGTAACATCATTTGCAGGTTTGGTTGTCCACTTGAAATTTGTACTGATCAAGGTACCCATTTTGTCAATAAAGTCCTGCAAGAAATCTTCAACAGGTATAGAATTCTTCATAGGACCTCTTGTGCTTACTATCCACGAGCAAATGGACAGGCTGAGTCCACAAATAAGGTTTTAATTGCAATGTTAAGAAAGGAGTGTATGTTGCAACCCACTTCATGGGGCATTGCGTACCTAGGTACACTTTGGGCATACAGGTTAGCCTACAAAGAGGCCACTGGATATTCCCCATTCCAATTGGTCTATGGCATATTACCTATCGAGCCCTTTGAATTTTTACATGGATCGCCTAAGATAGCATTCATGCAGGGAAAGAAGGATTGTGATATCTCTCAGAGGCTAGGAGCACTACATAAAGTGGAGGAGATTCGTCTACTAGCGACCAAACAATTAATAGAGACTCAGATGAAACGGAAGGAGGCACATGATCGACATCTGTGGAAAAACAAAATTGAAGCAGGCATGTTAGTTCTTCTCCATAAACCTAACCCTCATACGACTGCAAAAGGAAAATGGATCCCTCATTGGGAAGGACCTTTTCGAGTTCTGAAAATGTTGCAATGGGGTGCTGTGCAGTTGGAAACACTGGATGGCGACACCCTACCCTTGGTAAATATCTCCAGACTCAAGGGTTACCACAAAAAGTCATAAACATTGCATTTTCATTTCTTTTGTTTCATAAGTGTTTTGGAGTGCTTTAATAAATACAATTACCAACAAAATGCTCACGCATTTTGTTTTGGGGGCGCCATTTTTTCCTCTTTTTCGTTGTTGATCATTTCATCACTAAAATCAAGAAAATTCATTGTTAAATAAATTAGGCGCCATTTTTTTTGATGGCCCTTACTACAGCACAATAACTTTCAATACTTCCCTTTCTTTTGTTTATCTTTTGGGTGGATGAGAGTAGAACTTGTATCTCCTCTCTTTTGAGCTCTCTTTTGGGTTGAACCATCCATTCCTATGAGGTAATCTTTCATTCCTCCTTGCTATATAATGTGCTTTCTCCTTCATTCTTGATCCCCTCAGCATCAGTACGGTTATCATCATCAGTTTCAGCTGTATATGACTCAGAAAGATCGAAGTTCGACGTCAATTCAATCTATTCAATATTGAATTTTGGAAGAATGATGGTCTCTTCTTGAGACCTCTACACCCACATCCACCCTCCTCCACCCTCGCCCGCCCCCCACCCTCCATCCTCCTCATCCCACCCCCCTCCTCCACCCCGAAGGCGGCCACCCCCCTCCACCCTCCTCCACCCTCGGCCGCCCACTACCCTCCACCCTCCTCATCCCACCCTCCCTCCTCCACCCTCCTCCACCCTCGCCGCCCCCAACCCTCCAGCCTCCTCATCCCACGCTCCCTCCTCCACCCTCCTCCACCCTCGCCACCCCCCACCCTCCACCCTCCTCATCCCACCCCCCTCCTCCACCACGAAAGCGAACACCCTCCTCCTCCTTCCTCCACCCAGAACCGCCCACAACCACCCCTTCTCCACCACCCTCTCTTCCTCTCCGCGATCCCCCTCCTCCGCCCTCTCCCGCTCACCAATCCCCTCCGCAGCCTCCGCAGCCCTCCGCAGGCGCCACCAAACCCACCCCTCTCTCCCTCGCCTCTGCCCGCATCCGCCCTCAACCACCCCTTCTCCACCACCCTCTCTTCCTCTCCGCCCCCGCACATACCTCTCTCCTCCTCCGCAGCCCTCCGCAGGCGCCACCAAACCCCCTCTCTCCCCCGCCTCCGCCCGCACCCGCCTTCAACCGCCCCCCTCCGCCCCCGCACATACCTCCCTCCTCCGCCCTCTCTCGCTCACCAATCCCCACCCACCCCCTCCGCAGCCCTCCGCAGGCGCCACCAAACCCCCTCTCTCCCCCGCCTCCGCCCGCACCCGCCTTCAACCGCCCCCCTCCGCCCCCGCACATACCTCCCTCCTCCGCCCCGCACTCGCCTTCAACCGCCCCCCTCCGCCCCCGCACATACCTCCCTCCTCCGCCCTCTCCCGCTCACCAATCCCCTCCGTAGCCTCCGCAGCCCTCCGCAGGCGCCACCAAACCCACCCATCTCTCCCCCGACTACCCGCCCACAGCCCTTCTCCGCCCTCCTCCGCCCTCCCGCTTGGCCGCCGCGCCCTCCGCCCCGCAAACCCTCCCTAACCCTTCCTCATCCGCCGTCGCCCGCATACCCCGCCGCTCCTTCCGCCCCGCCTCCTTCTCTCGTCGCCCACGCAATCTCCGCCCTCCGCCGCCCTCCGCCGCCCACCTATCCCTCCGCCAACCCCTGCACTCCTCCTCCGCCGCCCGCATACCCGCCCACCTATCCGCCCGCCGCTCATTCCGCCCCGCCTCCTTCTCCCACCCGCCCGCGCACCTTCCACCCTCCACCGCCTTCCGCCCCGCTCCACTGCCGCCCTCCGCCGCCCTCCGCCATCCGCCCTCCGCCGCCTCCCGCCCCGCTCCACCGCCGCCCTCCGCCGCAATCCTTCCCTAACCCCCCGCACACCCCCCCTCCCTCCGCCCTCCGCCGCCTTCAGCCCCGCTCCACCGCCGCCCTCCGCCGCAATCCTTCCCTAACCCCCCGCACACCCCCCTTCCCTCCGCCCTCCGCCGCCTTCAGCCCCGCTCCACCGCCGCCCTCCGCCCTCCGCCGCCTTCCACCCCGCTCCACCGCCGCCCTCCGCCGCAATCCATCCCTAAACCCCCGCACACCCCCCCTCCCTCCGCCTTCCTCGCGCCCTCCGCCCCACCCTCTTCCTCTGCATACCCTCTCCCCTACTCCATTCCTAACCCGCAAGCATCCCCCTGCTGTTCCTTCGCATACCCCTCCACCCCCATTCCTCCATCACCTTGCAGCGCCCTCACCGCCCCTCCATCTCTCCTCCGACTACCCCTCCAACCCTTTTCCCCCCCCGCAACCTCCTCAACCTCCACGACTCCAACTACGACCCAACTACGATTCCTCGCGGATCTTCCTCCACAACTATCCACAATCCATTCCCACACATCACCTCCTTCATATATCATTCCAGCTATCCAGCACATCTGATTTTTCGTGTTCGGACTTCTCACTCGTGTTCGGACTTCTCCCCCGTTCAGGACTCCCAATTCATCGTGTCCACTTCATCGTGTTCGGACTTCTCAGAGTTCCTCTATGGCTGATCCTCCCCCGCAGGACATTCCTTCGAACTTCATGCCTTCCTCGCTCCCCACCACTGATCCTATTTACCCTCCTTCAGAGTCTACTCATCCGTCGCATACCCAATCCCTTCCCACCCAGGTCTACCCGGTCCCGACATTGCCCGTCTCACTTACCCCACCGATTCCTACATCTACCGACTCCCATTATCCCCTAGCCGACGCCTCGACTTCCGCTCTTCATCCTCCGCTTATCAATATTCCTACTTATTCCGTTCGTTCCGATTCCACAGACATTTATTCGCCACCTTCGATCCCTCGCCCCCCTTCACCTTCTCCCTCTCCTTCTGCTTCTCATACTTCGATACCTACTTCCCCTTCAGGCGATTATATGCGCCTTTTTCTCCCAACTGATTTAAATCTCCACATTCGTATTCACTTATCTCTCCCCCCAATTGACCTCCGCAATCTTTTTTCGGTCGAAAATCTTCAGTATGCAGGTCTTTTAGGCTTGGCGAACGTTCTGTTGCAGGAACCCTCCAACCTTAATGATGTCTATGAAGCTCTTCGGCTGTTCCCCAATTTTTGCACACGCACTCTTCACATCTCTGACATTGCCGCCAATATAGGATCCTCACTCATCAACTTCGACAGCCCTCCACTCCTATATTCTGGAGTGTCTCCCTCGGAAACAATTGCTTTTTGTCAAGACCATTTTGAAGATAATGCACGTTTTTCTATCCGCATGCAATCCATTCTAAACTCCTTCATTTTTTTCTTTTTACTTAGGAGCCCCACCTCTCCGCAATTCATACTCCTGATCATGTTCACCCGCATCGCTCTTCTTCATCACCCTCGTTCCGCCCACTCATTCAAACCCAACTTAACCCGCAACACCCTACCTCTACTCCCCCACGTCCTCCTATTTCCCAATTTCCAACTACATGTGACGCCCCACCCTCCCCAAACCCTCCATCAAATATGCATTCCACACCTCGTCCCTCTAACACTCAAACAGCTTCTCCCCAGACGCCTGTAGCCCCTGCTCCTCCAAATGATACCCCGTCTGAACCATCTTTTTTCCTCTTACTTCGCGAAGCCAGTAACATTGCTCAGGGCAGTGCTGACGCTTCAAAGTTGTCCCTGGATTCAATCTCGGCGGCCGCTAGCATTCATCAGCAATATATTTCGACTATAGACAACATCAATCGCATGGCCACATCCCAGTGGCAATCTCTCACTGCATCCGCCCGCTTACTCCAGGAGGAGAGAGATAGGTATCGAGACATTGCGGACTCTGCGCTCCAGACTTTAGAAGATCTTCAAAATCGTTTTCAATTAGGTTTATGTGATAATGCTGCGTGTCGGCGTATTAAGCGCGAAAGGGACCATCTTCAAAATTGCCTTAGTTCTGTCCAACATCTTATAGAGCAAGCTTCTGTTCCCCAACCATCTTCACCTCAACCACCTTCTCACTAATCTCATTCCCAGTTTTAATAATTTGCTGGCCACACTTCAATAAATTAAATGGCTTCAGCTTTAGTTCTAGCTTCCCAATACCTATCTCATCCTCCTGATTATGTTAAAATCAGGATTCAATAATCATTGGATGTTGCTTCTCATTTTCTCTAGTAAATCAATAAAAGCACTCCCTGGGTTCGGCTCTTCTCTGTTTCTATACTGTTCAAATTTGTTCTTTATCTTGTATCACGTTGATCTTGTCTCTCCGGGTCGGAGAGTCCTTTAGGTGGTGGGCATCTCTGTTGAGCCCTGGCAAGGTCGAAACCGATCAAAGTTAAAATCAAGGGTCAAAGTGCACAGGTAGTGCACCCCCAATTGGCATAAAATGAAGACTTTTAATTGTTCAAAGATTGCAGAAGTATTTGTTGAATTCCCTTAAGGACAAAGGGTGTTTTTAAGGTAATATGGAGGGTCCAGGTGAACTCCTCTTGGGTACAACAGTGACGAATTAAAAAGGGAAAAGGTAAAGGTACGTGAAGCGGTGGGTATGCACATGTGGGAATAAGGCCACCCAATCAAAACTTTTCTTTGGTCTAAAGTCACTACAGGACAAAGGAGCAGTTCGTTGGCCGCCACCTAAAAAGAGAATCTTGGGACATCAAAGGAAGCCAAGAGCCCATGGCAGTTAGAGGTCACGGGACCGGGCATTCAAAAAGAAAGGCAAAGGCTATTCTCGACACACATTGATAGTGAGGAGTGGAGAGCTTCAGAGGAAGCAAGAAAGGGAAGTGAAGAGCCCCCAGTGTGCGACGACACTTAGAAGTAGAAGTGAAGAGCGCAAGAGGGAAAAGAAGAAGGTGTGCAGAGAAGGTGGAGTTAGAATCCAAGAGTCCCAAGGTCTGTGGTGTGTGCGCGCCACGAAAGTATCCATTCCTCAACTTGGTGGAAGCTTAGTGCAAGGTGTGCACAAGGGAAGCGCAAAGCAAGTGAAGGACTGGTGCAGAAGAGGTCGCTGCCAGAAGACTTGAGATAATTGGTCTTTTGTAATTGATTATTCTCCGAAGTTGTATTTAGTCATTGACTTGGATTGTATTTAGCCATTGTAATTGCTTCAACGTAATCAACATTCAAGCTTCCAGGAGTATTTAGTCATTCACGTTTTCAAGGTTATTCCATTTCCATCATCTCCTTTTTCTCCTACAAACCCTCAAACTCCTTTGTGTCCACGAATCCCCAACAAGAGGCGACTGGCTTCAAACATGTTTTGAGCCATTTCCACCATCTTAGCACAAATTTTGGTTCGTTCAAGCTCTAGTTCTGCCCTAGGGTAACGCTTTTCATGATCGGTTACATTTGGCCCTTCTTGGATTCTGGCCTGATATGCCTTAAGCATCATATTTAGGTCCTCAGGAATGGGATCGGCTAGGACTGATCCTACTCTAGGGGTTGGTGGAGTACCATGAGGCGGGTTGGAAGGTGGTGGGTCGGATGGAGATGGGAATGGTGGTGATGGAGTAGTGTGAGGGGGAGTTTGAGATGTAAGTTCAACTATCCTGGCTTTTGTTTCTCTTAGGCTTTCCTCGAGTTCACTCATTTTCTTAGCCCATTGCCTCTTCATTCTTTCTCTACTATCTCTCCAGGCTATAGTTCTCTTCTTGGTTATGCTCTCAGTTTCACTAGCCTCTGAGCTCTTTTCCTGGCCTACCCCTTGGTTTTGCTGCAATGCCTGAGCTCTAGTGACTACCTGTAAACGTCACACTCCCTGTGGAGTCCACAACTAATCCAATAACATTAATAGGAGTGATTTTTGGCATATTATTGGGATTCTTTGGGCAATCTCATAAGAGATGCTCCTTTCCACAATCTTTGCAAAAACCTTGGATTGTCACTGACTGTGGTTGTGTAGGTGGAGGTAAGGGGCAATCACGAATGAGATGATCTCCCTGACATCTGTAGCATGGTCCTCTAGGGAATGGGGGTCTTACCTGCCTAGGTTGAGGTCTAGAGTTTGGGTTTGCGTACATGACATTCGTGTAATCTGGCTCCCAACTAGGTTCACTCGGTTCTTCACTATAGTATGACTCACCATGTTCAAGAGATTGCATGTAGTAAGCCTAGGGACTATCAATATGTGTAGAATCAAAGCTATGGTCACTGGGATCACTTTCTGAAAGCAATGGTGTTACTGGCACTATAGCTCTATTCAAATTCTCTTCTGCAGCTGCATACTTTATCGGAATCACATTAGTAGGAGCAGGTGGTTGTTGTGCTAGCACTGGTTGGGGTCTTAGTTGGGCCTGATATTGAAGTTGGTAATTTTGTTGAGGCCTAGTATACTATTGTGGTGGGTATTGACTCTGGTATCTGCCTTGTTGAGGGTATGGCTAAGGGTAGGTTTGCCTAACCGCTTGCTTATTGTATGGGCAGTCTTGTGCTGTGTGATTTGTGTATCTTCGTTCTATGGTGCAGTACAGGCTACTAGGATTTACTTGGGGTTGAGCCATAATGGGACATACATTCACCATATGGTCATCTCCACAAGTATAGCATCTTTTCACAGGGGCAAATCTTGGGATCTGTTTGCTAGTGACACCTAATTTCTGAGCTACTTTCTCTGCTAATTCCTCAATAGATGTGGATTGTGTGGAAGAGAGGCTAGAAAACTATCAGTATCTTTATAGATTTTTGAAAGCTCTAATTCCTCCCCTAGGTTATCCTCGATGTCAATGCACATGCGTACACATTCTTCTATGGTCCTAGGGTCTTTCAAGTACACATATGACCTCAGTTTGGTGCTTAACAATCCATCCAAGAATAAAGCCACTTGCTTAGTTGGTGTGGGTAACTCAGGGACAGGGCATCTCTCTAGGTATTGCCTAAATCTTCTTCCGGCAAGTCTCACGATTTCTTGAGGGGTTTGCTTGAAGCTGTGAATCAGCGAGGAAGTGTTATGCCTTATGCCACTTTTAGAGAATTCGATAATGAATGCCTCTAGAAGTTGGTCTATGCTCCTGAACTGCCTCTCGTTTAGTGGCTGAAACCATGTTAGGGCGGTGTTCCTAAGGGTTAGACCAAAGGCATTTTACTGCGTGAACAGATCTTCAACTTGTTCAGCTCTCAAGACTTGCCTAAACTCAGCCACATGATCGTATGGATCTCCGGTGCCATCGAAGTAGTTCTTCATGGACTTAACTAGTTGAGTCGGTCTCAAAGTCCTTGTGTGCTCTCTAGGTCTTGGTAGAGGGAACTCATCCGCATTTCTTTGATTCCTTGGAGCTCTAAGTACCTCAGGCTCCACTCTATTTGTTTCCGTTCTCGTTCTTTCTCTGCCCTCTGGGTTGGCAAAGCTTACTTCTGGCCTATCTCTACTTCTATCTCTTTGATCTCCATGTGCTTGGGATGCTCCAGCTCCAGGGTGACCATAGGACACATTCGATCTTGGTTGGGGGAAAATAAATTCACCCTTCCAAGTATAAGCATGCCTGTCATGTTCTGTAACCACAAATATCCTCTCTGAAGCGTGATCTAAGTAGGTCACTCTGCCGGGGCTATCAGGATCTTTGAACTCATAGATCATGATTGACCCTACAACATTTGGCCTATCAGATTTATACCTCCAAAAGGCTTCATCGATTTCTTGATTTAGGAGTAGATCTATGCTCTTATTATCCTGGGGGATCCACTCTGGTGTGATAATCCTAGTGAGAACCAATTTGCCTCGAGGGGTTCTAGGTTCTATACCCATGTTTCCTTGCTCTAGGTCACCTATGTCCGTTTCTGGGATCACATTTCCGAATTCGTCTGTCCTATCTGGGTGACTGGTGACTACATATATGGTTCCCTCTTTGTCCAAGTATGCTCCATTTTCAAACTTTACAACTGGGTGTTCTAGTCCAATGGATTGGTCAGGGTTTTTAATCTGGACCACAGATCTTCCTAGGCCGTCCTCATAGATGCTAGCACCTAATCGGTTGGTCCTAAGGTATTCCAGCTGCGTCTTGTAGGGGCCTTCCACCCTACACAGATATGGCACACCTGAACTTCCTGCAGGTCTGTCCATACCTTGAGACATCTCTGATTCACTAGTCTTAGAGCTAGGGTAATGCGAGTGGTGGCTCAACTGCTAGGCCCAAGACCTAGCAGTATGATTAACGCTAGCCTCTGAAGACCTAAGACTTTGTCTTTCTCTTACTAGATGTCGTCCTGATCTAAGGTTCATATGCCTAATTAAGTAGACCAATTTTTGCCCAAAGTACAACCTCATTGCCGATCAATTGGTATCAGTCACTTGATTCTTTTTTAGTGTGTTATCGTGTTTATGATCTTGTCTGATATCGCGTCGTAAATATTTGAGTTAATTTTCCGCACTTAAGTTGATCGTCCCACGTTAAATTCTTTTCCTTTAAAGTTATTGGTCACACACAGGTCATCCCTTGAACTCGATTTCTTAGATAGTCTTTGACTTGTCTTGTGCCTATCATTGCCCTGACTTACTTCTAGCACTATTCAAACTTAGCCTAAGCTAGGAATTGACAAAGGGAGTTGAGGATGTTCCGACCTTTCGTGCTAATCCCTTGCTTTATGATGCTCAAGAACCCGATCCTCAAGCTTGCAAAGAAACCCTTGCTTTGGATGCTCTCAATTGCTCTCAGTGAACCTGTGAAAGTCCCAAAGTTAGCTCAAGACTTAGATTCAAATGACAGACAGATCACTTTCATGCATGTAATTTGGATATAAATTATGTCCCCTGTCTTTATTGCAAACAATTCTAGAGATCCCTTAGTTTTGTCCCCCCTAGGTATGGTATTTGATACACAGGATTTTTCTCAAGACACACTTGTAGGGACCTCACAAATCACTAATTATTTGATAAGTATGCCAAAAATTACCCCAAAAACTTGGTATTAAAGACCCTAGAAAATTGGCCAAAAAAGCCTGTCAATCGCGATCGATAGGTCTGTCAATCGCGATTGACAGTGGTGTCTGTCGGGACCTGTCGGTCGCGATTGACACGTCAGTCGCGATCGACAGTGTCAATCACGATCGACAGTGTCAATCGCGATCGACAAAGTCGATCGTGGGTCCTGTCAATTGCGATCGATGGTGTCAATCGCGATCAACACGTTTTCCGAGATTTTCGTCGTAAATTCAGTCGATCGGGGCTGTGTCCATCGCGATGGACACATGGCAACACGAGAATTTCAGTCAATCATCAAAATTCAGTCGGTCGCGATCGACGGTGTCAATCGCGACTAACAGAGGTGTCGGTCGTGGCTGTCGATCGCGATCGATGGTGTCAATCGCGATTGATAGGGTCAGTCGGTCGTCTCTGTCGATCGCGATCGACAGAATCTATCGATCGTGGTTGTCGATCGCGATCGATGGTGTCGATCGCGATTGAGAGAGGAACACGGAATTTTTTTGTTTTGTTTAGTGATTTGGCATGTGCTTTCCATGTGCATTAAGGTGGTGTACTTTCTTTTACCAAATAGGCGATTTTTCTATCGATCGCGATCGACAGAGGTCTGCGACACAGAGACAGTTTTGAGCGTTTCCGTACCTGAGCAGCGTGCTGGACACGATGATACAGCAAGAACCTGCAAGAGTGCTCAAAAACATCCAAAAACACGGCACACAAGTCGCTCTCTCTCTCTCTTTCTCACAAGTGAAATGAGGGAAATGGAAGGAGAAATGAGGTATAATCAAAAACTGAAATTTTTTGCGATGATGGAGATGGAGGTGGATGATGGTTGGTGGATGATGGTGAGGATGATGATGGTGATGATGATGGTGGATTAAGAAAGAGAAAAATAAGAAAAGTAAAGAAATTACCTACAACGCCAACGTCTCAATTCTACGTCTTACCATCACATGCTCGTCCTCAAAGCTCGATCCCCGGCAACGGCGCCAAAATTTGGTGTAGCTCAGTGATGAGTAGCACCTCCTTTAATGTCAATCCGGGAAGACGTGAGGATGGTATGATGACCTCGAGCAAGTGAAGGCACAAGTGCGTGAGTGAGAAGCACACAAACATGCACACACATACACGCACACGCACACACAAGGTAAGATAGAGAGAGAGAGAGAGAAGCAATGGAGTTCCTTAGATTACTTTCTTTTTGAGTAGGTTTTGGCCATGTCCAAACCTAGTGTCCTGCCTAGTTAAAAATTAGGTTCTAGGTCCTATTTGGAGGCTCAAACGGAGTCTAAAAATTATGAAAACTGGCAGGTAGCTACTTCTAATGCTCCTCAAGCTCAAGGACTCCTTGGCTTGCACAAAATGGAGCTACCAAAATATGAAATGGTATTTACAATGGCTTTTAGTGATGAAAATCACTATTTTTGTAGAGATTTCCTCTATCGATTTGTCATACACATCTTCGAGCTCCCTACTTGCTCCTTCTCCTTGTGTGTCCATCCCTTTGATATGATTTAGCTTCCTGAAAAAATAATGGCCTACTTGCCAGATCGTCGTTGACTACTCTGTCTGCTTGTGCCTTCTCTTCATTCTGACTCCCTTCGTAAGCTTCCTTGTCTTGTGAGTCCCTCAGTTCCTTGACTACTACTAACAATCTTCCACAAAAACAACATCACAGCTAACCAGAATGCATTTAATATGTGGATGATACAGATGATAGCCTTTACTTTCAGAACTGTACCCCACAAAAATATATTTTACTTCTTTATCATCGAATTTATTGTGATGTTGTTCGGGCACTAATGCATATGCCAAACAACCAAAAACATGTAGATGAGCAACAGATGGCTTGCAGCCATGCCAAGCCTCATATGGAGTGATAGACTATAGTGCTTTAGTGGGACACTTGTTAAGTACATATGATGCATGCATGATAGCCTCAAGCCAGAAACTATGTGGTAGAGCTTGACTCTTGACCATACACCTCACCATTTCCATGAGTGACATGTTCTTTTGTTCAGTAATTCCATTTTGTTGAGGTGTATACGGCATTGTACACTGGTGTTTTATCCCACGTTCAGCTAGAAATGCATTAAAATCAGAAGACATATATTCCCCCCCTCGATTAGAACGAAGGGTGCCCATTTTACATGCTGACAGATTTTTAGCCAAAACCAAAAACTGTTTGAAGCACATGAACACTTCGGACTTTGCCTTCAATGGATATACCCATGCATGCCTGGAAAAGTCATCGTTGAAAGTCACGAGATAAAGATAATTTCCAAAAGAATGTGGCTGCATAGGACCATAGACATCAGTATGTACAAGCTGCAATTTCTTAGTAGCCCGTACTGAACCATCTTTTGGAAAGGCAAATGTTGCATTTTGCCCAAAATACAGCCTTCACAAACATGCTTTCCACGTGCCTCAATTTTGGGCAAAGAGGACACCATTTCAAATTTCTGCAAGGATAGCAAACTATCAAAATTCAGATGACCAAAGCGTGCATGCCAAAGCTTTGCATCTGACATAGCCTGAGAATCATGTACTGCATATGCCAAATCATTTACAGATCTTTCATAGTCTATGATCTTATACAGCCCACGACATAAAATGCCAGAAGCAATGATCACATTGCCATTTGATAAATCATGAACTGTACATCTGTCATCAACAAATTTCACAACCAAGCCAATCTTGGCTAATGCAAAAACTGATAACAGATTTTTCTTGATCCGTGGCACAAACAAAGTATCTGACAAAGTGAAAGAACTACCATCAGTAATAGTCAAAATGATCTTACCAACTCCCATAACAGGATAAGAGGAGTTGTTGGTGCATGTAACAGTATTCCCTGTAGGGGCAGGCTCGAGTGAAGAGAAGAAACTGCACTATGAGGTAATATGTTTGGTCGCCCCACTGTCAAAGTACCAAACATCTGAGTCTATTGCACACATGCATTGCTCATGAGAAGATGGGTCAAAACTGCAAACAATAGTAAACGCCCATTCTTCTTCCTGCACAAGATTAGCAGACTCTGTTTTTGGTGTAGAGGCCTCTGCAACAACCATTCCAGCCTCTTTCTTCTTTGCCTCTTTAGCAGCCATTTTTGGATAGTTCTTTATGATATGATCATTTCCTTTACAGTACTTGCAAAACAATTTCTGCTTTTCTGATTTCTTTTCATCTTTGTCTTCCCTCTTCGATTGTGCAGAATTAGCAGATTTTTGCTTACTAATTGAAGAGCTCCATTTTCCTTTGCCCTTCTGACTAGCCAGGAAAGCTTGATCTGCAACTCGCATAATGGACCTATTCTGCATGGATTGATCTTCCTACAACAGAACAGAGACTAACTCCTCAAATGGCAAGGCATTTGGATTGCCTTTCATCATCAGCCGAAGATTAGAAGCAAAACTCTTATATGAATCAGGAAGACCATTCAGAATGGTCTACACAAGTGAGCTATTTGGTATAACCTCATCAATAAAAATCAATTGTTCCTTCAAGTCTTTGATCTTTGTTAGAAAACTGCCCATAGAATCACCTTCATTCATGTGCTCACTCTCCAGCTATTTTTGGAGGTAAGCAACACGAGCCTCATTCCTAGCTTGGTACAATGTGGTAAGTGTATCCCAAGCATCCTTAGCTATTTTGCAAGAGCGAATGTGAGGAATAATGGCACGTTTGACAGACAAAGCTATCAATGCATGTGCCTGGGCATCTCTACCATCGCAACGAATCTGCTCTACAATAGGTGCATCTGAAACCGCAGCACGAATAGGAATGTGTAGAATATCATCATCTTCGACACCTTCTGCATCAGCTTCAGTACTTGCAGTTGTACAGTTGCAGGTGTGATAGAACATGTTTCAACACCCTACACAATGTTCAAGAGCCCTTTTGCAACCAATACATGTCACATCATATAAGCCCACAACGGGTAGTTGGTACCATCCAACTTATCCTCAACAGCCAACATATGAAATACATCACTGCTTTCGGCCATGATCGGTGACTAAAATACCTTGATGCAGAAAATTGATTGTATCTCAAAAAGTTGAACGGAACTACCCAAACAAGTTCTACTAAACTTGTAGCAGACTTCAAGACGCTTATACAGGCAAACAGAAACAGGTATATACATTTGGCACAAAAAGATGAAATAGCCTGCACAAGCACTGCGATAGTGCATTCAGAGGCCAAACCGAGCTGAGATCGCGATTATGGCACCACAACACAAAGTTGTTTTGAGATCAGAAACACGCTGAGTATGCTCACCAAAATTTGTATGATTCTGAGACTACAATTGAAGAGGTGTTGACGACGCCCTAGATGAAGCGGCGACCTACTCTGATACCAATTGTTGGAGTTACATGTCTGCGGAAGTATGCAAACAGCACAAGGAAGAAGAATAAGCTTGGAGCTCAACACACAATACTGAATGTATTACCACTAGAATGTACAAAGATAAGCAGCCCATTAGGGCAATAAGCGTATATACAAGCTGCAAGAAAAAACCTCCTAAAGAGGGAAAAAATTGCCCCGGTGGTCCTAGAGTATTCACACACATCACTACCTAAATATATCAATAAAAACCAACCACTAGCTCTTGCCAATGTGATTCCAATTAAGCATGCAATGGTAGAGGAAAACCCTAATAGAGCATTGGTTCCACTGACCCCTTTGGTCTTAGAAAATGACCATCATGCTCAGAATTTTGACTACTCCTATGAAGATAGTCCACAAGTGTATTACACAGAGTCACCTGAGCATAGTGAGACTTATCCTACGTGGCACCACCTATGGAACAAAATTGGGAGCCCAAATACTCCAATGTCATGTATACGAATCCTAACCCTAGGCCCCAATTGACACAAATGAGACCACAAGCCCCTAGAGGATCATGTTTTAGATGTGAGGGTGACCATTTCATTCGTGAATGTCCCCACCCACTGTCTCTAGGTCAAGGACAGGCCATCACAATACAAGCCTTTTTCCGTGAGTGTGGCAAAGACCATCTCCCCAGAGATTGTCCAAGAAACCCCTCTAGTGCACCCTAGGTTACACCCATTAATGTGGTAGGCTTAGTGGTGGATTCAAGTGCTAGTAGCAATAATGTGGCTCCTATACAAGTAGTCACCAGAGCACAAGCCTTGAAACATGATAAACCAGGTGAACAATCAGAGTCAAGTGAATCAGGAGAGCCTAGTAAGAGAAAAACAAGGACATGGAAGGATACCAGAGAGAAAGCCAATCGCAAGTGGAATAGAAAGCTGTCTGAACTAGAAGAAAGCCTCAGAGATGCTAAAAGCAAAATAGAAGATATTGCCTCGTAGAATCCCTTACTTGCCGAAACTCCATCCACACCACCTCATCCCACCTAAACACCCATTGTAAATAGACCACAACGAGGGTCTCTTCTTGCAAATACAACCCTAGAAGGCTTGGACATGATGTTCAAGGCCTATCAGGCTCGACTTCAAGAAGGACGAACAGTTGCAAACCTAGATAAGAGCTACCCTAGAGCAGATTTAGAGATTGAACGGACAAAAATGTGCATGAAAATGGTAGAACTAGCTCAAGCTATGCTCGAGACCAATCAATTGTTCAATCAAACAAATTCTATCAAACCAAGTTTGCATTTCAAGGGATTATTAGAAAGATTAGAGTAGTTGGTAAACAATCAGCAGGTTTCTTTACCTACACAGGCTCAACCAATTATTGAAAGAGAAATCTCACCACCAATGGGAACTTATGTTCTTGATTCCATAGATGATGGAGCACCTCTTTCAATTCAACAGTACTCTCAAGAGTTCTTGCGGGAAATACAAGAAGAGAAATGGGCCAAGGAGAAGGGTAATCCCCCTCCTATTCCTGAGATCGATGACCTTCATGATCAATTTCCCCAAGCCATCGCTTCCATTTATGGAGACCAAGCAGACCAACAAGAGGATGAAAGATTGGATTTTGACTCTAATTCTTTACAAGAGTTGCCACAATTCATAGGCCCATGGGAATCTGAACCTCTTTAGATCAGAGCGCCCACAATATTGGTAAGACATGAGATGGTTCCAAGGAACATGTATGTCATGAAGAACACTAAGGTTCACTGTCATCTCAATGTAGAAGAACTACTCAAAGTAAAACCAGACCTACGAAAGCATGTGGCGAATCAGGTTCTTGAACTTGATTCCAATGTATCAAAAGCAAGCTCTAAGCAGAAAGTACCAGAGATACCTCTAGATAAAATAGGATACTGTTGGAGCAAGTCTATGACAAGCCTAAGTATTGGCTTGAGTCTCACAAAGTCTTAGAAGAAGCTTTAAAAACAAGACTATGTAAAGTTCACTTGTGAACTACCTCTTGTAACTTTTGAAGGGTTTACTTAATGTAAAAGTAAGAGAATCTTAAGTGGTTGAGTCCACTTGATCAAGAATGGAAAGAGGAGCCACGAATTCGTGATTTGTGTTAGGTAGAGAATCAAATCAATCATTGATTGATTGGAGAGTGATTGAGGGAAGTTAGCCTCCCAAACTCAACTATAAATAGATGGCAGTTTTAGTCGTGGTTAGAGAGACCTATGTGAAGACCTCCAAGAGCTGAGCTTTATGCCATATCAAGGTGTGATTACAAGGCACACATATGTATCAGTAAGTCCATTGTATTTTACAAGCAATATACTTTCATTTTCAGTATCATTTGGGTTCATATTTCCATGTTCTTGTGAAGTGTACTACTCACTGCCATTACTCTCAGTTTTCTTAGTCAGCTTGCAGAGATGTTTTCTCTGAGCTTGGTGCATCATTTTCAGTGATTTAACTTGGTAAAGTTAGCTCTATAAGTCTACTATATGCTCACAAATTTTCATGTCATTTGGATGTTGGAATCTTCAGTTATGTTCATTTGAAGTCAACAGGGTCTGTTCATCTTCACTTCTCTGTCAGGTACCCGACTTTTTCACTCATCTTGTCAGAGCCATTTCTCAGTGGTTACTTATTCCAATTCCGTGATTTAAAGCTTGTTGGATTCAGCTTACTGTCTAGTATCACCATACAAATTTTCATAATCATTGGATTTCTACATTTTGAGTTATGTTGATTTTTCTGCTCACTGTTCTATTTTTGTAGCAGCCCGTGAAAATCGGGATGATGTCATCACTTGTTAAAACTCATTCTCAGTGTGTGCTTTGTTATTTTTGATGAGATTACTCTTGAAAGTTAGCTCTTTAAGCTACCTAGACTTCCCCAAGAGGAATTAAGCTAATTGCTGCTGTGCTCAGAGAATTATGTAAAACACTGGACATGTGTATGAACCAAGAATAGCAAGTTTTCACCTCTGAGCTAACTCCAACTTATCTGTTTTGATCTATCTTTTTGAGAGTGATCTTCCAAGGTACATAGGGTGTCTAATACATCCATTGGCAAGCTAAAAGGGCCCACCATATACTCCTGGAGTTCATTTGGCTGGTGTAGATCAAGGATTTTGCAACACCTCTTCATCTTCAAGCACATACCTATCCCTCTCTTCATAGTGGTATCAGAGCAAGGTTGGACAACATGGCAGATGGATTTCCTTCATCAATTGACAAATTGGATAGAGGTAATTACTCAGCTTGGTCATTAAGGATGGAAGCTTATCTTCAAGGTAGAAGTTTATATGGTTATGTGGCTGGAGATGAAGTTATGCCAAGTTTCAGGAACAAAAGTCAACCAACACAAGAAGAGCAAGAAAGATTGAGCACATGGTGTTCCAAGGATGCACTTACAAGGTCTTATCTCCTCAACTCTATCTCAGATTTTTTGTTGCCTCACATTAGAAGTTGTAAGACATCTCAGGAAGTGTGGGATGCACTTGAAGCTTTCTTTTCTTCAAGTACCAAAGCTAGGAAGCATCAACTATGGCTGGAGTTCACAACTCTCAAGAAGGCTCCCAAACAAAATGTGACTGATTTTGTCACAAAGCTTAAGGACATAGCGGATCAATTGGGAAGCATTGGAGAGGTAATAGATGAAGAGCAAATTGTAAGGTAGGTCATCAATGGCTTGAAGGCAGATGATAAGTGGGAAGCATTCACCACAGCTATGGATTTGTACATGGACATGCATGTACCTGATTTCAACACACTCATTGGACAACTACTTACTCAAGAGGCAAAGCTTATCAAAAATGGAGAAAGCTCTAAAGGTAATCAATCTTCAGCTTTATACACGGATAAAAGCAAGTCTAAAGATAACAAAGGAAAGGCAAAGAAAGTGGATGATGAAGCAGGTACATATCAAGCTAACTATGCAGGTAGAGGAAGACATGGCACAGGTAGAGGAAGAGGAGGTAGACAAGGCAAGGGGAGATCCCAAGACTCCAACTCATGTTCTATTTGTGGATTAACTAATCATACAACTAAAAATTGCTTTAGGAATTCCAAGAATCAAAGAGGCAGAGGATACAATAGAGGAAGTTATGGCTACTCAAGAGGAAGGTTCAACAACTACCATGGCAACTACAACAACTACAATCATTCAAACTATCAAGGAGGCTACAAAGGAAGGAGAGACTACAATAACTACACAGAAATCTCAAACAAAGAGGATTCATTATTGATTATGAACAAGGCTATGCCACAAGGTAAATCTGATGAGCATGTTTTCTACATAGATTCAGGTTCTTCAAATCATGTGGCAGGAAATGTGGCACTCCTATCAGATTTAGAAGATCCAAGGAATAAGCATGAGGTACAAACAGGAGATGATACAAAACATCCTATGGAGAAAATAAGCAATGTCAAAGCACGTGATGGAAACATCAACCTACTCAGTAAGGTACTCTATGTCCCTACCATTACAAAGAATTTGATAAGTGTTGGGCAGATAGTAGAGAAAGGGTTGCAAGTCAGGTTCACAAAAGCAGGAGCATTTGTTGAAGATCCAAGTCAAGGATTCAGAAGAATTGCAAAAGGTGAAAAGACAGGTAGATTGTTCACATTTGAATTACAGGACACTAGAAACATTGCTCTCTTTAATTATGGTAGTCAGACACTCACAGAATTGGAAGTATGGCACAAAAGGTTAGCACATATTGGTGAAAGGTCATTAAAGCAAATCTGCAGGGACCAAAGTGTACTTGGACTTCCTAATTTGTCAAAACAACATATGATTTATAAGTGCAGTGCATGTCAATTTGGAAAGTCTCACAGGTTACCATTCATGAAGAAAGGTTATATGCATGGAGATCTCTTGGAGTTGGTTCATACAGATGTATGGGGACCTAGCAAGGAAGCTTCAATATCTGGATCAAGGTATTATGTTTCCTTTATTGATGATTGCAGCAGATGGACAATCCTATTCTTTATGAAACACAAAGATGAAGTTTTTTCATGTTTCAAAAGATATTTGGCTCTTGTGGAGAATCAAACAGGTAAATCACTAAAAAGGCTAAGGTCAGATGGAGGGGGAGAATACTTCTCCCATGAGTTTGATTCTTTTCTTCAAGAAAGAGGAATCAAAAGAGAGGTAACTACAAGGTACACTCCTGAGCAAAATGGAGTGGCAGAAAGGAGGAATACGACAATTGTTGAAGCTGCAAGGTCTATGTTAAATGAAAAGCATTTACCTAATTACTTATGGGCTGAGGCTGTATCTACAGCCACTTACTTAATTAACAGGTTGCCTTCAAAATCCCTTGATGGGATGACTCCATATGAGGCTTGGAATGGAAGAAGACCAAGCTTAGATCATTGTAAAATTTTTGGATGTATTGCTTTTGCTCATGTTCCTTCACAGGTTAGAGGCAAGATGGATCCAAAGGCAGAAAGGTGTGTATTTATTGGATATGACAACAATCAAAAGGGCTACAGGTTATACAACCCTACCAACAAAGGATTCTTGGTAAGCAGAGATGTAGTTTTTGATGAGAACAATTCATGGTATGAAGATTCATGCAAGAAGATCAATTTACCATATGATCTTGAAGAAGATTTTCCAAAGCTTGGTAGAGAACAATCAAAGATTGAAGAACAAGACACCTCAGAGGATGATGAAGAATCTCACATGGAAAAGATCAAAGCATGGAAGTCTAAAGGTAAAGCAAAATTGCAAGAACTTGGACATGAGGCAGAATCATCACATCATGGCCTAAGAAGATCTATGAGGGAAAAGAAAAAACCAGAAAGGTATGGGTTTGACACCTCATTAGTAACTAAACATTCTATCTACATAGCACAGGACATAAACCAAGAGGAGCCATCATCATTTGAAGAGGCCAAAGCAAAAACAGAATGGAAGCATGCAATGAAGGAAGAGATTGAAGCACTTGAGGAAAACAACACTTGGGATTTGGTGCCCAAGACTTCATCCATGAAGGTAATAGGCTCAAGATGGGTCTATAAACTCAAGAAGAATTCTGATGGTTCCATTAACAAGTATAAGGCAAGGCTTGTAGCAAAAGGCTTTGCACAAACTCAGGGAATTGATTATGAGGAGACTTTCTCTCCTGTGGCAAAGATGCCTACTATTAGGGTTTTGCTTAGTATTGCCTCTTCCAAGAATTGGAAGATACTTCAACTAGATGTAAAGAATGCATTCTTGAATGGTTGGATAACCAAAGAGGTATATATGGCACAACCACCTGGTTTTGAGAATCAAGTTTATCCTGATTATGTGTGTAAACTTAACAAAGCATTGTATGGTCTCAAGCAAGCTCCAAGAGCTTGGAATTTCAGGCTTGTTTCATTCTTGCAGGACAAAGGCTTTCAACCAAGCAAGGCAGATCCTTCACTCTTTATTAAAAAGAGTAATTCCGAGGTCATCTACCTATGTGTATATGTAGATGATATTATATTGACAGGAAATGATGCAGATGGTATGAAGAAGATCAAAGATCAGATGAGAGAAGAGTTCAAGATAAGTGATTTGGGTTCACTTACCTACTTCCTAGGTTTGGAAGTTGTCTACAAAGATCATGGTTTGTTTCTCACTCAAAGGAAGTACATTAAGGACATGTTGGCAAAATTCAAGATGCAAGATTGTAAGATTGTAGGTACTCCAATGGAGGTCAATCACAAATTGAGCTCACATGAAGGTGAACTCATAGAGGACATCACATCATATCAAAGTCTAGTGGGTAGTCTCAACTATGCCACATTGACAAGAGTAGATATATGTTACAGTGTGAGTGTGCTAAGCCAATTTATGCACACACCAAGGAAACCACATATGGATGCTGCCAAAAGGATTCTCAAGTATCTCAAAGGAACCATAAATGAAGGACTTTATTATCCTTATGTATCTGATTTAGGTTTGAAGCTATTTTCTGATGCAGATTGGGCTGGCTCCAAGGAAGATAGAAGGAGCACTTCAAGTTATCTTACCTTTGCAGGTTCAAAGCTTATTTCATGGTCATCCAAGAAGCAACCCACAGTTGCTCTCTCTTCTACTGAAGCTGAATATAGAGGTCTTGCCATAGCTACACAAGAAGCTATGTGGATGAAGACATTATTCAAAGATCTTGGATTGGAGTTCGGAACTCCAACTATTTTTTGTGACAATATGAGTTCTATTCATTTGGCTGCTAATCCTATTTTTCATGCAAGGACTAAACATATTGAAGTTCATTATCACTATGTACAAGAGAAGGTTCTAAGCAAAGAGATTCAAATATCATATGTGTCCACTCATCAACAATGTGCAGATATTCTAACCAAAGCATTGGATGGTACAAAGCTTTGCAAATTCAAGGCTATGATTGGTTTGCAGGTAATCTTGGAAGATTGAAGACCTCAGGCATACTTGGCTTGAGGGGGAGCTGTTGCAGCAAGTCTATGACAAGCCTAAGTATTGGCTTGAGTCTCACAAAGTCTTAGAAGAAGCTTTAAAATCAAGACTATGTAAAGTTCACTTGTGAACTACCTCTTGTAACTTTTGAAGAGTTTACTTAATGTAAAAGTAAGAGAATCTTAAGTGGTTGAGTCCACTTGATCAAGAATGGAAAGAGGAGCCACGAATTCGTGATTTGTGTTAGGTAGAGAATCAAACCAATCATTGATTGATTGGAGAGTGATTGAGGGAAGTTAGCCTCCCAAACTCAACTATAAATAGATGGCAGTTTTAGTCGTGGTTAGAGAGACCTATGTGAAGACCTCCAAGAGCTGAGCTTTATGCCATATCAAGGTGTGATTACAAGGCACACATATGTATCAGTAAGTCCATTGTATTTTACAAGCAATATACTTTCATTTTCAGTATCATTTGGGTTCATATTTCCATGTTCTTGTGAAGTGTACTACTCACTGCCATTACTTTCAGTTTTCTCAGTCAGCTTGCAGAGATGTTTTCTCTTATCTTGGTGCATCATTTTCAGTGATTTAACTTGGTAAAGTTAGCTCTATACGTCACTATATGCTCACAAATTTTCATGTCATTTAGATGTTGCAATCTTCAGTTATGTTCATTTGAAGTCAACAGGGTCTGTTCATCTTCACTTCTCTGTCAGGTACCCGACTTTTTCACTCATCTTGTCAGAGCCATTTCTCAGTGGTTACTAATCCAATATCCCTGATTTAAAGCTTGTTAGATTCAGCTTACTGTCTAGTATCACCATACAAATTTTCATAATCATTGGATGTCTACATTTTGAGTTATGTTGATTTTTCTGCTCACTATTCTATTTTTGTAGCAGCCCGTGAAAATCGGGATGATGTCATCACTTGTTAAAACTCATTCTCAGTGTGTGCTTTGTTATTTTTGATGAGATTACTCTTGAAAGTTAGCTCTTAAAGCTACCTAGACTTCCCCAAGAGGAATTAAGCTAATTGCTGCTGTGCTCAGAGAATTATGTAAAACACTGGACATGTGTATGAACCAAGAATAGCAAGTTTTCACCTCTGAGCTAACTCCAACTTATCTGTTTTGATCTATCTTTTTGAGAGTGATCTTCCAAGGTACATAGGGTGTCTAATACATTCATTGGCAAGCTAAATGGGCCCACCATATACTCCTAGAGTTCATTTGGCTGGTGTAGATCAAGGATTTTGCAACACCTCTTCATCTTCAAGCACATACCTATCCATCTCTTCACAGTGGTATCAGAGCAAGGTTGGACAACATGGCAGATGGATTTCCTTCATCAATTGACAAATTGGATAGAGGTAATTACTCAGCTTGGTCATTAAGGATGGAAGCTTATCTTCAAGCTAGAAGTTTATATGGTTATGTGGCTGGAGATGAAGTTATGCCAAGTTTCAGGAACAAAAGTCAACCAACACAAGAAGAGCAAGAAAGATTGAGCACATGGTGTTCCAAGGATGCACTTGCAAGGTCTTATCTCCTCAACTCTATCTCAGATTTTTTGTTCCTCACATTAGAAGTTGTAAGACATCTCAAGAAGTGTGGGATGCACTTGAAGCTTTCTTTTCTTCAAGTACCAAAGCTAGGAAGCATCAACTATGGCTGGAGTTCACAACTCTCAAGAAGGCTCCCAAACAAAATGTGACTGATTTTGTCACAAACCTCAAGGACATAGCGGATCAGTTGGGAAGCATTGGAGAGGTAATAGATGAAGAGCAAATTGTAAGGCAGGTCATCAATGGCTTGATGGCAGATGATAAGTGGGAAGCATTCACCACAGCTATGGATTTGTACATGGACATGCATGTACCTGATTTCAACACACTCATTGGACAACTACTTACTCAAGAGGCAAAGCTTATCAAAAATGGAGAAAGCTCTAAAGGTAATCAATCTTCAGCTTTATACACGGATAAAAGCAAGTCTAAAGATAACAAAGGAAAGGCAAAGAAAGTGGATGATGAAGCAGGTACATATCAAGCTAACTATGCAGGTAGAGGAAGACATGGCAGAGGTAGAGGAAGAGGAGGTAGACAAGGCAAGGGGAGATCCCAAGACTCCAACTCATGTTCTATTTGTGGATTAACTAATCATACAACTAAAAATTGCTTTAGGAATTCCAGGAATCAAAGAGGCAGAGGATACAATAGAGGAAGTTATGGCTACTCAAGAGGAAGGTTCAACAACTACCATGGCAACTACAACAACTACAATCATTCAAACTATCAAGGAGGCTACAAAGGAAGGAGAGACTACAATAACTACACAGAAATCTCAAACAAAGAGGATTCATTATTGATTATGAACAAGGCTATGCCACAAGGTAAATCTGATGAGCATGTTTTCTACATAGATTCAGGTTGTTCAAATCATGTGGCAGGAAATGTGGCACTCCTATCAAATTTAGAAGATCCAAGGAATAAGCATGAGGTACAAACAGGAGATGATACAAAACATCCTGTGGAGAAAATAAGCAATGTCAAAGCACCTGATGGAAACATCAACCTACTCAGTAAGGTACTTTATGTCCCTACCATTACAAAGAATTTGATAAGTGTTGGGCAGATAGTAGAGAAAGGGTTGCAAGTCAGGTTCACAAAAGCAGGAGCATTTGTTGAAGATCCAAGTCAAGGATTCAGAAGAATTGCAAAAGGTGAAAAGATAGGTAGATTGTTCACATTTGAATTACAGGACACTAGAAACATTGCTCTCTTTAATTATGGTAGTCAGACACTCACAGAATTGGAAGTATGGCACAAAAGGTTAGCACATATTGGTGAAAGGTCATTAAAGCAAATCTGCAGGGACCAAAGTGTACTTGGACTTCCTAATTTGTCAAAACAACATATGATTTATAAGTGCAGTGCATGTCAATTTGGAAAGTCTCACACGTTACCATTCATGAAGAAAGGTTATATGCATGGAGATCTCTTGGAGTTGGTTCATACAGATGTATGGGGACCTAGCAAGGAAGCTTCAATATCTGGATCAAGGTATTATGTTTCCTTTATTGATGATTGCAGCAGATGGACTATCCTATTCTTTATGAAACACAAAGATGAAGTTTTTTCATGTTTCAAAAGATATTTGGCTCTTGTGGAGAATCAAACAGGTAAATCACTAAAAAGGCTAAGGTCAGATGGAGGGGGAGAATACTTCTCCCATGAGTTTGATTCTTTTCTTCAAGAAAGAGGAATCAAAAGAGAGGTAAGTACAAGGTACACTCCTGAGCAAAATGGAGTGGCAGAAAGGAGGAATAGGACAATTGTTGAAGCTGCAAGGTCTATGTTAAATGAAAAGCATTTACCTAATTACTTATGGGCTGAGGCTGTATCTACAGCCACTTACTTGATTAACAGGTTGCCTTCAAAATCCCTTGATGGGATGACTCCATATGAGGCTTGGAATGGAAGAAGTCCAAGCTTAGATCATTGTAAAATTTTTGGATGTATTGCTTTTGCTCATGTTCCTTCATAGGTTAGAGGCAAGATGGATCCAAAGGCAGAAAGGTGTGTATTTATTGGATATGACAACAATCAAAAGGGCTACAGGTTATACAACCCTACCAACAAAGGATTCTTGGTAAACAGAGATGTAATTTTTGATGAGAACAATTCATGGTATGAAGATTCATGCAGGGAGATCAATTTACCATATGATCTTGAAGAAGATTTTCCAAAGCTTGGTAGAGAACAATCAAAGATTGAAGAACAAGACACCTCAGAGGATGATGAAGAATCTCACATGGAAAAGATCAAAGCATGGAAGTCTAAAGGTAAAGCAAAATTGCAGGAACTTGGACATGAGGCAGAATCATCACATCATGGCCTAAGAAGATCTATGAGGGAAAAGAAAAAACCAGAAAAGGTATGGGTTTGACACCTCATTAGTAACTAAACATTCTATCTACATAGCACAGGACATAAACCAAGAGGAGCCATCATCATTTGAAGAGGCCAAAGCAAAAACAGAATGGAAGCATGCAATGAAGGAAGAGATTGAAGCACTTGAGGAAAACAACACTTGGGATTTGGTGCCCAAGACTTCATCCATGAAGGTAATAGGCTCAAGATGGGTCTATAAACTCAAGAAGAATTCTGATGGTTCCATTAACAGGTATAAGGCAAGGCTTGTAGCAAAAGGCTTTGCACAAACTCAGGGAATTGATTATGAGGAGACTTTCTCTCCTGTGGCAAAGATGCCTACTATTAGGGTTTTGCTTAGTATTGCCTCTTCCAAGAATTGGAAGATACTTCAACTAGATGTAAAGAATGCATTCTTGAATGGTTGGATAACAGAAGAGGTATATATGGCACAACCACCTGGTTTTGAGAATCAAGTTTATCCTGATTATGTGTGTAAACTTAACAAAGCATTGTATGGTCTCAAGCAAGCTCCAAGAGCTTGGAATTTCAGGCTTGTTTCATTCTTGCAGGACAAAGGCTTTCAACCAAGCAAGGCAGATCCTTCACTCTTTATTAAAAAGAGTAATTCCGAGGTCATCTACCTATGTGTATATGTAGATGATATTATATTGACAGGAAATGATGAAGATGGTATGAAGAAGATCAAAGATCAGATGAGAGAAGAGTTCAAGATAAGTGATTTGGGTTCACTTACCTACTTCCTAGGTTTGGAAGTTGTATACAAAGATCATGGTTTGTTTCTCACTCAAAGGAAGTACATTAAGGACATGTTGGCAAAATTCAAGATGCAAGATTGTAAGATTGCAGGTACTCCAATGGAGGTCAATCACAAATTGAGCTCACATGAAGGTGAACTCATAGAGGACATCACATCATATCAAAGTCTAGTGGGTGGTCTCAACTATGCCACATTGACAAGAGTAGATATATGTTACAGTGTGAGTGTGCTAAGCCAATTTATGCACACACCAAGGAAACCACATATGGATGCTGCCAAAAGGATTCTCAAGTATCTCAAAGGAACCATAAATGAAGGACTTTATTATCCTTATGTATCTGATTTAGGTTTGAAGCTATTTTCTGATGCAGATTGGGATGGCTCCAAGGAAGATAGAAGGAGCACTTCAGGTTATCTTACCTTTGCAGGTTCAAAGCTTATTTCATGGTCATCCAAGAAGCAACCCACAGTTGCTCTCTCTTCTACTGAAGCTGAATATAGAGGTCTTGCCATAGCTACACAAGAAGCTATGTGGATGAAGACATTATTCAAAGATCTTGGATTGGAGTTCGGAACTCCAACTATTTTTGGTGACAATATGAGTTCTATTCATTTGGCTGCTAATCCTATTTTTCATGCAAGGACTAAACATATTGAAGTTCATTATCACTATGTACGAGAGAAGGTTCTAAGCAAAGAGATTCAAATATCATATGTGTCCACTCATCAACAATGTGCAGATATTCTAACCAAAGCATTGGATGGTACAAAGCTTTGCAAATTCAAGGCTATGATTGGTTTGCAGGTAATCTTGGAAGATTGAAGACCTCAAGCATACTTGGCTTGAGGGGGAGCTGTTGGAGCAAGTCTATGACAAGCCTAAGTATTGGCTTGAGTCTCACAAAGTCTTAGAAGAAGCTTTAAAAACAAGACTATGTAAAGTTCACTTGTGAACTACCTCTTGTAACTTTTGAAGAGTTTACTTTATGTAAAAGTAAGAGAATCTTAAGTGGTTGAGTCCACTTGATCAAGAATGGAAAGAGGAGCCACGAATTCATGATTTGTGTTAGGTAGAGAATCAAATCAATCATTGATTGATTGGAGAGTGATTGAGGGAAGTTAGCCTCCCAAACTCAACTATAAATAGATGGCAGTTTTAGTCGTGGTTAGAGAGACCTATGTGAAGACCTCCAAGAGCTGAGCTTTATGCCATATCAAGGTGTGATTACAAGGCACACATATGTATCAGTAAGTCCATTGTATTTTACAAGCAATATACTTTCATTTTCAGTATCATTTGGGTTCATATTTCCATGTTCTTGTGAAGTGTACTACTCACTGCCATTACTCTCAGTTTTCTCAGTCAGCTTGCAGAGATGTTTTCTCTGAGCTTGATGCATCCTTTTCACTGATTTAACTTGGTAAAGTTAGCTCTATAAGTCTACTATATGCTCACAAATTTTCATGTCATTTGGATGTTGCAGTCTTCAGTTATGTTCATTTGAAGTCAACAGGGTTTGTTCATCTTCACTTCTCTGTCAGGTACCCGACTTTTTCACTCATCTTGTCAGAGTCATTTCGCAGTGGTTACTTATCCCAATTCCATGATTTAAAGCTTGTTGGATTCATCTTACTCTCTAGTATCACCATACAAATTTTCATAATCATTGGATTTCTACATTTTGAGTTATGTTGATTTTTCTGCTCACTGGTCTATTTTTGTAGCAGCCCGTGAAAATCGGGATGATGTCATCACTTGTTAAAACTCATTCTCAGTGTGTGCTTTGTTATTTTTGATGAGATTACTCTTGAAAGTTAGCTCTTTAAGCTACCTAGACTTCCCCAAGAGGAATTAAGCTAATTGTTGCTGTGCTCAGAGAAGTATGTAAAACATTGGACATGTGTATGAACCAAGAATAGCAAGTTTTCACCTCTGAGCTAACTCCAACTTATCTGTTTTGATCTATCTTTTTGAGAGTGATCTTCCAAGGTACATAGGGTGTCTAATACATCCATTGGCAAGATAAAAGGGCCCACCATATACTCCTGGAGTTCATTTGGCTGGTGTAGATCAAGGATTTTGCAACACCTCTTCATCTTCAAGCACATACCTATCCATCTCTTCACAGTGGTATC
This sequence comes from Ceratopteris richardii, assembly GCA_020310875.1. Classification (NCBI taxonomy): domain Eukaryota; kingdom Viridiplantae; phylum Streptophyta; class Polypodiopsida; order Polypodiales; family Pteridaceae; genus Ceratopteris; species Ceratopteris richardii. The sequence continues at coordinate 32,206,225 of CM035407.1, forward strand.
AGAGCAAGGTTGCACAACATGGCAGATGGATTTCCTTCATCAATTGACAAATTGGATAGAGGTAATTACTCAGCTTGGTCATTAAGGATGGAAGCTTATCTTCAAGGTAGAAGTTTATATGGTTATGTGGCTGGAGATGAAGTTATGCCAAGTTTCAGGAACAAAAGTCAACCAACACAAGAAGAGCAAGAAAGATTGAGCACATGGTGTTCCAAGGATGCACTTGCAAGGTCTTATCTCCTCAACTCTATCTCAGATTTTTTGTTGCCTCACATTAGAAGTTGTAAGACATCTCAGGAAGTGTGGGATGCACTTGAAGCTTTCTTTTCTTCAAGTACCAAAGCTAGGAAGCATCAACTATGGCTGGAGTTCACAACTCTCAAGAAGGCTCCCAAACAAAATGTGACTGATTTTGTCACAAAGCTCAAGGACATAGCGGATCAGTTGGGAAGCATTGGAGAGGTAATAGATGAAGAGCAAATTGTAAGGCAGGTCATCAATGGCTTGAAGGCAGATGATAAGTGGGAAGCATTCACCACAACTATGGATTTGTACATGGACATGCATGTACCTGATTTCAACACACTCATTGGACAACTACTTACTCAAGAGGCAAAGCTTATCAAAAATGGAGAAAGCTCTAAAGGTAATCAATCTTCAGCTTTATACACGGATAAAAGCAAGTCTAAAGATAACAAAGGAAAGGCAAAGAAAGTGGATGATGAAGCAGGTACATATCAAGCTAACTATGCAGGTAGAGGAAGACATGGCAGAGGTAGAGGAAGAGGAGGTAGACAAGGCAGGGGGAGATCCCAAGACTCCAACTCATGTTCTATTTGTGGATTAACTAATCATACAACTAAAAATTGCTTTAGGAATTCCAGGAATCAAAGAGGCAGAGGATACAATAGAGGAAGTTATGGCTACTCAAGAGGAAGGTTCAACAACTACCATGGCAACTACAACAACTACAATCATTCAAACTATCAAGGAGGCTACAAAGGAAGGAGAGACTACAATAACTACACAGAAGAGTCAAACAAAGAGGATTCATTATTGATTATGAACATGGCTATGCCACAAGGTAAATCTGATGAGCATGTTTTCTACATAGATTCAGGTTGTTCAAATCATGTGGCAGGAAATGTGGCACTCCTATCAGATTTAGAAGATCCAAGGAATAAGCATGAGGTACAAACAGGAGATGATACAAAACATCCTGTGGAGAAAATAGGCAATGTCAAAGCACCTGATGGAAACATCAACCTACTCAGTAAGGTACTCTATGTCCCTACCATTACAAAGAATTTGATAAGTGTTGGGCAGATAGTAGAGAAAGGGTTGCAAGTCAGGTTCACAAAAGCAGCAGCATTTGTTGAAGATCCAATTCAAGGATTCAGAAGAATTGCAAAAGGTGAAAAGACAGGTAGATTGTTCACATTTGAATTACAGGACACTAGAAACATTGCTCTCTTTAACTATGGTAGTCAGACACTCACAAAATTGGAAGTATGGCACAAAAGGTTAGCACATATTGGTGAAAGGTCATTAAAGCAAATCTGCAGGTACCAAAGTGTACTTGGACTTCCTAATTTGTCAAAACAACATATGATTTATAAGTGCAGTGCATGTCAATTTGGAAAGTCTCACAGGTTACCATTCATGAAGAAAGGTTATATGCATGGAGATCTCTTGGAGTTGGTTCATACAGATGTATGGGGACCTAGCAAGGAAGCTTCAATATCTGGATCAAGGTATTATGTTTCCTTTATTGATGATTGCAGCAGATGGACTATCCTATTCTTTATGAAACACAAAGATGAAGTTTTTTCATGTTTCAAAAGATATTTGGCTCTTGTGGAGAATCAAACAGGTAAATCACTAAAAAGGCTAAGGTCAGATGGAGGGGGAGAATACTTCTCCCATGAGTTTGATTCTTTTCTTCAAGAAAGAGGAATCAAAAGAGAGGTAACTACAAGGTACACTCCTGAGCAAAATGGAGTGGCAGAAAGGAGGAATAGGACAATTGTTGAAGCTCCAAGGTCTATGTTATATGAAAAGCATTTACCTAATTACTTATGGGCTGAGGCTGTATCTACAGCCACTTACTTGATTAACAGGTTGCCTTAAAAATCCCTTGATGGGATGACTCCTTATGAGGCTTGGAATGGAAGAAGACCAAGCTTAGATCATTGTAAAATTTTTGGATGTATTGCTTTTGCTCATGTTCCTTCACAGGTTAGAGGCAAGATGGATCCAAAGGCAGAAAGGTGTGTATTTATTGGATATGACAACAATCAAAAGGGCTACAGGTTATACAACCCTACCAACAAAGGATTCTTGGTAAGCAGAGATGTAGTTTTTGATGAGAACAATTCATGGTATGAAGATTCATGCAGGAAGATCAATTTACCATATGATCTTGAAGAAGATTTTCCAAAGCTTGGTAGAGAACAATCAAAGATTGAAGAACAAGACACCTCAGAGGATGATGAAGAATCTCACATGGAAAAGATCAAAGCATGGAAGTCTAAAGGTAAAGCAAAATTGCAGGAACTTGGACATGAGGCAGAATCATCACATCATGGCCTAAGAAGATCTATGAGGGAAAAGAAAAAACCAGAAAGGTATGGGTTTGACACCTCATTAGTAACTAAACATTCTATCTACATAGCACAGGACATAAACCAAGAGGAGCCATCATCATTTGAAGAGGCCAAAGCAAAAACAGAATGGAAGCATGCAATGAAGGAAGAGATTGAAGCACTTGAGGAAAACAACACTTGGGATTTGGTGCCCAAGACTTCATCCATGAAGGTAATAGGCTCAAGATGGGTCTATAAACTCAAGAAGAATTCTGATGGTTCCATTAACAGGTATAAGGCAAGGCTTGTAGCAAAAGGCTTTGCACAAACTCAGGGAATTGATTATGAGGAGACTTTCTCTCCTGTGGCAAAGATGCCTACTATTAGGGTTTTGCTTAGTATTGCCTCTTCCAAGAATTGGAAGATACTTCAACTAGATGTAAAGAATGCATTCTTGAATGGTTGGATAACCAAAGAGGTATATATGGCACAACCACCTGGTTTTGAGAATCAAGTTTATCCTGATTATGTGTGTAAACTTAACAAAGCATTGTATGGTCTCAAGCAAGCTCCAAGAGCTTGGAATTTCAGGCTTGTTTCATTCTTGCAGGACAAAGGCTTTCAACCAAGCAAGGCAGATCCTTCACTCTTTATTAAAAAGATTAATTCCGAGGTCATCTACCTATGTGTATATGTAGATGATATTATATTGACAGGAAATGATGCAGATGGTATGAAGAAGATCAAAGATCAGATGAGAGAAGAGTTCAAGATAAGTGATTTGGGTTCACTTACCTACTTCCTAGGTTTGGAAGTTGTCTACAAAGATCATGGTTTGTTTCTCACTCAAAGGAAGTACATTAAGGACATGTTGGCAAAATTCAAGATGCAAGATTGTAAGATTGTAGGTACTCCAATGGAGGTCAATCACAAATTGAGCTCACATGAAGGTGAACTCATAGAGGACATCACATCATATCAAAGTCTAGTGGGTAGTCTCAACTATGCCACATTGACAAGAGTAGATATATGTTACAGTGTGAGTGTGCTAAGCCAATTTATGCACACACCAAGGAAACCACATATGGATGCTGCCAAAAGGATTCTCAAGTATCTCAAAGGAACCATAAATAAAGGACTTTATTATCCTTATGTATCTGATTTAGGTTTGAAGCTATTTTCTGATGCAGATTGGGCTGGCTCCAAGGAAGATAGAAGGAGCACTTCAGGTTATCTTACCTTTGCAGGTTCAAAGCTTATTTCATGGTCATCCAAGAAGCAACCCACAGTTGCTCTCTCTTCTACTGAAGCTGAATATAGAGGTCTTGCCATAGCTACACAAGAAGCTATGTGGATGAAGACATTATTCAAAGATCTTGGATTGGAGTTCGGAACTCCAACTATTTTTTGTGACAATATGAGTTCTATTCATTTGGCTGCTAATCCTATTTTTCATGCAAGGACTAAACATATTGAAGTTCATTATCACTATGTACGAGAGAAGGTTCTAAGCAAAGAGATTCAAATATCATATGTGTCCACTCATCAACAATGTGCAGATATTCTAACCAAAGCATTGGATGGTACAAAGCTTTGCAAATTCAAGGCTATGATTGGTTTGCAGGTAATCTTGGAAGATTGAAGACCTCAAGCATACTTGGCTTGAGGGGGAGCTGTTGGAGCAAGTCTATGACAAGCCTAAGTATTGGCTTGAGTCTCACAAAGTCTTAGAAGAAGCTTTAAAAACAAGACTATGTAAAGTTCACTTGTGAACTACCTCTTGTAACTTTTGAAGAGTTTACTTAATGTAACAGTAAGAGAATCTTAAGTGGTTGAGTCCACTTGATCAAGAATGGAAAGAGGAGCCACGAATTTGTGATTTGTGTTAGGTAGAGAATCAAATCAATCATTGATTGATTGGAGAGTGATTGAGGGAAGTTAGCCTCCCAAACTCAACTATAAATAGATGGCAGTTTTAGTCGTGGTTAGAGAGACCTATGTGAAGACCTCCAAGAGCTGAGCTTTATGCCATATCAAGGTGTGATTACAAGGCACACATATGTATCAGTAAGTCCATTGTATTTTACAAGCAATATACTTTCATTTTCAGTATCATTTGGGTTCATATTTCCATGTTCTTGTGAAGTGTACTACTCACTGCCATTACTCGCAGTTTTCTTAGTCAGCTTGCAGAGATGTTTTCTCTGAGCTTGGTGCATCCTTTTCAGTGATTTAACTTGGTAAAGTTAGCTCTATAAGTCTACTATATGCTCACAAATTTTCATGTCATTTGGATGTTGCAATCTTCAGTTATGTTCATTTGAAGTCAATAGGGTTTGTTCATCTTCACTTCTCTGTCAGGTACCCGACTTTTTCACTCATCTTGTTAGAGCCATTTCTCAGTTGTTACTTATCCAAATTCCGTGATGTAAAGCTTGTTGGATTCAGCTTACTGTCTAGTATTACCATACAAATTGTCATAATCATTGGATGTCTACATTCTGAGTTATGTTGATTTTTCTGCTCACTGGTCTATTTTTGTAGCAGCCCGTGAAAATCGGGATGATGTCATCACTTGTTAAAACTCATTCTCAGTGTGTGCTTTGTTATTTTTGATGAGATTACTCTTGAAAGTTAGCTCTTTAAGCTACCTAGACTTCCCCAAGAGGAATTAAGCTAATTGCTGTTGTGCTCAGAGAATTATGTAAAACCCTGGACATGTGTATGAACCAAGAATAGCAAGTTTTCACCTCTGAGCTAACTCCAACTTATCTGTTTTGATCTATCTTTCTGAGAGTGATCTTCCAAGGTACATAGGGTGTCTAATACATCCATTGGCAAGCTAAAAGGGCCCACCATATACTCCTGGAGTTCATTTGGGTGGTGTAGATCAAGGATTTTGCAACACCTCTTCATCTTCAAGCACATACCTATCCATCTCTTCACAGATACATGAGTGAAGGTGAAGAACGTAATACTTATCTTCCAATCACCTACCAAGGTTACACAACCAAAATGATCATAAATTCAAGTGTAGGTGTTGCAATTGTAACCACCTCCTTGTGGAAGCAATGGGGCAAACCAGCATTAAAACCAACTAGAATGAAGCTTCAAATGTCCAATGGCCATGTTGAAAGACCTCTAGGATTGCTAGAAGGGATCACTCTAACCACTTGTGGTGTAGAGTTTGAACACACTTTTGCTATATGTGACTTTGGTAAAAATTATGTCTATGAGATGATCCTAGGAAGGCCCTTCCTACGACAGCTTCAAATAGTACAAGATTGGGGAACAACTCCTTGTGCTTGCAGCACTTAGGGGTCACTACCAAAGTAAATCTAAAAGATTATACCTTCAGAGATGTACCACCCCTATAGTGGAATCCTATCCACAAAGCACAAGAAGATTCAATCTCAGTGCATTCTGAAAGTTCACTTGATCCATCCTGGATGCATGAAGATACTCACTTGTGGATCTGCAAAGTTCTAGAGGAAGAGGAAAAATGTTTAAAGGCAAGAGAAGAAGGAACTTCACCAGGAGATAGACTAGTTAGAGACCCAGCCTACACACCGATAATTTTTCGAGATGAAGAATTTGAGCCTCATGGCTGGCCAAAAATCTTAGCCACCATGGATATTGTTGTCAATGAGGAACAATGGACACTTCATTGTGATGAAGAGGGTTATGATATTTCAATGTTCATGTGTCAGACCATGCTAGAAGAGTGTGACCCTAGTGAAGTCATAGAAGAAGAAGAGAATGACGATGATCTAGAGTCCATTGTGATGGATAGTTTCTTTAACTCAGAAAAGCACTATTTAGAAGTTGAGGAGTGTTTAGCCAAAAAGAAGAAGAACTTCTCACAAGCATTAAAACGGTAAACTCAAAGGAAGGAAGTGAAGGTAGTCAAAAGAAAAACAAAAGAAAAGCATTGAAACAAGAAGAGGAGGAATCACTGTTTGAAGTACCCGAGAATTTCAAGAAACATGAAGTTGAAGATCGGAAAATTTTGGTATGAATGCCTAGGAGAGAGGCCATTATAGCAAAAGCATATGACAGTAAAGAAAAGACCAAAAAAAGAAGTTGTAACCATAGAAGAGAATGAAGAGTGATGTACTTACATAGGAGAAGACCTAAGTGCAGAAGAGGAAGCAGAGCTTGTAGCACTATTAAGGGAATATTGGGATGTGTTTGCATGGCACTTTAGAGACTTCAAGGGAGTAGATTCGAGAATATGCTCTCATACGATCCCTATGATACCTGACGTCAAGCCCACCAAACGAAATCCCTACACATATAATGACACTTACGCAACAAAAATAAAAGAAGAAATTGATAGGCTGATTGAAGCTGAATTTATTTATGAAAATGAGCATACTGAATGGGTGTCCCCCATTGTAGTGGTGCCCAAAAAGAATGGGAAGTTGCGAGTGTGTATTAACCTTAAAAAAGTTAATGCTACTATGATCAGAGATAGCTATCCGCTTCCAATCACTGAACATTTATTGGAGTGTGTTGAAGGCAAGGAATTTTATAGCTTCCTTGATGGATTTTCAAGTTACAACCAAGTAGCTATTGCCCCAGAGGATCAACACAAAATGGCCTTTGCCACAAAGTGGGGAATCTTTGCATTTTGTGTGATGCCATTTGGGCTGACAAATGCACCTGCAACATTCCAAAGGCTTATGTGTCATGTCTTCAAAGAGTTCTTGCAAAAGAGCTTAGAAGTGTATGTGGATGATTTATGTGCTCATTCCCAAGAAAGAAGATACCACATCCCTGAGCGCAGACATATTTTCAACAAGCGTAGAGAGTATCGAGTTTGTCTAGACCCAAAAAAGTGTGTGTTCATGGTACGACAAGGTAAAATCTTAGGTCACATTGTTTCTAAGAATGGAATCTCAACACATGAAGACAAAGTAAGAGCCATAGCAGATTTGCCAAGATCAAGGAATGTTAAAGAGGTACAAGCCTTTATGGGCCATTGTAGATCTTACCCCAGATTTATCCACATGTATGCAATCATAGATAAGCCTCTTTGTGCCTTGTTGACAAATTTTGAGTGGAACGACGAGTGCAAAAAATCCTTCAATGAGCTGAAGAGACGATTGTGCACAGCACCAATACAAACCACTCCTGATTGGAATAAACCATTTTGTGTCCATGTAGATGCATCCAATCATGCAATAAGATGTGTGCTAGCACAAACCATAGTTGAAGGAAATCTAGATTTGCCTAAAGCATATGCAAGTAGACAACTAAATGTAGCAGAACAAAACTATACAACTACCCAAAGAGAATGCTTAGGCATGGTATATGCCATGAAGAAGTTTAGACACTATCCATTGGCCAACAAGTTCAAGTTTGTCACTGATCATCAAGCCTTATTATACTTGGTCAATAAACCTTGCAATACATGATGCTTAGTAAGATGGTTCCTCTTACTAATGGAATATGACTTTGAAGTTGTTGTTAGGTAGAACCCACCTCAAGGTGGATCGCCTTTCTCGCATTACTTCAGGAGAGCCACCACAAGGAGTGTCTGATGAGCTACCTGATGCTTATCTGTTCAACTTAGAAGTTGATCCTAAATGGGGAAATAAGTTGGTACCAATCCTAACCTTTGGACCCACGCATAAGGATGTGAGAACAAATAAAGAAGAAATTGTAAGATCACAAAACTATCAAAGATTGGCAGGAAGCATGTACAAACAAGATACAGAAGGTGTACTAGCTTGTTGTGTCGAGGACGATGAACATACCAGTTGGTTGCAACAAGCCCATGAAGGATTGCTAGGAAATCACTATTCTAAACAGCAAACATTGCAAAATCTAAAGCGTTTAGGAGTGTATTGGCCTAGTATGGACAAAGAAATACATGAGTGGATTAAAAATTGTACAATGTGTCAGGAGACATCCCTAGTGGAGCATGCTACCCTTTATCACATGTCATTAATTCCAGATTGGAGTGCTCCACTGGTAGAATTTATGAGATCAAGAACATTACCCAGTGAGGATAGTCTAGCAAGAAAAGCATGGATCAAGAGGCTCAATACTATGCCTTAGTAGGAGACAATCTATATCAGAGAGGCAAAGATGGATACTTAAGACTGTGCGTTCATGAATCAGACTACTTGAAAGTCTTAGAAACTGCATATAGCGGTGTTGGAGGTGGACACTTTGGGCCTAACAGAGTAATAAGGACCATTCTATTATGAGGACTTTGGTGGAACACTCTTCACATGGATGCACATACCTATGTGAAGAAATGTGACACATGCCAACATGCCTAGTATCCGATAAGAAAAGATGAGATGCCTTTGAGGCCAATGATGGGAGGATGTGCATTCTCAAAGTGGGGTATAAATTTTGTAGGTCCTATAAACCCCCAGCTAGAAACTCCCATGCCAAATACATTATTATAGCCACACCAAGTGGATAGAAGTAAAAGCCATGACAAAGAATGATTCTCAAACAACGGTGAAGTTCTTATTTGAGAAAGTTTTCACCAGATATGGGTTAGCAATAGAGTTAGTAAGTGATAGAGGTACTCACTTCTCGGACAAAGTTATTGAAGACCTTCTCCAAGAATTCTTGGTAATACATAAGAATTATGCCCCCTATCACCCACAAACTAACAGACAAGCCGAGAACACAAATAAGATCCTATGTAATGTATTGACAAAATTGGTAAATAATAAATGCTCTGATTGGGATAAACAACTTCATCATGTTGTGTCCCAAGACGCTTGGTCTAGTGGTTGAATCCCTCGCCTCTTGAGGCGGGGGCGTGGGTTCAACCCCCCAGTGCTGCGGGACATGTATGCTGCCTTCGGGCGTGTCACTCTGCTGTGCCTTCGGGCCGTTTACCCCGTTGTAAGTCCTTCCCGGTCTGTCTAACCCCTGTTCTTGTGGGATAAGGGGGGTCCCATGGGTACTATGCCCTTCCTTGTACATTTGTAATTTCAAAGTTAAAGCCCGGGGGAGTAGGCCTCGGCCGAACCTCCATTTAAAAAAAAAACTTCATCATGTTGTTTGGGCTTATCGATTTGCCTATAAAATGGTACTCAATGCCACCCCATTTCAGATGGTCTTCGAACAGAATGTTGTGCTACCATTGGACTTCCTAATACAAGCTTTAAAAGTAGCACAAGAGAGTGGAATGGACATGAATTGTCCTCCAAGATCTTTGATCTAGAACATTCAAGTGAGATGAGCCTACGAGTGGCTACAAGCATCTATGGTGCAAAGAAAAGACAAAAGGCATACTTTGATGCACACATCAAGGATAAAGGATTGAAAGAAGGAGACCTAGTGTTGGTTTATACACTAAAGCAGCATGCCCGTAAACTGGAAAAATGAGGATATGGACCTATGGTCATTAATAGAATTTCCACTAGTGGTGCGGTTCAATTGGCCACTCTAGAAGGTGATATCTTGCCAAGATATATTAATGGATGTCGAGTCAAGCTATATCAAGAACCTCTTATAGAGGACATGCTAATATGACTCAACACTGCCACGAAACGAAAAGAAGAAGAGTTAAGGGTTAGAGAAGAAGCACATGCAAAGGCCAGAGAGCACATTAGGCGAAATAACTTAAGGTGACTAGGCCTAGATATCGATCCAGAAGCCCCAAGATATCACATGGCCATGTGCCAGACATCAGGTTTGAATGCTTCGCAAATTGTTGATCAGCATCCCTTTGTGACCATAGAGGTAGGACAAGGAAAGACTGTACAAACTGTGAGAGTGTTGATTAACTCAGGTGCAGCAAATAGTGTAGTCAGACTCTCATACTACCAAGATCTGCAATTGAACATCAAGCCCATAGAAGCCTATCTCATAGGGCTAGGAGCTATGGAAACCCCTTGTTTGGGTGAGGTGGAGCTTCAAATCTACCTTCAAGATGCCCCAATGAGAGTCAAAATGCTAGTGTGTCAAGATGAGGATCTTACAGAACCACTTGTCTTGGGTCAAGATAGGATCTATGACCATGCAGTCAACCTAAACCTAAGAAATCAACTTCTTCAAATTTGGGTACATGAACAATGCATTACATTAGAGTTGGAAAATTGCATGCTCACATATCATGGTGTCACACATTCTCTTAGGACTAATCTTAGCAAAGAAGATGTATGTGTCAAAAGCTCTATAGGGAAAAAGGACTCATCCATGGAAGAACATGCTCAAAGAAGTGAAGACCTTTCTTCTATTCCAAAGACTAATGAGGTCATAGTAAATCAACCGTAGAGGAAGAACAATACATGCACACCACCATATCACATAGACAAAGAAAAGTCAAGAAGAAAGAAGTTTTGGGCACGAAACAAATCAGGTTAAAAAAAGGAAAGAAACCACCAGCTTTGCCCCAACCATTCCCATCTAGGCACGCTTACAATGCAAAAAGAATCATCCAAAAATGAGGACAAGTTCAACCACCAGGTCTCTGAAAAATTTGGGTCATGAAGCAATCGATGTAGGCCAACCACAATAACGTACAAATTTGGGTGCCTAAGAAATTAGTTGTAGCTCAACAAGGACAATTACACATGTGGGTACCCAAGGCACTCATACAAGCACAAACACCACTAATCTCCCTCACAAGAACAATCTTAACAAAGAAGCCAAGGAGAAGCAAGCGTCTAAACCAGGAACAAAGAACCAAAGAAGATCAACTCACCTCTTTGAAATGAGGGCTACAAAATTTAAGCATCCACTCAAAGATGAAGAAGTCAAAAGTGACTTGTATGCAGCCACACATAGTTCTAAAATGGATCCCTATAAGGAGGAAAGATCAATCGTCATTTAGGGATTCAATGGATACCTTCAATAGAGACTACATCAATGTCTACACAAAAACATTGAAAGCCTCGACAAGCGACAACCATGTGCTCCTTGCACAACCATGTCTTTTGCACCATTCAGGTCATGCATTTTCAAAGTATGCATTAATATAGGGCCACATTACACGGCTGTGCATAGACACGCTAGAGAGTCCCACGCACAAGAGCACATTCACATATATCAATTATTTTTATAGTTTCTAACATCTTTCTTCTTGTTTTGTGCCATTGTACCAAAAGAGAGAGAGAGAGAGAGAGAGCTTGTTCCCAAGTTTGGCTCATGGAACATGAATGAGTCATGCTTAGTTGAAGGTGGAACCATTGTTGACTGGGCATTTATCAATTTGGATAGAAGTGTGTCTCAGCTAGCAGATGATATTATTTTTGCCTTATCTAGTATATGTCCAGAACTTGGCATGAACATGGCACCACTTACCTTGGTAGGAGGGAAGAACTTGAAGGTTTCCAACTTGAGAGATGCTTAACTACAGTATGTACAAGAGCCTCCAAGGAGACATCTACAAGGGGTAGTTCTTGTACCCTACAAATCTTTAGAGGGGACAGGACCAAACACTCAAATGATTTCATTAGTGGACCATCAACATGGACATTCATCGACAATGACAGACTAGCTGATGGTCCATCACAATGACGGGTGTACAACATGAAGAGATCCGCATCGACTGACCATTCACCATGGTAAGAATCTCCTACTTGGGCAACATTACAACAATGATAGATTAGGAAACCTCTTCCTCAGCATAACCTTGAGCACTTAGTCAAGACCTCCAATTTTTGCACCATACTTCTTCCGATGCATTTTCCAAGTAAGCATGCATAGGGCCACATTACAAAGCTATGCACAAGGCACATCCTTTCTTCAACCCATGAACTAACACACTTACCCATCATTCACTATGGGTTATAAGTACTTGGCATGACTACTATGAAGATCACCTTTGGAAGATCTGGAGGACATCATGGGGCCAACATCAATACCTAAGAAGCAATTCGAAGCTAGCAGTTGCTCCAACTCAACCTTGCCAACCTCCTTTTGAGCAACTAGTAGTGTTTGGAAGCTCACAATGGCAGAGTCTCGCTGGAATCCAAGGAAGAAGCATATACAAAGGATGGACACTACCTCTCAAAGCGCTACATGGAACAACCCTTACAACAAGGGTCTATCAGGGATGACAGACTCCAGAGGGGGGGTGGTATTAGCACTCAAAGTCAGAAATGAGGCACAAGAATGTGTCAAAGAAGTGGACACACAAAAAGAAGGAGCATCTAGGGAGCTCCAAGAAGTGTATGTCAAATTTTCAGAAGAAATCCCTATAAAATAGTGATTTTCATCACTAGAAACCATCATGAATATCATTTCATATTTTTGCAACTCCATTTTGTTCAAGATGAGGAGTCCTCGAGATTCAAGAGTATTAGAAGTATCATCCTACCAATTTTCATAATTTTTAGACTCCATTTGAGCCCTCAAATAAGCCCTGGAACCTAATTTTTAACTAGGTCAGACACTAGGCCTGGACAGGGCCAAAACTAGTCAAAAAACTATAAAAAGATCTAGAGAGCTCACTTTTTAGGTTAGCATGTTGTAGATTTGAGCTTTTGTAAGAGAACTCTTTTGTAATCGAAGCTTTCCATTGTTCCTCTCTTTGATCTTGCCTTGTGTGTGTGTGTGTGCATCCTAGTGTGCTTCTCACTCGCAATTTGTGCCTTCACATGCTCATGGTCTTCATACGATTCATCACGTCTCCACGGATTGACAAGTAAAGGAGGTGGTGCTTACGCTTGAACTGCACCACATGTGTTAGCAAGTAGGCATGTATCTTCTCATACAAGCACGTGGTGCTTGCTTCAAACCATATAATGCCTTGCCAACTAGCACACTTTTTTTTCATGGTATTCTGCACAAGACCATGGGATGGAAATACATACACTTCTTCATGTAAATAAAAAATCTATTTTTAATGTCCAATTGATCTACATTCCAACCATGATGAGCTGCAAGTGCAAAAACGCTATGAATGGTGCTCATTTGGCATGTGGGAGAAAATGTTTAATCAAAATCAGTGTGTTTCTCTTGGGCATAATCTTTGGCAACAAGCCTAACCTTATACCTATCAATTGTTCCATCAGGCTCACAGTTTAACTTGTTTACCCATCTAATGTCAATGGCCTTTTTCCTAAAGGCGAATCACATAAAGAACAAGTACCATTCTTCATGATAGCATCATATTCTGATTGCATACCATCCATCCAAGTTTCTAAATTATGTGCTTCACTGAAAGAAATACCATTCTTCATAATAGCATCATATTTGGATTGCATACCAACCATACAATTTTCTAAATTATGTGCTCATTGTCACGAGGAAGGAGATAAGCAAGAGATCACACACACACTCTCTCTCTCAATCAAAGAACAGCACACACACGGATTGAAGCAAGGAAGAATGATCTTCTTCTTCTTCTTCTTCTTCTTCTTCTTCTTCTTCTTCTTATTCTTCTTCTTCTTCTTCTTCTTCTTCTTCTTCTTCTTCTTCTTCTTCTTCTTCTTCTTCTTCTCCTTCTTCTTCTTCTATTACATAAAATGAATGTACAAGAATGACCTAAAACAACAATGCAACAAGTGCAATATATAAAGAGAAGTACATAAGGAAAATCCTAATGTCCGTGAATGAGTGAGCTCGCAAGAAACAAATGTGCCATCACTCTCAATAGATAAATCTAGTAAATCTCAATGAAGTATCCCTGACATACCGGTGTGACCACTACACATATCAGAGAAATGAAAAAGTGATACATTTCATCCTCGATCATCACATGTTGACCTTGATATCTCAACACTTCCCCTCAAGCTCAATGTCATGTCCTCAAATCCAAGCATCTTTTGAAACTTCTTTAGCTTCTCTGCTCCAAGTGCTTTAGTGAAGATATCACCACCAACTTTCTCATCTATTCTCACATAAACAAGATCAATATCACCTGCTAATACCTTCTCTCTGATGAAGTGATAATGTACCTCAATATGTTTTGTTCTAGCATGAAAAATAGGATTCTGTGGTAATTGTATGTTGTTAAGATTATCATAATATATGGTGATAGGCTTTTGCACTTCCACACCTAAATCTGCAAGTAGAATCTCTATCCATGATGCCTCACATGTTGCCATTACAACACCTCTATACTCAGCCTCTATAACCAACAAAGCAATAGTGGGTTGCTTCTTACTAGTCCATGTAATAGCTCCACTCCCAAGTGAGAATAGAAAGCCACTAATAGATCTTCTATTTGGAATGCTACCATCCCAATCTGCATCAGTGTACCCATGAACTTGCAAGTCTACACCAGCTTCATAAAACAATGCATAATTCAAAGTAGCACTCACATAACATAGAGAGTGCCTCAGAGCATCTCAATGTGGCTTCTTGGTAACCTGCATAAATTGACTTGCAAGTCCAACAGTGCAGCTTAGATCAGGCCTTGTAATTGTGAGATATATCAAGCTTCCCACAATTTTCCTATACATAGTAGCATTTTCCAATGCTTCAACTGATATAGTATCCAACTTCAAATTTTGATCTAATGGCATAGAAATTGGCTTACAATCAGCATACCATACTTCTGTAGCATATTCAAGGCATATTGTCTTTGCAACATCCATATACATGTTTTTGTATGTATAAACTAAATGCCCAAGAAATAGTGCAACACACAAAGATCTTTCATGTCAAATTCTTGCATAAGGAGTTGCTTTACCTCGTTAATTCTTGCTTCATTGTCACCAAAGTCCATTTTTTTTTGTAGCTAATGCAACAACTGTTCTGATAGTAGAGATTTTAGCTATAGGGCTCCATGTTTCCTCATAATCAATGCCATAAGTCTATGCATATCCTTTTGCTACCAATTGTGCTTTGTACCTGCTTATGCTACCATCAGCATTGTGCTTTACCTTGTAAACCCACTTGCAACCTATAGGTTTCTTTCCTTGCGGCAATGGAACCAGCTTCCATGTTTCATTTCCATAAAGTGTAGCCATCTCCTCATCCATAGCATTTTCCAAATCTACATTTCCAATTGCATCTTCAAAACAAGAAGGTTCAGCATGTTGTATTACCTTGTGTTGAAATAACAAAGCACTACTCCTACTCTATTCACATGCACAAATCTAACAAGCTATGGACGAAGGAACAAAAGATAACAAAACATGATGAATGACTTAAAATGGAAATGAACTTACAAAGATTGCTCCATGAGCATGGTGAAAGTCTAATAATAGCACATGAAAGTCTAGGTGACTTGACTTTCATGTGCTGTTATTAGCATGTCTTTTGCTTTATCATGAATTGGCGTTGCTTGGATAGTGAGCCCATTCGCTCGGATTATCAATGGGGCCCGTCGAGCTCATGTGCTTTAGACTCATCTGCGGCAAGAACAACAATAGGAGAATGTGGACATTAACTTAAGAAACGAGCGCAATTCACGTTGTATATCCACGTGATCGACGCACCAACCATGGAAGTGTGTGCAGTTTGAGAGATTTCTAGAACTTGCTTTATTTTGAGGTGCCCATTTATAGCATTCTTAGTTGGCACAAGTGACGAAGCGACGTGGATGCATCATCTTCTCTCATTTCTGATCTGAGGAGAGAAACCTTTGCCAATGAATCTGAAATGCAGGCACCTAATCTCAGTATCTATCCTCCTCACTGCTCAGTCCTTGCGTCAATCTGCAAGTTTGTGTGCCTCGAGAGAGGGCCTCTGTGCCAGCATCAGTGTCGATTTCATCAAGAGAAAGCTTGAGTTTCCATACGTCTGTATTTGTCTCCTTTCTTTTGCAAACACTGTGAGGTTCTCGATGTCTGGAACTTGTTAGAGGGCACTTCATCGTGTATTCTTCTCCGCTATGGAAGGCTGCATCAACGGTATAGATATGCACTCTTCTTTCTCTCTCTCTCTGTCTCACTTAATCGCTTGCTCCTAGGATGCGCAGCTCTGAGGTATGAATTCTCTGAGAAAGCACCTCAGCTCCAGAGTTGGCACTTGGCATGGTGCAGATTGCTGGTCAGCATTTTGTAATGCAGGTAATTGAAGAATCCCGCCTCAAGCCTGACCACTGCATTGTCTGATGCAATGCAAGTGAGATATGCATACTTCATTCCAAATTTTTCATGAGTTCACGGACCACTCCCTCATTTCAAATGTTCTTGCGAACAGATTCTCTTCTGTTGTTGCTGACTCAGATTTTTCTTCTTCAGTATCTCACGTTCGGGAGCTATCCAGACGTCTGCGTACTTAAAGATTGCTCTATTTTCTTGTGAACGCTAATCTTACGCGTACTTAAAGATTGCTCTATTTTCTTCTGAACGCTAATCTTACGCCTTGAGCACTTTGCTCCAGCTTTTTTTGTTAGATTGTAGAGCACTATGCTTTGTTCATGTTGACACTTCTTCCCAAATGTGCACGCTATTTAGAGGCAGCAAATCGAGGTAATAGGCTTGATCTCTTGAGTTCCACCAGTCCTTCAGATACGGAGCTTCTAAGTTGGGTGGATTCCAACTCCATTGTGCCAGGTCCCAATGCGGGATGTAGAGGCAGAAAACTTATTATGCAACAATTCAACAACAAGGCTTTGATTTACCTTATTTCTTCACTTCCCATGTATAGTTGCTTCAGAAGTGGTCCACACGTGCATTTTTGATCCTCCATCTCCAGTTATTCTATTGTGGCTGAATCATCTAAAATGTCGGCTTGGTCCCTTTCTCTTGCTCTAGCTGGAAAATTTGTTCTCGCGAAGCTCAGTCCAAAATGCTCTTTTTCTCTTCGACTTGCACAGAGGTTGGAAGCTCGATTGCTCACACTATCTCATTCTCTCTGTACAGAAGGCACAGTTGTGTCGCAGTGCAAGTCTATTTGATTATCTGAAGCACCCACTCATTTCTTGAAGCACCCGAATCGGGCTATCTCCATGCGTCAGGGAGCTTGCTCAGTCAATTGAAGCAATATGGCCAATTGCACACTAAGCTGTTTGTGGTGAGCAGAGCTTCTCTCTACAGATATGAAGCATACTCGTATGCCAGATAAAGACAACAACTCATTATCATAGTGCTTAAAAACACTTAAAACACTTATTATCTCAAATTCTAGTGCTAAAAAAAACAGGAAAGAAAAAAAACTCGTATATATGAATGATGGAATGAAATGGAAAATATTTCTCATGAGGAAACACAAGGGAAAATAATAAACATGCTTAGTGGAAAATGGAGAGAGTGCGTAGAAGCACCCTTAATGGAAAGGGAGGGAGGGAGGGATTAAGAAAGTAAAGTGTATCTATGCTAAAGATGATGAATAAAAATGAGAACATGAACTCAAAAAAAAAAAGAAAAAAAAATTGAATCATATGCTCTGATACCATGTTGAAATAACAAAGCACTACTCCTACTCTATTCACATGCACAAATCTAACAAGCTATGGAGGAAGGAACAAAAGATAACAAAACATGATGAATGACTTAAAATGGAAATGAACTTACAAAGATTGCTCTATGAGCATGGTGACTCCATAGGAGAGGATGCACACTCTTGGCAATAAGCTAGAGTGGAATGACTTGTGACGAGTGAAGGGAGGCCTTGCTTATATGGAGTTTGGGAGAATTACCTTGTATGTGGGATAAGTGTACTTGCATGAGAATGAAACAAGCTTTGGACAAAAGGGTGGAGCATGGAACTCTCAACACCTTGGTCATGTAGGCACAATGACGAGCCATATAACTATCATACATCAATTGTTGCACAGAATTTTGCATCCTCCCATATCTTCTTGGTCCTGGGTCACTTCTCCTTGTATCACCTTCATGTGCCTTTCTAACTGCTGGAGTCTTCATAGAGGGCAATCCAAGTTCCTCATCAAGTCTCTTTTTTGAACCACTTGAATCTCCATCAATGTCTTCAAAACCTGTAGATGTTTTAGAACTAGTAGAATGCTTTTCTTTACCTTTCTTTGATGTAGTTGATGAATTTGCTGGAATAAATTTCCATGAAATCTTCCACTCAATGGATTTGAGTTGCAACTATTGCTTGGTGATGCATCTGGTCCACTCAAACTTGAGATTTTGCACTTGCTTTTTCAGCATTTTCTTTGTCATTTGGTTCAAGATCAAGTCCATCTTTGGCATTTGTATTGAAGCTTGACATTTCATCAAACACCACATCTCTGCTTACCTTCACCTGTCGTGTGAGTGGGTTATAACATTTATACCCTTTTTGTTCAAGGGAGTACCCAATGAAGATACATTTTTCTATTTTTGGATCAAGCTTCATCCTCAACTCATCTAAAACATGTACATATGCAATACAGCCAAATACTTTCATATGTGATAAGTTTGGCTTTTTACCTGTAAACTTCTCTTCAAGTGTAACTTGATGTACAACAGTAGTTAGAGTTCTATTCATGATCCATAGAGCAGTATGCACAGCTTCTACCCAATAATAATGAGGCATATTCTTCTCATCCATAAAAACTCTTGCTATTTCTACAATATGTCTATTTTTGTGTTCAAGAATGCCATTCTATTGTGGTGTGTACCTACATGAAAACTAATACTGAATTCCATGACTTTTAAGAAAGTTGTTGAACTCATTTGACATGTATTCACCTCCTCCATTAGACCTTAATATCTGAATATACTTTCTTGTCTACTTTTCCACCATAGGCTTAAAATTATGGAAGTGAGTGAACATCTCACTCTTTTCTTTCATGAAATATACCCATACTTTCCATGCATGGTCATCAATGAAAGTGACATAAAACTTGCAACTACCCATAGATGTGGTCTTTGTAGGACCCCAAACATCTGTATGTATTATTTCTAGTACATTCTCACTAACATGCTTGTCATGCAAAAATGATGCTCTTGATTGTTTACCAAATTGACATGGTGCACATACCTTTTGCATTTCTGCAACTTTGAAATTTGGTAGTCCATTGACAATCTCCTTGGACTGCATCAATTTCAGCCTTTGCAAATTTGCATGTCCAATTTTTATGTCATATCTCTATATTAGCAATAACTCCTACCCCTTTTGTAAACATGGCTGCATTCATTTCAAGAATTTTCACATTTAAGGTGAACATCCTACCCACTTTGTTTCCTTTGGCAATGAGTCGTCCATCCTGTTTGTACTCTTCTATATATAACCCATCAGCATTGAACCTAACTTGTAATCCTTGGTCAACCATTTGTCCAACAAAAACCAGATTCTTTGTTATATTTGGAACATGCACCACATCAGCAAGATGTTTTACCTTCTCGTCCTCCATAAATAGTGTTATGTTTCCTATATGCTCGATAGGATGTGATGTGTCATCACCTATTTCAACATATCCAAGAACCGGCAATTTCGACAAACTACTAAACCATTCAGCATGACTTGTCATGTGATAACATGCCATACATTACCGTTCGATTTTGAAGCATCGGTAGACATTGTATTCATCATATGACATTGAACCATGAGCAGCTTCTCAGAATCATCTGCACTTGTGGATGCATAGTTGTTTTGCTACCTTCTATTATTTTGATTCTTCAACCTGTAATGATGTTCAAAATATCCGGGTTTACCACAATTCCAGCATCCTTCACTATCATTACCTGAATCATTTCTTTGGAAATTTTTGTGGCCTCTTTGGCTCCCCCCTACCTCGAAATTGTCCTCTACCTCCTACATGATTGTGATGTTGACCTTGGTCTTCGTTATTGGTTCCTCTTCCACTTCCAAAACCTCTATCTTTGCCTCTTCCTCTATTAGAGTAGAATACCTACTCAGAACTAGATTTTCCTTGGGAGTTTGGGTCCTCATCAAGATTCTTTTCTTCAATAATCAACATGGATACCAGATCAAAAAATTTCCAAATATTTTCCCTACTCTGTATAGAAGTTCTAAATTGCTTATATGCAACTCCTAAACCACGAAGGCACACTTCCATCTTATCATCATCATCTATGTTAACGGCAATAGATGCAAGTGACTCACATATGCTTTTGATTTTCAGAGTGTAGTCACTTACCGACATGCCCTTTTTCTCTAATGTATGTAGCTTGTTCTTAAGTTGCAATTTCCATGCCTTTGTATTGGTCTCACACAATGTGACCAAACTGTTCCAAGCCTCTTTCAGAGTCTTGGCATCTTGTATGTGCCCAATCATGCTATCATGTATGTTAACAGATATCTAATATATTACCTCTTGTGCTCCTTTATTCCATTCTTCATACGCTCTTAACTGGTCTGTAGTCCGATTCCTCTCTGGTAACTGTGGAGCGTTTTCGTTATCTCCTTCTATGTACTTTTAGTAGCCTTTTCCCATCAAGAAGTTTGTCACCTTGAATCTCCAAGCATGGAAATTGTTCTTTTCCAGCTTATCACTCATAAGCTAACTCATTCCATGTGTGTTTGCCATTTTTGCAGCAATTCACAACACTACAAAGCACTACAAGCACCACTTCTCCTTGAACATTGTCACATATGACATGACAGTTCAATCTCAAAAAAACATAGTTCTCGTGTATCAACAATACATCGAATTGCTTGAAATTCTGGATCTAGAATATATCAGTGTTGCTGAGCAAGATGCAAGTTATAGTTTTGCAAACTGACTTGTGTGGGCCCCACCTTGCAGGCTCCAAACGGAGGTCGAGATGGCTTCAAAACAGAAATCTGAGCAATTTGATGTTCTTTGTGAATCCCACTTTCTCCATGTCTCATGTACTCTTCACCATTGGCCTTCTCCATGAGCTCTCTATAGCCACACTAGATCTGATACCATGTCATGAGGAAGGAGATAAGGAAGAGGGCTCACACATACACACACACACACACTCACAATCAAAGAGGAGCACACACACACATTTAGTCAAGGAAGAATGATCTTCTTCTTCTATTACATAAAAGCAATGTACAAGAATGACCTAAAACAACAATACAAGTGCAATATATAAAGAGAAGTACATAAGGAAAATCATAATGTTTGCAAATGAGTGAGCTGGCAAGAAACAAATGTGTCATCACTCTTGGTAGATAAATCTAGTAAATCTCAATGAAGTATCCCTGACATATACTCACATGACCACTATGATGGGGGAAGTACCTCAACCCCTATGCAACGATGAAGCACAAATGACCTCCAGAGGTACCCTTCTTTGACCTCTGCACATCAAAAATGCTCTTTCTCAAAGCATATGCAGAAAACTCCACTGAGCTTTTGCAGACCTATAGTAGACAACAATGAAAGCAAAACAAATTTCACTCCAAATGGATGCTTACACAAAGAGAAACACTATCCACAAAATGAGTTAGTTGAATGCTCACAGTTGCTAGTCATACAAAGACCACACTTCACTCCAACAAGCTTTTCTCAGAGAGTATACAAACAATGAATCTCAAAACTGAGTGCATTTTAGAGCACTCTAATAGCTACCCAATGACATCAAAATCATAGAAAATGGATACATAAATAAGGAGAACTAGCCCTTACAAAAGAAAGCAAAATATTTCCAATAGAGCCTACACACAGAGAGAGATATCAATCACCCAACTTCACTAAAGTGAATGTTGCTCCCACGCTACTCAAAGAATGCTCCAGAGAATTGGTGGATATAAAATAGACTCTAATAGCTATCTAATGATACAAGAAACATCAAATGGATACATAAGAAAGGAGAACCAGTGCTAACACCTCAAAGGTAAAGAGTTGCAACATTGCTTGCGCACACACATAGATATTCCTACTCAAAGAAAACAAACAAGCAAGCAAGGAGCTTGCTTATCACAACTCCAGCACTTAGTGCTCACTTTACATGAGCTAAAACTGCAAGAAGATGGCCCAAAAGAAGTCAGAATACATGCTCCTTTTATAGTGAGAAGTGTTCCCCTAAAATCTAGGAACTACCTTTCCAAATCAGCCTCCTAACTCAGAGGACTTAGTTGAGATGACTTGGGGAGTGGTTGAGTGACTTTTCTTGATCAAATCTTGTGGCTTTTGGATTCATTTGATTGCTCCACATGTCCATGATTGATTTCCCATGAATTTTTAGCTTGAAATACTCCCCCTCAAGCTTCAATTCATCACCTTCATCCAAGCTCTTTCATGTTGATGCATTGCTTGAATTTTTAACTCTTAATTCCATCCAAAGCCTTTGTAAGCATGTCAGCAACTTGGTCCTTGGTACCAATATGATGTTCTGAAACTTCCTTGGATATCAGTTTTTCCCTTATGAAGTGATAGTGCACTTCAACATGCTTGGTTCTAGCATGATAGATAGGATTTGATGCTAGATGAATGTTACTCATATTGTCACAAAAGATTGGATGTGTCAACCTACAAATTAAAATCCACATTAGCTCACATGTAACTTGAACCAAAGCTCACATGAGATTATCTTGCTACCTAGCATGACTAGGTAACCACTTGTACTCCTTCTATCTTCCTTCGAACTAGCCCAATCTGCATCGGAGTAAGCTTTGACCTGCATATCATCATCAAATGAGTAGAACAATCCTTCATTTATAGTAGCCTTGAGATATTGTAACATTCTTTCTACAACTTGCAAGTGTGACGTCCTTGGACTATCCATAAATTGTGATAACACTCCAACTCCATATGCTATGTCGAGCCTAGTTATTGTGGCATAATTGAAAGAGCCTACCATAGATCAATACAAAGTTACATGCTCTAATGGTTCTCCATCAATGGAGCTTAGCTTTACATTAACTTCCATGGGATTTGAAATAGCCTTGCAATGTAGCATCCCAAACCTCTCAAGTAGGTCTAGAATATACTTCCTTTGTATGAGCATAATACCTTCTTCTTTGTATACAACTTCAATGCCAAGAAAATACCTAAGATTTGCAAGATCAAAGATCCTAAACTCTTTTCCAAGCTTTGCCTTGATCTCCTCAATGCCCTTTGTATCATTACATGTAATGATAAGATCATCTACATACACACACATGTAGACTACAAGTTCTCCTCTTTGTTTGATGAAGAGAGATGGATCCACCTTGCATTGATTGTAACCACATTTGATCAAATAGTCCACCAATCTTTGGTTCCAAGCCCTTGGAGCTTGCTTTAAGCCATAAAGTGCCTTATTCAACCTACAAACATGATGTGGAAACTCTTTATGAACAAAACCTAGTGGTTGCTCCATGTATACCTCTTCTTCCAAGTCTCCATTGAGAAAGGCATTCTTGATATCCAATTGGAAGAACTTCCATCCTTTGCTAGCAGCCATTGCAATGAGTGTCCTAATGGTGTTCATCTTTGCAACGGGGTTGAATGTCTCTTCAAAGTCCACTCCATAGGTTTGTGCAAAACCCTTGGTCACCAATCTTGCTTTGAACCTAGAAATAGGTTCATATGAATTCCTCTTTACTTTATAAACCCACTTATTTCCTATTACCTTCATTTTCTCCTTCTTGGGCACTAGATTCCATGTTTGATTCTCCTCAAGCGATTCAATATCTTCTTGCACTGCCTCTTTCCATTCGGTGTACCTGCTTGCATCTTCATAACAATCAGGCTCATGATCTTCTACTACTTTGTTCATATATGCATAATGAGTTGCCATGTAAGAATCATAAGTAAACCTTTGATTTGGATACTTAACCCTAGAAGACTTCCTTTCTTCACCTTTTGGAGGGATAAACCTCCTTTGCCTTGGGTACTTGATCTCTTTCTTTGACGTGGCTTCTTTCTCCATCATGTGTCCTTCATCATCTTCAACTTCATTACCTTCTTCATCCAACTCCACCAATGTTGCTTTGCCTTTGTTGATTGATTGTGCTTCATAGCTTGATGAAGATCTCCCCCTCCATGGTGCTCATGCTTGAATTATCATTATTCCTCCTTGCCTCAATCTGAGTGTGTGCTTCTCTTTGATTGTGAGAGTGTGTGAGTTCTCTTCCTTATCTCCTTCCTCGTGACATGATATCAGAGCCAGTGTGGCTGTAGAGAGCTCGTGGAGAAGGCCGACGGTGAAGAGTATGCAAGACGGTGTGGAGAAAGCGCAATTCACAAACAACCTCAAATTGCTACGAAAATTGGTGTGAAGGTAGAAGACCTCATAATATTTTCGATAGTTATCCCTTTAGGGTCACTATTTTTTGTTAGATCGAAGTCTCGGAGCCATCTCGACCTCTGTTTTGAGCTCGCAAGGTGGGGCCCACAAAAAAACCAGGTCAGTTTCGAAAATTGTAACTCGCATCATGTTCGACAACACTCATATATTCTAGATCCAGAATTTCAAGCGATTTTGTGTACTGTTGATACTCAAAAACTATGTTTTTTGAGATCGAATTATCACGTCATAGTGCGACAATGTTCAAGCAAAAGTGCTGCTTGTAGTGTTTTGCAGTGTTGTGAATTGCTGCAGAAATGGCAAACGTAGATGGAATGAGTCAGCTTATGAGCGATAAGCTGGACAAGAACAACTTCCGTGCTTGGAGATTCAGAATGACGAATTTCCTGATGGGAAAAGGATACTGAAGTACATCGAAGGAGAGAATAAAAATGCTCCACAGTATCGAACTGTAGACTAGTTAAGAGCATATGAGGAATGGAATCAAGGAGCATGAAAGGTAATGTATTGGCTATCTGTTAGCATATAGGATATCATGATTGGACACATACAGGATGCCAAGACTCCAAAAGAGGCTTGGAACACTTTGGTCGCATTGTATGAGACCAATACAAAGGCACGGAAATTGCAACTCAAGAACGAGCTGCATACATTGGGAAAGAAGAGCATGTAGGTAAGTGACTACACCCTGAAAATCAAAAGCATATGTGAGTCACTTGCATCTATTGGCATGAATGTAGATGATGATGATAAGGTGGAAGTGTGCCTTTGTGGCTTAGGAGCTGCATATAAGCAGTTCATAACTTCTATACAGACTAGAGAAAATATTCTGAATTTTGTTGATTTGGTATCCATGCTGATTATTGAAGAAAAGAATCTTGGTGAGGATTCAAACTCCCAAGGAAACCCGAGTTCTAAGCAGGTATTCTACTCTGGTAGAGGAAGAGGCAGAAGTAGAGGTTTCGGAAGTGGAAGAGGAAACAGTAACCAAGACCAAGGTCAACAACATAATCATGCAGGAGGAGAACAGTTTCGAGGCAGGGGGAGCCAAAGAGGTCACAAAAATTTCCAAAGAAATGATTCAGGTAATTATAGTAAAGGATGTTGGAATTGTGGTAAACGTGGACACTTTGAATGTGATTGCAGGTTGAAGAATCAAAATAACAGAAGGCAGCAAAACAACTATGCATCCACGAGTGCAGATGATTCTGAGAATTTGTTCATGGTTCAACATCACATGATGAATACAATGTCTGCTGATGTTTCAAAATTGAATGATAATGTCTGGTATGTTGACTGAGGTGCTTCAAATCACATGACCAGTCATGTGGAATGTTTTAGTACTTTGCAGAAATTGCCAGTTCCTAGATATGTTGAAATAGGTGATAACACATCACACCCTATTGAGCATACAGGAAACATAGCATTGTCCATGGATGATGGGAAGGTAAAACATCTTGTTGATGTGTTGCATGTTCCAAATATAATAAAGAATCTGGTTTTTGTTGGACAAATGGTTGACTAGGGATTACAAGTCAAGTTCAATGCGGATGGGTTATATGTAGAAGAATACAAACGGGATGGAAGATTGATTGCGAAGGGAAACAAAGTGTGTAGGATGTTCACCCTAAATGTGAAAATTCTTGAAATGAATGAAGCCATGTTTGGAAAAGATGCAGGAGTTATTGCTGATATAGAGATGTGGCACAAACGGATTGGACATGCAAACTTGCAAAGGCTGAAATTGATGCAGTCAAAGGAGATTGTCCATGGACTATCAAATTTCAAGGTTGCAGAGATGCAAAAGGTATGTGCAGCATGTCAATTTGGTAAACACTCAAGATCATCATTTCCGTATGATAAGCATGTTAGTGAGAATGTGCTAGAAATAGTACATATAGATGTTTGGGGTCCTACAAAGAACACATCTATGGGCGGTTGTAGGTTTTATGTTACTCTCATTGATGACCATACACGAAAAGTGTGGGTATATTTCACGAAAGAGAAGAGTGAGGTGTTCACTCACTTCCAGAATTTTAAAGCTATGGTGCAAAAGCAGACAGGGAAGTATATTCAAACATTAAGGTCCGATGGAGGAGGTGAATACATGTGAAATGAGTTCAGCAACTTTCTTAAAAGTCATGGAATTTGACATCAGTTTTCATGCAGATACACACCACAATTGAATGGTGTTGCTGAATGCAAAAATAGACATATTGCAGAAATAGCAAGAGCCTTGATAGTTGAGAAGAATATGCCTCATTGTTATTGGGCAGAAGCTGTACATACGGCTGTATACATTATGAACAGAACTCCAATTACTGTTGTGCATCAAGTTACACCTGAAGAAAAGTTCACAAGTAAAAAGCCAAACTTATCACATATGAAAGTTTTTGGTTGTATTGCATATGTACATGTTCCAGATGAGCTGAGGACAAAGCTTTATCCAAAAGTAGAAAAATGTGTCTTCATTGGATAATCCCTTGAGCAAAAGAGATATAAATGTTATAACCCGCTCACATGACAGGTGAAGGTGAGCAGAGATGTGGTATTTGATGAAATGTCAAGCTTCTATGAAGATGCCAAAGAAGGACTTAATCTTGAACCAAATGACAAAGAAAATGTTGAAAAATCAAGTGCAGAATCTCAAGTTTTGAGTGGACTGGATGCATCACCAAGCAATAGTTCCAACTCAAATCCATGGAGTGGAGGATTCCGTGAAAATTTTAGTCCAGCAAATTCTTTAAATACATCCAAGAAAGGAAAAGAAAGGCTTTTTGATGGTCATAAAACATGTGCAGGTTTTGAAGTCGTTGATGGAGATTCAAGCGGTGCAGAAAAGAGTTTTGATGAGGAACTTGGATTGTCCTCTGTGAAGTCTCCAAGAGTAAGAAAGGCACATGCAGATGATATAAGGAGAAGTGACCTTGAACCAAGAAGATCTGGGAGGATGAGGAATTCAGTGCAATGATTGACATATGATAGTTACATGGCTCGTCATTGTGCCTACATGACAAAGGTAATACAAGATGCTGAACCTTCTTGTTTTGAATATGCAATTGGAAATGCAGATTGGGAAAAAGCTATGGATGAGGAGATGACTACACTTTATGGAAATGATACATGGAAGCTGGTTCCATTGCCCCAAGGAAAGAAACCCATAGGCTGCAAGTGGGTTTACAAGATAAAGCACAATACTGATGGTAGCATTAGCAGGTACAAAGCATGATTGGTAGCAAAAGGATATGCACAAACATATGGCATTTATTATGAGGAAATATTCAGCCATATAGCTAAAATGTCTACTATCAGAACACTTCTTGCATTAGCTACAGCAAAAGGATGGACTTTGCATCAGATGGATGTGAAGAATGCTTTCTCACATGGTGAGTTACAGGAAGAAGTATACATGGATATGATTCAAAGCATCTAGAATATGTGTGCAGGTTGCAAAAGGCTTTGTATGGGCTGAAGCAAGATCCTTGTGCATGGCATGCAAGGATTGTTGATTACTTAACCACCATTGGGTTTTCTATGTGTGATGCAGATCATTCACTATGTGCAAGGAAGGGTGATGATGGCATCACAATTGTGGCTATCTATGTTGATGACTTGATTGTAGGTGGTGATAATGGAGAAGGAATCAAAGAGGTAAAGCAACTTCTTATGCAGGAATTTGACATCAAAGATCTTGGTATGCTGCGCTACTTCTTGGGCATTGAGTTTATACATACAGAAACAAGTATATGGATGTCACAAGGGAAATATGCCTTGAATATGCTGCAAAAGTATGGTATGGCTGATTGTAAGCCAACGTCTATGCCATTAGATCAGAATTTGAAGTTGGATACTACATCAGGTGAAGCATTGGAAAATGCTACTATGTACAAGAAAATTGTGGGAAGTCTTATTAGTATTCTAGATAGAAGATCTACTAGTGGATTTCTATTCTTACTTGGAGGTGAAGCTATTACATGGAGCAGCAAGAAGCAACCCACTATTGATTTGTCAAGTACCGAGGCTGAGTATAGAGGTGCTGCAATGGCAGCATGTGAGGCATCATGGCTGGAGATGCTACTTGCAAATTTAGGTGTGGAAGTGCAAAAGCCTATCACCATCTATTGTGATAATCTTAGCAGCATATAGCTAGCATGAAACCCTGTTTTTCATGCTAGAACAAAGCATATCGAGGTACATTATCACTTCATCAGAGAGAAGGTATTAGCAGGTGATAGTGATCTTGTTTATGTGAGAACAGATGAGCAGGTTGTTGATATCTTCACTAAACCACTTGGAGCAAAGAAGCTGAAGAAGTTTCGAAAGATGCTTGGATTAGAGGACATGGCATTGAGCTTGAGGGGGAGCATTGAGATATCAAGCTCAACATGTGATGATCCAAGATGACATGTATTACTTTTTCATTTCTCTGACATGTATAGTGGTCACGTCGATATACGTCAGGGACACTTCATTGAGCTTTATTAGATTTATCTACCGAGAGTGATGGCACATTTTTTTCTTGCCAGCTCACTCATTCACAAACATTAGGTTTTTCCTTATGTATGGTTCTTTATATTTTGCAGTAGTTGTATTCTTGTTTTTAAGAATATTATTCTTCCTTGCCTCAATCTGAGTGTGTGCTTCTCTTTGATTCTGAGAGTGTGTGTGTGTGTGTGTGAGTTCTCTTCCTTATCTCCTTCCTTGTGACACAACGTTCCAAAATGCTCTGATATCATTGATGGGGGAAGTATCCCAACCCGTATGCAACAATGAAGCACGAATGACCTCCACAGGTACCCTTCTTTGACCTCTGCACATCACAAATGCTCTTTCTCAGAGCATATGCAGAAACCTCCAATGACCTTTTGTGAACCTGTAGTAGACACTAAGAGCTTTCCAGAAAAACACATTTCACTCCAAATAGATGCTTACACAAAGAGAAACATTATCCACAAAATGAGCTAGTTGAATGCTCACAATTGCTAGTCAAACAAAGACCACACCACTCTAGCAATGTTTCCTTATAGATTATATAGAGAATGAATCTCAAAACTAAGTACACTTTATAGCACTCTAATAGCTACCCAATGACACCAAAATCATAGCAAATGGATACATAAAGAAGGAGAACCAGCCCTTACAACAGAGAGCAAAATATTTCCAATAGAGCCTACACACAGAGAGAGATATCAATCACCCAACTTCACTAAAGTGAATTTTTCTCCCAGAGTACTCCGAGAATGCTTCAAAGAATTGGTGGGCATAAACTAGACTTCAATATCTATTCAATGAGACAAGAATTACAGCAAATGGATACACAAAAAAGGAGAACCAATGCTAACAACTCAGGGGTAAAGAGTTGCAACATTGCCTGCACACACACATAGATACACCTACTCAAAGAAAACAAACAAGCAAGCAAGGGGTTAGCTTAAGCAAGGGGCTTGTTTATCACAACTCCAGCACTTAGTGCTCACTTTACATAAGCTAAAACTCCAAGAAGATGGCCCAAAAGAAGTCGGGATACATGCTCCTTTTATAGTGAGAAGTGTGCCCCTAAAATCTAAGAACTACCTTTCCAAATCAGCCTTTTAACTTGGAGGACTTAGTTGGGATGACTTGGGGAGTGGTTGAGTGACTTTTCTTGATGGAATCTCGTGGCTTTTGGATTCATTTGATTGCTCCACAAGTCCATGATTGATTTCCCACGAATTTTTAGCTTGAAGCTTGACTTTTAACACACTACACATGTGATAGAAATGAAAAAGTGATACGTGTCATCCTAGATCATCACATGTTGAGCCTTGAAACTTGTAAAGGTTTAGAAATCTCCCCATTTTGAGCAACACTTAACTATCCACCTATAAAAAGAGGCAACAATGTGTCATACACATCCTTTGAGATAAATGATGTCTCCTTGGTACATGAAAGTAATTTATGAACTGCATGTTCCACAAAAGCAACATCATGTCTAACCATAACTCTTTTAGTTTGTGGATGATATAGATGATATCTTTTTCTTTCAAAACTATACCAAACAAAAATACACTCTCCTACTTTATCATCCAATTTTTTGTGTTATTGTTCCCTCATTAATGTAGATGCCAGACAAACAAAACACATAGATGAGCAAAAAATGGCTTGGGACCATGCAAGGTCTCATGTGAATTATATAATACAATGATCTTGTGGGACACCTCTTAAGTACATATATTGCACATGTAAGAGCCTCAAACGAGAAGTTTTATGTGATAAACCCTGACTTTTGACCATACACCTTCTCATTTCCACAAGAGACATGTTCTTCCTTTCAACAACTCTATTTTGTTGACGTGTGTAATGCAATGTACACTAATGTTTTATCCCATGCTAAGCCGAAATTGCAATAAATTATGAAAACACATATCCCCCCTTTGATTAGAATGGAGGTGCCTATTTTACATGTTGACAAAGTTTCATCCATAACTAGAAACTATTTAAAGCACATAAAAATCTCAGACTTTGCTTTCAATGGATAAATCCATGCATACCTACAAAATTAATCAATGAAAGCCATGAAGAATAGGTAACTCCCAAATGAGGGATCTACATAGGAACACATACATCATTGCCAACCAGCTAAAATTTATGAGCAGCTCTAATTAAACCATCTTTTGGGAGGGAGAAATGCTTCATTTTTCCTAAAATGCAACCTTCACAGAGATGTCTAGAAGGCACCTCAAGTTTTGCTAGAGAGTACACCATTTCAAATTTCAGTAGGTGAAGCAAAATACCAAAATTTAGATGATCAAAGAGTACATGTCAAAGCTTTGCATCTAAGATAGCTTGAGAATCATGATCTGCACATACTAAATCATTCATTGATTTTGAATACCCTATGATCTTATACAACCCATGACATAAAATTCTAGAAGAAACAATAACATGACCATTCGAGAGATCATCAACTATACATGTGTCGTTCACAAATTTGAGAACCAAGCCAATCTTGGCTAGTGCTAAAACTAATAACAAATTTTCTTGATCCCTGGCACTTATAAGGCATCGGACAATGTGAAAGGACTTCCATCAGTAGTAGTTAGAATGATCTTTCCAACTCCCATTATGATAGAGGAGTTTTTAGCACATGTGACAATATTCCATGTAGGAGTAGGCTCAAGTGAAATGTAGAAACTGCACTATGAGGCAATATGTTTGGTTGCACCACTATGAAAGTAGGAGACATCCAATCCTACTCCATACATACACTCCTCATGAAAAGATGAGTCATCTGCAAATACTAGCAAATACTAGGAAATCTGAACAAGATTAGCAGACTTTGTTTTAGGTGTAGAGGCCTCTGCAACAACCATTCCAACCTCTTTCTTATTTGCCCCATTTGCAACCGATTCAAGACAAATCTTTGTGACATATTCATTTACCTTATAATACTTGCAAAAATATTTCTCC
Organism: Ceratopteris richardii; assembly: GCA_020310875.1. NCBI lineage: Eukaryota > Viridiplantae > Streptophyta > Polypodiopsida > Polypodiales > Pteridaceae > Ceratopteris > Ceratopteris richardii. The sequence continues at coordinate 32,238,254 of CM035407.1, forward strand.
TTTTCTACATTGTGTCATCTTATCTTCCTTCTTTGATTATGCAACATTAGCAAATTTCTACTTACTAGTAAATGAGATCCATTTACCTTTGCCCATTTGGATTAGCTAAGAAAGCTTGATCTACAACACCATAATTGATGTGTTTTTCCTCGAATGATCTTCTTGCAGCACAATAGAGACTAACTCCTCAAATGTTAAGGCATTTGGGTTGCCTTACATCATCAACCAAAGAGTAGAAACAAAACTCTTATATGAATATGGAAGACCATTAATAATAGTCTACACAAGTGAACTATCTCAAAAGGATTTCATCAACAAAAATCAATTGCTCTTTTAAATCTTTTATCTTTGTTGAAACATTGTCCATTGAATCTCCTTCATTCATGTGCTCATTCTCCAACTATTTTTGCAAGCAAGCAACACAAGCCTCATTTCTTGCCAGGTATAATGTTGTAAGAGTATCCCAAGCATCTTTTGTTGATTTGCATGAGTGAATGTGAGGAATAAGGACATGTTTACAAACAAAGATATCAATGCATGTGCATGTGCATCTCTCCCATCCCAAAAAAGTTGTTATATCTTAGATGTAATAGGACATAGCACAACCAGGAAATTGAAGATCATCATCTTCAACACCATCTACTTTACCTTCAACCATTGTTATTGTAGGTGTAGTAGGACATTTTTCAACACCCTGCAAAATATTCCAAACCCTTTTGCTACCAATAGATGACACATCATGTATGCCCACAATGGGTAATTAGTACCATCCAACCTATCCTCAACAACCAACATATGGAATACATCATTGCTTTCAACAATGGCCAATGAATCAATACCCTAATGCAAAAAATTACTATATCTCAAAAAGTTGAATAGAAATACCCTGTTGAGCTATACAAAGAAAACTATTGCATACTTTCATGTGCTTGTACTGGAGAATACTGACATGTATATACTTTTGTCACAAAAGGATAAACTTGCATGCACAATCACTATGATACTATGTTTGGAACCAAAACAAGCAAAAATCAAACTTTTTACACCATGGACCAAAGTTGTTTTGAACTTTTAATCACCTCTAGTATGCTCACCAATTTTTGTGTGATTTTGAGACAATGACTAGAGAGCTGTTGATGATGCCCCAAATGAAGCAATGACATTGCATGAAAAGAAGATTACTTACAAAATTTCCCTTTATTATTGTAATTCAATTGTGAAACTCTTTCTTTTGCCAAAGGTTATGTTCAATGTCTGATTTTCTCCTTGCTGATGCAAGCCTCTAAACTCCATCTCATAGTATGCAAAGTTTCATGGTAATAATTCAAGTGATCATTCTCCTTTTTGTAGGATAAAACCTTGGATTATAAATACTATACATATATTTTTGGACATCCATTTTTTTAATTTTGTATAGGACTTTTAGATTAGGTGAAAAATGGTAAAAAATGGTAGTTGAAAAATGACCAACATATAGTCAAACATTTTTATGCACCATCTTATTCTACTGCAAGAGATCTTTCCATCCATGTAAAACATTTCACCAACAGCCACCTCTATCCCCATGACAATTCCAATCCTAACTTCTAATCAAAGCCAATAGAACTTAAAAAGTCATCAAACCAAATTAAAATTCAATTATAAGTCATCAAATGCCACATATGAAAACCTAAAAGATCACTCAACCTATGTATGAAGCTAAAAAGATATTTCCAAAACCAAAATTCAAGTACTAAAGCTTATTTTAATTGAAAAGTTATCACTTTTAAAAAGTATATATAAGTCTCATGAATTCTTCACTCTTTTGCATCATACTACAACTTACTCTTGAGTTGTACACCTTGCGGATGTTGATATATTTTGGTAGTGATATGTGTGAATACAGTTAGGACCATCAGTGCATTTTTTTCCCTCTTTAGGAGGTTTTCTCCCTGGCTTGTATACACACCCATAACTGTAATAAGTTACTTATCTTTGTACATTCACTTGATAATTCATTCAGTATTGTGTGTTGTGCTCCAAGCTTCTTCTTCTTCATTGTGTTGTTTGCATGCTTTTGCAAACCTCAAACTTTAACAATTGGTATCAGAGTAGGTCATCGCTTCATTGAGGGCATCGCCAACATGCCTCCGATCATAGCCTTAGAATTTCAAAAAAATTGGTGAGCATACTCAATGTGATAAGTAGTTCAAAACAGCTTCGTTGTGTGGCATCAAAATTTTGATCTCAACTTGTTTTGGCCTCCAAATGCACTATCGCAATGCATGTGTAGGCAATTTCGTCCTTTTGTGGCAAACATATATACAATTTTGGTTCACCAATACAAGCAGTTTAAAGGGCACCATAGGTTTAGCAAAACTCAATAGGGTGGTTCTATTTAACATTTTGAGATACGCTCAATTTTTTAGATCATGGTATTTAGTTAGTGGCTATGATTGAAAGCAATGATGTATTCCATATGTTGGTTGTTGAGGAAAAGTTGGATGGTACCAGTTACCCTTATGGGCATATATGATGCATCATGTATTGGTATAAAAAAGATTGTGGAATATTGTGGAGGGTATTTAAAAACATCCTACTACACCTACAAATATAATTATTAAAGGTGATGCAAATGGCATTGAAGATGATGGACTTCATATTCCTATTGGTGTTGCCATTCTTGTTGCACCTAGTGAAGAGAAACTTTGTTGGGATGGCAAAGATGCTCATACACATACATTGATAGCCTTGTCTGGCAAACATGCCATTATCCCTCATATTTTCTCTTGCAAAATAGCAAAGGATGTTTGGCATACACTTACCACTTTATACCAAGCAAGAAATGAGGCCCATCTTGCTTACCTCCAAAAATAATTGGAGAGTGAGTGTATGAATGGAGATTCTATAGAAAGTTTTTTTACAAAGATCAAAGATTTGAAGGAACAATTGATTTCTACTGATGAAGTCTTAAGACAAAGTTCACTTGTGTAGAATGTCTTAATGGTCTTCTAGATTCATATCAAAGGTTTGCTTCTACTCTTTGATTCACGATGAAAGGCAATACAAATGCCTTAACATTTGAGGAGTTATCATCTATTTTGTTGCAGGAAGACCAGTCCATGCAAAACATGTCTATTATGCACATTGCATATCAAGATTTCTTAGCTAGTCAAAAGGGCAAGGGTAAATGAGCTCATCTACTAGTAAGTAGAAATCTGCTAAAGTTGCATAGTCAAAGAAGGAAGACAAAGATGAGAAGAAAATAAGAAAGCAGAAATAGTTTTGCAAATATTGTAAAGGAAATGATCATGTAATAAAGATTGTCCAAAACTGGCTGCAAAAGAGGCACACAAAAAATAGGTTAGAATGGTTGTTACAAAATAGAGTCTGCTAATCTTATGCAGAATGAAGAATGGGTGTTTCTACTATATGCAATTCTGACCCATCTTCTCATGAGCATTGTATGTCTTCACTAGACTCAAACGTTTGGTGCTTTGATAGTGGGGCAACCAAACAGATTATCTCGGAGCATAGTTTATTTAGTTCACCTGAGCTTGCCCCTACAAGAAATTCAGTCACATGCAAAAACAATTCCTCATATCGTGTACTGGGAGATGGTAAAACCATTTTGACTACTCCTGATGATAGTTTTTCACATTGTCAGATGCATTGTATGTGCTAGGGATCAAGAAAAATCTATTGTGAGTTTCAACAATATCCAAGATTGACTTGGTTGTCGAATTTGTTGATGACATTATTGCTTCTTGAATTTTATGTCATGGGTTGTATAATCTCATAGACTATGCAAAACCTATAAATGATTCAGTGTGTGTAGCTTAAGATTCTTAGGCTATCTCATATGCAAAGCTTTGGCATGCACACTTTGGTCATCTCAATTATGCTAGTTTGCTACACCTACAAAAACTTGATTAGGTGTCCTCTCTACCCAAACTTGAGGCACCTTGTAAACATGTATGTGAAGGCTATATCTTGGGAAAAAATGGAGTGTTCGTCCTTCCCTAAAGATGATTCATATAGAGTTTCTCATAAATTGAAGCTTATTCATATTGATGTATGTGGTCCTATGAAAACACCTCCTTTTGCGAACTACCTTTATTGATGATTTTTCCAAGCATGCATGGGTTTATCCATTGAAAGGAAAGTCTGAATTGTTTGCATGCTTCAAACAGTTTTTTATTATGGCTGAAAATCTATCAGCTTGTAAATTGGGCACCCTCCATTCTGATCGAGGAGGGGGATACATGTCTTCTGGTTTTAATGCATTTCTAGTTGAGCGTGGGATAAAACATTAGTTTATCGTGTCATATACACCTCAACAAAACGGAGTTGCAAAAATAAAGAATAGGTCTCTCATGGATATGGCAAGGTCTATGGTAAAAAACAAGCTTTACCACATAGCTTCTGGCTTGAGGTTGTTATATGTGCATCATATGTACTTAACACATGTCCCACAAAGCACTACAATCTATCACTCCATTTGAGGCTTGGCATGGTCACAAGCCATTTGTTGCTGATTTGTTTGTCTTTGGTTGTCTAGCATATGCATTAGTGCTTGAACAACAACACAAGAAATTCGATGATAAAGTAGTGAAATGTATTTTTCTAGGGTACAGTTCTGAAAGCCAAGGTTATCCTCTATATCATCCACAGACTAAATGCATTTTGGCTAGGCGTGATGTTGTTTTTGTGGAAGATGCAATTCAGCCATTACTTTCATGTACTAAGGAGACATCAATTAGCTCCAAAGATGTGTATGACACTTTGATGCCTCTTTTTATAGGTGGACAATCAAGTGTTGGTCCAAATGAGGCAATTTTGTAGCCTTTGTAGGATCCATATGATGATGCACATCATCCCATTTTTTATGTAGAATTACATGATCTACTTGTTGATGAGAGAACTTATATAGAGGAGGCAAAAACTATACCTAAATGGCTTGTCAAAAAAATTATCAGCAACCTTACCAACAAGGTAGGTATCAGAACCAATATCAACAACCTTATTATAGACAACAACAGCAATATCAGGCACCATATAGGCCACAACAGCAATATCAGGCACCATCTTTCCAATGTAATTCCAGTTAAGTATGTAGTGGCAGAAGAGAACCTTAATAGAGCATTGCTGCTAGTGACCCCACTAGTCTCAGAGAATGACCATCATGCTCAAAGTTCTGACTACTCCTATGAATATGTTCCACAAGCTTATTACACATATTCACCTGAGCATAGTAAGAATTATTCTTATCCATATGAGGCACCACCTATGGAACCGAATTGGGAGCCAGAATACTCCAATGTCATGTATATGAATCATAACCCTAGGCCCCAATCAAGACAAGCAAGACCACAAGCTCCTAGAGGACCATGTTTTCGATGTCAAGGCGATCATTTCATTCGTGAATGTCCCCACCCATCAGCTCTGGGACAAGGACAGAACATCACAGTACAAGGCTTTTGTCCTGAGTGTGGCAGGGGGCATCTTCCAAGAGATTGTCCTAGGAACCCCTCTAGTGTGGCCAAGGTTACACCCATTAATGTGGTAGGCTTAGTGGTCGTTTCAAGTTCAAGTAGCAATAATGTGGCTCCTATACATGTAGTTACCAGGGCACAAGCCTTACAACATGCAAAACCAACTGAACAATCAAAGTCAAGTGAATCCGAAGAGCTTAGTGAAAGGAAAACAAGAATATGGAAGGATATCAGGGAGACGGTCAATCGCAAGTGGAATAAAAAGTTTTCCGAACTAGAAGAAAGCCTAGAAGAAGCAAAAACAAAAATAGAAGACATTGCATCTCAAAATCCCTCGCATGTCAAAACTCCATCCACTCCACTTCATCCCACCCCACCACCCATTGTAAATAGACCACAACCAAGGTCTATTCTTGTAGATCCAACCCCAAAAGGCTTGGACATGATGTTCAAGGCCTACTAGGCTCGTCTTCAAGAAGGGCCAACAGCTGCAAACCTAGACAAGAGTTACCCTAGAGCAGATTTAGAGATTGAACAGACAAAAATGTGCATGAAAATGGTAGAATTAGCTCAGTCTATGCTTGAGACCAGTCAAATGTTCAATCACACAAACTCTGTCAAACCGGATTTGCATTTCCAGGGCTTACTAGAAAGATTAGAACAATTGGTAAACAAGCCACATGTTTCTTTACCTCCACAGGCTCAACCAGTTATTGAAAGAGGAAGCTCACCACCAAGGGAAGCTTATGTTCCTAATTCCACGGATGGGGAAACACCTCTTTCAATTCAACAGTACCATCAAGAGTTCTTGCGAGAAATACAAGAAGAGAAGTGGGCCAAGGAGAAGGGTAATCCCCCTCCTATTCTTGAAATTGATGATCTTCATGATCAATTTCCCCAAGACATTCCGTCTATCTATGGAGTCCAAGCAGAGCAACAAGAAAATGAAAGATTAGATTTTGAATCTAATTCTTTACAAGAGTTGCCACAATTTACAACCCCATGGGAATCTGAGTCTCTGCAGATCAGAGCTCCCACAATATTGGTAAGACATGAAGACCCATTGGTTCCAAGGAACACTAATGTCATGAAAAACACTAAGGTTCAGTGTCCTCTCACCATAGAAGAGTTGCTCAAAGTAAAGCCAGAGCTATGGAATCATGTGGCAAATCAAGTCCCAGAACTTGATTCCAATATGCCAAAAGCAGGCTCTAAGCAAAAAGTTCTAGAGATACCTCTCGACAAAATAGGGGACATGAGTGAAGGAGAAGAAGGTAATACTTATCTTCCAATCACCTAATAAGGTCATAGAACCAAAGTGATCATAGATTCAGGTGCTGATGTTGCGATTTTGAACACCTCCTTTTCGAAGCAATGGGGCAAACCCGCATTAAGACCAACTAGAATGAACCTTCAAATGGCTGATGGCCATGTTGAAAGACCTCTAGGATTTCTAGAAGGGATAACTCTAACCACTTGTGGTGTAGAGTTTGAGCACACCTTTGCTATATGTGACTTTGGCAAAAATAATGTCTATGAAATGATCCTAGGAAGACCCTTCCTACGACAGCTACAGATAGTACAAGATTGGGGAACCAACTCTTTGTACTTGTAGCACTTAGGGGTCACAACCAAGGTCAATCTAAAGGATTATACATTTAGAGATGTACCACCCCTACAGTGGAATCCTATCCACAAGGCACTAGAAGATTCAATCTCTGTGCATTCTAAAACTTCTTCTGATCCATCCTGGATGCATGAAGATACTCACTTGTGGATGTGCAAAGTCACAGAGGAAGAAGAAAGGCACTTAAAGGCAAGAGAAGGAGGAACTCCCCCAAGAGATAGACCAGTTAGAAACCCAACCTACACACCGATGATCTTTCTAGATGAGGAATTTGAGCCTCATGGCTGGGCGGAAATCTTAGCCACCAAAACATTTGGTACGAATGCCTAAGAGAGAGGCCATTGCAGGAGAAGCATATGATAATAAAGAGAAAACCAAAAAAATTGTTGTAACCATCGAGGAGAACGAAGAGAGATGTACATACATAGGAGATGACCTAAGTGCAGTAGAAGAAATGGAGCTTGTAGCTCTATTACGGGAATATAGGGATGTGTTTGCATGGCACTATAGAGACTTGAAGGGATTAGATCCGGAAATTTTCTCTCATACTATCCCCATGACTGTTGATGCCAAACCCACCAAACAGAAGCCCTACACATTTAATGACACTTATGCAGCCAAGATAAAAGAAGAAATCGACAGGCTGATTGAAGCTGGATTTATCCATGAGCTTGAGCATACCGAATGGGTGTCCCCCATTATAGTGGTGCCCAAGAAGAACGGAAAGTTGTGAGTGTGTATTAACCTTAAAAAAGTTAATGCTACTACGATCAGAGATAGCTATCCACTTTCGATCACCGAACACTTATTGGAGCATGTTGCAGGCAAGGAAATTTGCAGCTTCCTTGATGGATTTTCAGGTTACAACCAAGTAGCCATTGCCCTAGAAGATCAACACAAGATGGCTTTTGCCACTGAATGGGGAATCTTTGCATTCCGTGTGATGCCATTTGGGCTCACAAATGCACCTGCAACATTCCAACGACTCATGTGTCATGTCTTCAAAGAGTTCTTGCCAAAGAGCTTAGAAGTATATATGAATGATTTATGTGCCCATTCCCAAGAAAGAAGATACCACATCCCTGAGCTCAAACAAATCTTCAACAAGTGTAGAGAATATCGTGTGTCTAAACCCAAAAAAAGTGTGTATTCATGGTGCATCAGGGTAAGATCTTAGGTCACATTGTTTCTAAGAACGGAATATCAACAGATGAGGATAAAGTAAGAGCCATAGCAAAGTTATCAAGGCCGAGGAATGTTAAAGAGGTACAAGCCTTTATGGGCCATTTTGGATATTAACGGAGGTTTATCCACATGTATGAAATCATTGCTAAACCTCTTTATGCCTTGTTGACAAATTTTGAGTGGAATGATGAATGTGAAAATTCCTTCAATAAATTGAAGAGATGTTTGTGCACAACACCAATACTGACCACTCCTAATTGGAATAGGCCATTCCATGTACATGTAGATGCATCCAATCATGCAATAGGATGTGTGCTAGCACAACCCACAAGTGAAGGAAATTTAGATTTGCCCATAGCATATGCTAGTAGACAGCTAAACGCAGCTGAACGACACTACACAACAACTGAAATAGAAGGCTTAGGCATGGTATATGCTGTGAAGAAGTTTAGACACTATCTATTGGCCAACAAGTTCAAGTTTTTCACTTATCATCAAGCTTTATTATATTTGGTAAATAAACATATAGGATGCTTAGTAAGATGGTTCCTCTTACTAATGGAATATGACTTTGAAGTTGTTATTAAGAAAGGTAGAACCCACTTGAGGGTGGATCACCTTTCTCGCATCACTTCAGGAGAGCCATCACAAGGAGTCTCTGATGAGTTGCCTGATGCTTATCTGTTCAATTTAGAAGTTGTTCCTGAATGGGCAAATAAGTTGATACCAGTCCTAACCTTTGGACCCACGAATAAGAATGTGAAAACAAATAAAGATGAAATCGTAAAATCACAAAAATATCACATATTGTGTATATACAAGATACAGAGGGATTATTAGCTTGTTGTGTCGAGGATGATGAACATAGTAGTTGGTTGCAACAAGCTCATGAAGGAGTGCTAGGAAATCACTATTCTAAACAACGAACATTGCAGAATCTGAAATGTTTATTGGCCTAGTATGAATAAAGAAATACATGCGTGGATTAATAATTGTCTAGCATGCCAGGAAAAAACCCCAGTGGAGCATGCTACCCTTTATCACGTGTCATTAATTTATGAGATCGGGAACATTACCCAGTGAGGCTAGCCTAGCAAGAAAACAAATCGTGGAGAAAGAGGCTCGTGACTATGCTTTAGTAGGTGACAATTTATACTGACGAGGCAAAGATGGTTACTTAAGGTTGTTCGTTCATGAATCAGACTACCTGAAAATCTTAGAGACTGCACATAGTGGTGTTGCACTTTGGGCCTGATTGAGTAATCAAGAACATTCTATTCTCAAGAATTTGGTGGCCCACTCTTCATAAGGATGCACATACCTATGTGAAGAAATGTGACACATGCCAACATGCACAATATCTGGTTCAAAAAGACGAGATGCATTTGAGGCCAATGATGGGAGGACGTGCATTTTCGAAGTGGAGTATAGACTTTGTAGGTCCTATTAACCCCCCAGCTAGAAAATCCCATGCAGAGTACATTATTGTAGCCATAGATTACCTTACAAAGTGGGTAGAAGTAAAAGCCACTACAAAGAATGATGCTCAAACAACGGCTAATTTCTTATTTTAGGACATGGAGAGAACGTAAGGATTGTGAGAGCATTACTTGACTCAGGTGTAGCAACTAGTGCAGTTAGACTTTCATACTGCCAGGACCTGCAATTGAACATCAATCCCATAGAAGCCTATCTCATAGGATTGGGAGGTGTGGAAACCCTTTGTTTGGGTGAGGTAGAGCTTCCCATCTATCTTCAAGATGTTCCAATGAGAGTCAAAATGCTAGTGTGTCAAGATGAGGATCTTACAGAACCACTTGTCTTGGGTCAAGATTGGATCTATGACCATGCAGTCAACTTAAACCTAAGAAGCCAACTTCATCAAGTTTGGGTACATGAATAGTGCATTACATTAGAATTAGAGAACTGCATGCTCACAAATCTAGGTGTCACACATTCTCATAGTTCTTCTAAGACTAATCTTCTAGAAGAAAATGTTGTATGTGTTAAAAGCTCTATGATGCAGAATGATTCAATCATGGAAGAATAGGCTCGAAGGCGAGTGGATCTCTCTTCTTCTTCAAAGACTAATTTTGCTACAGTGTTCCACCACAAAGGCAAGCACAACAGTTCAAGACAACTGCTATAGAAAAATGAAAGACACCATTCGACAAGAAAGCAATTCCGAGCATGAAGCAGATTTGGGTACAAAAAGGAGGACAACCATCGGCCTTGCCCCCACAATTACCATCCTGGCAAGCCAGCCAGGCCAGAAGATGAACGAAGAAGCTAGGACGATCTCAACCACAAGGTATCCGACAAGTTTGGGTGCCTAAAAAATTAGTTGCAGTTCAACAAGGTCAGTCATGCATGTGGGTAACCAAGACACTCTTACATGCACAAAACCCTCAGTCTTCACTCATGCGACAAGTCTCAATAAAGATGCCAAGGCAAGGTAAGGGATAGAATCAAGCATAGAGCTCCAAAAAAGATCAAATAACCTCTTCAAAAAAAATCAACAAAGAATCATCAAGGATATGGGTTTGGAAGCCAAAAGCACCGATAGCATCCATCAAACCAAAGTGCCAACCATGATGGATGAAACCCTCAAGAAACCATCCAAACATGAAGCAGCCAAAGGTGATCACTACTATTGAGCCCATAAAAGTCATATTAGTCAAAGTCAATCGTAGTCAAAGTCAAAAGGTCAAAGTCAAATCGATCAAAGTCAACATGGTCAAGGTCAAAGACAACAGGGGCAAAGTCAAAGTGTTCGAAGTGCAGGTGTCAAGGTGCACAGGTAGTGCACAATTAATTGTCCACAAAGGGTAAATTGGAGAAAGTGGGTTGCAGGTAGCAGAGGTATTTCTCTAATTTTCGTAAGGTTCAAAGTGCTTTTAAAGTGTTTTGGAAGGTTCAGGTGAACCCTCTCTTAGGTGCACAAGTGAAGAATTAAGAGGCAAAATGTGAAGGTATGTGAAGCGGCAGCATACGTAGAAGTGAAAGTATGGCCCCCCCAATAAAAATTTTTGGTTTTAGTCTAACGTCACTACAGGACAAAACAGGGATTCGTTGGCTGCCACTTGTAAAGACAATCTTGGGACATCAAAGTGAGCACCAAGATACTCTTGCAATTAGGAGCGTACGTGAATCGACACTCAAATCAAGGCAAGGACTATTCTAAGACTAAGCAAGAGTGAGCATAGTCTAAGTTAGGCAAGAGAGATAAGTGCAAGATACACACAGTGTGTGACGCAGAGAAGTGAAGTGCAAGGTGTGCATGAAGAGTGACTAAGAAGTGTGCACAAAAGTGTTAAGCTATTTCCCCCAAGTATCCCAAGGTCACATTGCAGTGTGCACGTGCCGGCAGAAGGTGTCCAATCCTTCCCCCTTATTGGAAGCTTGGTGCAAGGTGTGCACAAGTGCAGGCTTGGAGAAGGTGGAGGTCTGGTGCAGAGGAGGCCGGCAGCAACAAGACCTTGGGTATTTGGTATTTTGTAATTGCACACTCTGTGGGATGTTGCACAAAAGCATTGGATTGTATTTTGCATCACCATCATATTTGTCTTATTATAATCAATCGACAGAGGCTTCCAGTGTGTATCTTTCTTCTTGTCTTTCCCTTTTCTCCTACAAACACTCAAATCCCTTCTTGTCCAAGAATCCCCCAACAAAATTTGGCATGCCCAATGGGACACCAAGGAGATTTGAGCATAGGAGAAGACATCTTGCAGTGTGGAGAAGCACTATTCAAGTGCTGACAGTACTACTTCATTGGGCTAAAAGGTACATATTCTTATCAATTGTCTCATACTAAGAGGACTATGAACAACTCATGACCGCAACTCGGTCCCAAACATTAAGGGTCACCTGCAAGCAAACAAGAAGGAAGGTTGTTAGAAGATCATCTAGTCCACTTTCATCAACTTCATCAGTAAGGAGCATGGCGGGTCAGGTAGACTTGGAAACCCTACTATCAAGATTAAATATAAAATTTCCTTCTTTTAAAGGCCTAGCTCAAGAAGATCCGAACGAGCATATTAGAAGGTTTTTAGCACTATGAAAAACTAGATGCTTAATGGGAAGAGAGGATGCCTGTTTTATACTCTTCCGTGCTACATTAGAAGGATTAGCAGATAAATGGTTCAGCCAATTTGCTGAGAACCATTTTACAACTTGGGACTTAATGAAAGATGCATTCAAAAATCAATTTCAGCATGGAAATACTGCAAAGATCATCATAGAGGAATTAGAGAATTTGAGATTGGGTCCAGGTGAAAAGTTCCCAGAGTTTGTGAGTAGGGCCAAGGCACTAATGGCTAAATTACCAGATCCACCACATGATTTTTTTGTTAAGAAATGGTTAGCTAAGCCACTTCCAGTGAACACCCAATGTAAAATCAAGGAATTAGTGTTGCCTACAGCCTCCATAGAGGAACTCATCAACACAGCTACACGACTGGAGCAGATAAGGCAATAGTATGGAGCAATTTCTCCTCAACTACCATATTCTACAGAAATGGAGGATCCAGTAATCCAGCTAAGGAAGGAGCTGGAGGGCTTAAAAAGGAATAAGCCCCACAAAGAGGAGGAGAATGTTGTTACTCAGTTGAGGAGGGAGATTGAGGCATTAAAGCTCCAAAAGGAGGAGGAGGCTCAAGCAGAAGAATTGGCTCAGTTGCGACAGGAATTGCGACAGGAGTTTGCCAAAGGTGTGGACCTAAGCCCACCAAGCAGAGGCATAACCCTTGATTATTTCCACTTCTTGGCAACCATTTGAGAAGTGGGGGTTAGATTTTGTAGGGCCTATCTACCCTCCGTCGATTCAAAAAGAGAGAAGTATTTATTGATAGCCATAGACTATGCGACAAAATGGGCTGAAGTTATTGCCTCCCCTCACTGCACTGCCCAAACTATTGCTGATTTCATTTACAATAGCATCATTTGCAGGTTTGGATGTCCACTTGAAATTTGTACAGACCAGGGTACTCATTTTGTGAATAAGGTCCTACAGGAAATTTTCAACAGGTATAGAATTCTACATAGGACCTCTTGTGCCTACTATCCAAGAGCTAATGGACAGACTGAATCAACTAATAAGGTTAGCTTACAAAGAGGCCATGGGATATTCTCCATTCCAACTGGTTTATGGCATATTGCCAATTGAGCCCTTTGAATTTTTACATGGATCACCTAAAGTAGCATTCATGCAAGGAAAGAAAGATTGTGGTGTCTCTCAGAGGCTTGGAACACTGCATAAAGTGGAGGAGATACGTCTACTAGCAACAAAACAATTGATAGAGACTCAGATGAAGAGGAAGGAGGCACATGATCGAAATCTGTGGAACAACAACATAGAGCCAGGCATGTTAGTTCTTCTCCATAGACCTCATCTTCAAACGCAAGTGAGAGGAAAATGGCTTCCACACTGGGAAAAACTTTATCGCATTAAAACAATGCTGAATTGGGGTGCTATGGAGTTAGAGACGCTAAAAGGAGAGGCCTTGCCACTGGTCAACATATCAAGGCTCAAGACCTACCATCAACACACTTGAAGAATTATGGATCACCTAGAACTACAAAATCTGTCCAAGTTGTACATAGCCCTCTCATTTCATTTTGCTTAAGTTTTAGTAGTTTTCTTTATCCATTTCATGCTTGTTCCTTGAGTTTTTAGCAAATTTAGAAGGCATTTCATAGCCTCTGCAAAAGTACAATTTTTGGAAATTTTTGGGAATTTTTCAAGCATTTTTTAGAAATTTTTTTAGCATTTTTCATCCCTTTCAATAGTCATTTTCTTGCCAAATTAGAGGAATAAAGGAAGATCTCTGTGGTTTTGATTGAGGAAATTGCCCTAGACCCTAAAGAGAATTTTTGATAATTTTTTCAAATTTTTTTTTAGATTTTTTGGTAATTTTTTGGAATTTTTCTGTAATTTTAGGCATTTTCCATGTATATAATTTTATTTTCTTTCCATTTTTATTTTTGTTTTCATTTTTAGTTTTTATTATATTTTATTTTAATTTTTTTATTTTATTTCTCACTCTTGTATTTTATTGATTTATCTATTTTCTTTTTCAGTAATTTTATTTTATTTTTTACTTTTTCTCTCTTCTTTAATATTTATTTTATTTTTATTTTTGTTTTTTATTCCTTTTATTTAACTTTTATTCCATTCTTTTTTTTGGTTCTATTTTTATGTGTATACTTCCGTTATTCCTCATGTACCAATCCATTTTTGGCATTTTAACAACCATTTTTAGGGTATTCGACCGTGCCGAATCCGATTTTAGGGTTCACTTCTCCAATTTAGGATATTTTCTAGATGTTTTGCCTATGTCCACTTCGGTGTTGACTTCATAGATACCTGCTCTCTATGTTTTCACCACTCGGTTCCGACCCACGTTCTTGCTCTGCATCCATGGCGTCTTCAGCACCCCAGCACGATTCATCCATGGCCACCGAGGTGTACTCGGAGCTTACACCTTCGGCTTTGGACTTAGGCCCCATCCCTTCAGAGGTAGGCCTTACTTTTCCTATGGCCCTGTCACATTCTGCCCCTATGGCCTCCACCCCCACCATCCCTGTCGCCCCCCTGCACCCAGCACCTATGGCCGCCCCACCCTCTATCCTCGCCACCCCGGTCCACTCCGTCCCTCGCGCCCCATTCCCACGCCCTACTCCCCTTTCCACCCCTCCCCATTTCCAGGGTAGCCAGCCTTTTACGGTTTCCCTTCCCTGTTTCTCCCTCTCTGGGTCCTCGTTGTATATCCCAGGGGCTCCCCCACCTGGTCCCCACCTTCCCACTACAGCTCCCACTGCAGCTCCGACGCACACAGCTAGCTCTAGTGGTCATCCCGTACACAGCCCAGACAGCCATTCCACTTCTCCTGTTCCACGTTTCTTTATTTGCCCAATCCCTCAAATTCTCCCGACTCCTTCTTTTCGCTTTTCCATTTTTTCTACCTTCTCCCCACCCCAATTCGTAGCAATAATCCCCTTTTTCCCAGTTCACCCCCCACCTCTTTTGCCAACATCCAAATAAATTTCCCATTCTAGTAATTCTACAACTCCATTCCTATCTTTCACATTCTGACCTGCCATTCCTACAACCCCATACTCTATCTATCTCACCCATTCAACATTCTTTCCCCCTTCCTTCCTTCCTTTTACATTCTGCCCGAAATACATTGCTGGTTATTCTTCTGCTGGTTCTCCTACTTCTGGGGGTCTTGGTAGCTGCCCAAAGGTCTTTTTGAAGATTTTGCAGATTTTGCAGCACATATATCATGGTGTCTTATCTGCTCCAAGTTTTGGTTGTAGCTCTTCGGGACAGAGAGCCCATCAGGTGGTGGGCAACTGTTGAGCCCATAAAAGTTATACTGGTCAAAGTCAATCGTAGTCAAAGTCAAAAGATCAAAGTCAAACTGATCAAAGTCAACATGGTCAAGGTCAAATTCAACAGGGGCAAAGTCAAAGTGTTCAAAGTGTAGGTGTAAAGGTGCACAGGTAGTGCACAATTAATTGTCCACAAAGGGTAAATTGGAAGAAGTGGGTTGCAGGTTGCAGAGGTACTTCTCTAATTTCCCTAAGGCTCAAAGTGTTTTTAAAGTGTTTTGGAAGGTTCAGGTGAACCCTCTCTTAGGTGCACAAGTGAAGAATTAAGAGGCAAAATGTGAAGGTATGTCAAGCGACAGCGTACGCAGAAGTGAAAGTATGGCCCCCCCAATTCAAATTTTTGGTTTTAGTCTAAAGTCACTACATGACAAGACAGGGATTCATTGGCTGCCACTTGTAAAGACAATCTTGGGACATCAAAGTGAGCACCAAGATACTCTTGCAGTTAGGAGCGTACGTGAATTGACACTCAAATCAAGGCAAGGACTATTCTAAGACTAAGCAAGAGTGAGCATAGTTTAAGTTAGGCAGGAGAGAGAAGTGCAAGAGACACACAGTGTGCGATGCAGAGAAGTGAAGTGCAAGGTGTGCAGAGAAGTGTTAAGTTATTTCCCCCAAGGATCCCAAGGTCACATTGCAGTGTGCATGTGCTGACAGAAGGTGTCCAATCCCTCCCCCTTGTTGGAAGCTTGGTGCAAGGTGTGCACAAGTGCAAGCTTGGAGAAGGTGGAGGTCTGGTGCAGAGGAGGCCGGCAGCAACAAGACCTTGGGTATTTGGTATTTTGTAATTGTGCACTCTGTGGGATTTTGCACAGAAGCATTGGATTGTATTGTGCATCACCATTGTATTTGTCTTATTATAATCAATCGACAGAGGCTTACAGTGTGTATCTTTCTTCTTATCTTTCCCTTTTCTCCTACAAACACTCAAATCCCTTCTTGTCTAAGAATCCCCCAACAACTACACAGTCAAACACTATTCTCAAATGGATCCCTATAAGGAGGAATGATCAGTTGTCATCTCAAGATCCAATGGATACCTCCAAGAAAGACTGCATCAACATCAGCAAGCAACATTAAAAGCCTCAACGTGCAACAACCATGTGCCTTTGGCATAACCTTGTCTTTTGCACTATTTAGGTCATGCATTTCCAAAGCATGCATTAATATAGGGCCACATTCCATGGCCGTGCATAAACACAATTGAGAGTCCCATGTACAAGAGCACATTGACATATGTCAACTATTTTTACTGATACTAACTGTTGATATATTTAGGTAGTGATGTGTGTGAACACTCTAGGACTGCCGAGGCACTTTTTTCCCTCTTTAGGAGGTTTTTTTCCCTCCGCTTGTATGTACGCCTATTGTCCTAGTGGGCTACTTATCTTTGTACATTCTCTAGTAATACATTCAGTATTGTGTGTTGTGCTCTAAGCTTCTTCTTCTTCCTTGTGTTGTTTGCATGCTTCCGTAGATGTCTAACTCCAAAACTAACATCTGTCTTCTTGTTTTGTGACATTGTTCCAAGAAAAAAAGGGAAAAAAAATAAAAGAAAGGAAAAGAGAGAGAGAGAGAGAGAGAGCTCGTTCCTAGGTTTGGCTCATGGAACATGAATGATTCATGCTTAATTGAGGGTGGAACCATTGATTACTAGGCATTTATCGATGTGGATAGAAGTGTGTCTTGGCTAGCAGACGATATTATTGCTGCCTTATCTGGTAGATGTCCAAAACTTGGCATGAACATGGCATCGTCAACTATTGTTCCCCCTTACCATGGTAGGAGGGAAGAGCTTGAAGGTCCCCAACTTGAGTGATGCCTAACTACTATATGTACGAGAGCATCCAAGGAGATATCTACAAGGGGAAGTTCTGATACCCTGTAAATTCTTGTATGTATACTGGGTGAGAAGACTCCTGCTTATGGTGAGCTAAAGAGAATATGTGAAACTAAGCTTGGTGTAGTTACCCAATGTTGTTTGTCAAGGAATATAAAGAAATTCAATTCTCAGTATTTGGCAAATGTTGTGTAGGTTGGGTCTCTAATTGTTCTAGCTCCTTGAGAATTTCCTGCTTCTCTTGCTTTTAGGCATCTTCCCTCTTCCTCTAAGAGCTTGCACGTCCATAAGTGAGTATCTTCATGCATCTAGGATGGATCAGAAGAACTTATAGAATGCATAGATATTGAATCCTCTTGCACCTTGTGAACAGGATTCCACTGAAGGTGTGGTACATCTATAAAGGTATAATCCTTGAAATTGACCTTGGTTGTGACCCCTGAGTGCCACAGGTACAACGTGTTGTTTCCCCAATCTTGTATTATTTGCAGTTATCATAGTAGGTAATTTAGGTGTGGGGCATCTCTCCACATATTGTTTAAATCTACGACCGGCTAGCCGAACTATTTCTTGGGGTGTCTGCTTGAAGCTGTGGATCAAGGATGATGCATTATGCTTGATGCCACTCTTGCAAAATTCTACGATGAATGCTTCTAGCAGTTAAAGCAATGGAAAATCATGTTCATCTCTTTGATGCCTATGTGCTCTATGTCTTTCTCTTTTAGCTCTTTCACTTTCAAATCCTGATCTATCTTTGCCCATTGTGTGTTCAAAGCTTACCTAATGTCTCTTTCTAGCTCTTTCCCTCTTGTTTTCATGAGCCTAGGATGATCCTACTCCTTGGAGTCCATGGGAAACATACGATCTTGGTGGAGGGAACATCAATTCACCCTTTCAAGTGTATGCATGCCAACCATGATCTGTTACCCAAAACATTCTCTCCCATGTGTTATCCAGATAGAAAACTTTATCTGGTATCTTAGGATCTTTGAACTCATAGATGGTGACTCTGCCTATTTTGCTAAGTTGATATGGCTTGAATCTCCAAAAAGCTTCCTTTGTTTCTCTATTCAAGAATAGCTCTATGCTTTTGTTGTCTTGGGGAACCCATTCTAGGGTAATCACTCTAGTCGGGATGGATTTGCCTCGAGGAGTCTTGGGTTCTCGTCCTAGGTCTCCTTGCTCTAGGTCTCCTATCTCGTTCTCGGGAATGACATTTCCAAACTCATATGTCATGTCTGGTAAGTTGTTAACCACATACATGGTTCCTTGCTTGTCAATAAGAACCCTCTTCAAACTTGACCACTAGATGTTCAAGTCCAAAGGCTTGATCTTGATTTTTTAGTTGGACAACTGATTGCCTTAGACCATCCTCATAGGTGTGTGCACCTAATCTATTAGTCCTAATATACTCCAATTGTGTCTTATAGGGACCTTTTGGTGTCTATAAATAGGTAGTGCCTGAGCTACCTACAAGCCTCTCCATGCTAAAAGACATTTTTGAATCACTTGTTTCCGAACTTAGCGTGTAGGGATAATCACTAAGTTGTTGTGCCCATGACCTATCTATATGGTTGACACTAGCCTCAGAAGGCCTAGTACTTTCTCTATCATAGCCTACATGTCTACAAGATATAAGATTCATAAGCCTTGTCTACTAGTCCCAATTTTCCCCTTTGTATTGCTCGAAATCCTTTGGAGTCCATTGGCTTCCTAATCCCACTTGCAATCAGAATATGATGTTATTATGAAGAATGGTACCTGGTCTTTATGTGTTTTGCCTCACATCAAAAAGGCCGCACTAAATGGGTATACAAGCTGACGTGTAAGCCTGCTGGAATAGTTGAAAGGTATAAGGTTAGGCTTGTTGCAAAAGGTTATGCTCAAGAGAGAGGCATTGATTTTAATGAGACCTTTGCACCCATTTGCTGAATGACCACTTTCATAGCATCTGTGCACTTGTAGCTCATCATGGTTGGAATGTACATCTGTTGGACGTTAAAATTGCATTTCTAAATAGTGGCTTACATGAAAAAATGTATGTACTTCAGCCTTGTGATTTTGTGGAGAAAGCGCATGAAACCAAAGTGTGAAGGTTGAAAAAGGCATTCTATGGTTTGAAGCAAGCACCATGTGCATGGTATGAAAAGATACATGCCTACTTGATTGCACATGGTTTTGAGAAGAGTCCAACTAAGAAAACCTTAAATGTTAAGTGTGTAGATGGTGTACTTATTATCATTGTTATGTGTCTTGATGACATGATGTTCATTGGTCTTAATGAGAAGCATATTCCTAAATTTAAGGCTGATTTGCATGCATCTTTTGAGAAGTCAGATTTGGGGCATTTCAACATCGTTTGAGCATTCAGTTTATGCAAGTTGATGGTGGAATAGCTTTGTGTAAAACAAAATATAATGTAAGAGCATTGAAGATTGTAAACCTATTACCACTCCTATGGAAACAAGTTCATGGTTGAGTCTTCATGATGTTGGAGATGCATTTGATGTTGTTCTCTATCAGCAGGTTGTTGGATGCTTGATTTACTTATGCATAACTCAACCTGATATTCAATTTGTTGTCTCTCAAATGATCAGTTTTATGCATTGCCCAAGTGTCAACCATTGGCACATGGCTAAGTGCATGTTTCCCTACTTGAGTGGTACCCGACTACTTGGATTGTTTTATCCCAAGGGGCGATCACTACCGCCATATTTACATGCTTTTTCTAACTCAAACTGGGCTAGTTGCTATGATACTTGTGTGTCCAGTAGTGGTTTTTGCTTCATGCTTGGTAGCTCATGCATATCTTGGTTGAGCAAGAAGCAACCTACTATGGCCACTTCTACTTGTTAGGCTAAGTATAGGGCAACTTTCACAGTAAATATTGAGTGTGTGTGTGTGTGTGTGCAGCTTAGACATGTTTTGGTTGATTTGGGTGTTTGTCAATCTATTGCCACCACCATCTTCACTGACAATTGGAGTGAATTGGTAGTTGCAAGGAAACCTATGTTCCATGCTCGCACAAAGCACATTGAGGTGCATTATGTCAGGGAGAGGCTCTTAACTGGAGAGATTAGTTTGACATATGTGCCGACATAGGATAACATTGAAGACTTTTTCACAAAGGCTCTATGTAGGTAGAAGTTTGAAGATTTTCGCTAAGCTTTGGGATTATTTACTTTTTTTGGATTGATCTCTTTCCACATAGCTTGGCATTTCCTTAGATATGAGTTTCAGCTCCTTGTTCACTGCATCACTCGCAGGGGGATTTGTTGATATATTTTGGTAGTGATGTAACACACTAGGACACTTTTTTCCCTCTTTGTGAGATTTGTTTCCCCCTGTCTTGCATATATTCTCATAACCCTAACAGGTTACTTATCTTTGTACATCCACTTGGTAATTCATTGAGTATCCGTGTTGTACTCCAAGCTTCTTCTTCCTTGTGTTGTTTGCATGCTTCCGTAGTCCTCAAATTCCAAGAGATGAGAGTAACATTAACTCCTCATCAACCTTGGATTATGTGTGTGTGTGTGTGTATGCTCTTTCCTTCACACTCTTAGCATTGTCATCAACATTCTTGTAAGGACCCCTTTGGCTATTATGACTTGCGTGACTAAAGTGTTTCAAACTTTACTTTATTTGTGTACATATATAGTATTTTAGCTATTCAAAATAATTGAATTCGTGTGAAGTTTTGATATACCACGATCAATCTTCACTAGAGCAACATAGATGTGATTTAAGGGATGCACAAGCCCTTGCAATCACAACCTCTCTATAAAGAGATCAATTATTCATCATTTGTGTGCTTTTAGTACATTCAAACAAGCTTGGATAGACTCAAGGAAATGTTCTATTCATCAAGCATTGCTAGGAAGCAATACTTGAAGAGACAATTACATAACCTTAGGATGGAGGAAGGCAGTTAACTCCAAGAACAGCAAACTAGAATCTAGGACCTAGCATATCAATTGATGAACATAGATGGTACAATGGAAAATGATAAACTTTTTTTCCACAAAAAGATAGCTCCATTAGTAGGAAACACACCCATCAGGATACAATCCCAATCGGGAACAAGAATGAAATACAAGGGGAAAAAATCACCCCATATGGCTACAATCTAATGCACTCTAGAGCTCAAAAAATGGATTTTGGATCAAAAAGTTATGTCAAATCAGGCTCCTCGGGGTCAAAACAGCAAACAAGATCTCTCTGGGATAGTTTAGAGCAAATGATACATGATACCTAAGCTATACAATACACGATACTTGGACTACATGATACATGATATTCGAATCTTTCACCATACGATACTTGAGGTTGGTGATACTTGGAGCTTCACGATACGATACCTATGCTACCATGATACACGATACAAGATTGTGCAATGACATATGATACATGATACTTGACCTCACAATACGATACCTTCCTTAGACATGATACATGATACACGATTTACCACGATACGATATTTGGTTTCAACATGATACACGATACAAGATAGGGCTACAATACACAATACTCGAGGATGCATGATACACGATACACAATATTTCAACTCATGGGATACGATACCAGAACTAACCAGGATACATGATACCATCCTCCTCATACACGATACTTGTGAAATATCGATGATACATGATACTGGATGGTCACGATACTCAACCTGGTGATACATGATACTTGTGAAGTATCGGTGATACATGGTACTGGATGATCATGATATTCAACCCGTTGATATGCAATACTTTTGAAGTATCAGTGATACATGATACTTAGGTATCAGGATACATGGGGAGTATGAGGTATTTGCGATAAACGATACCTACCAAGTATTGCAATGCATGGGAATTCTGGTATGGTGATACCAAAACTCAATGGCTCATGATACTTGGACTTTGTGAAGTCCAAATTCAAAATCTTTTTGTGGATATGTGCACCTTGATATATTTTGGTAGTGGTGTAACACATTGCATCACTTTTTTCCCTCTTTATGAGATTTTTTTCCCCTGGCTTGTATATATGCCCATAACCCTAACAAGTTACTTATCTTTGTACATTCACTTAGTAATTCATTCAGTATTGTGTATTGTGCTCCAAGTTTCTCTTCCTTGTGTTTTTTCAATGCTTTTGTAGTCCTCAAACTCCAAGAGATGACAGTAACATCAACTCCTCATCAACCTTTGAATGTGTGTGCATGTATGCTCTTTCTTGCACACTTAGAGAGGAGAAGGAATAGGACTTGTGTGACTAAAGTGTTTTAGACTTTACTTTATTTGTGATATGTAGTATTTTAGCTATTCTAATTAATTGAATTCATATGAATTTTTGACATATCTCGGTTAGTATTAACTAGAGGAACATAGATGTGATTTAAAGGATGCACAAGCCCTTGCAATCATAACCTTCTCTATAAAGAGATCAGTTATTCATCATTTATGTGCTTTTACTACATCCAAACAAGCTTGGAGTAGACTCAAGCACACATTCTATTCATCAAGCATTAATAGAAAGGAATACTTGAAGAGACAATTACATAACCTTAGGATGGAGGAAGGCACTTTATTCCAAGAACACCAAACTAGAATCTAGGACCTAGCATATCAATTGATGAACATTGGTTGTACAATGGAAAATGATAAACCTTTTTTTTTCCACAAAAAGATCCTTCCGTTAGTAAGAAACACACCCATTGCACTACAATCCCAATCAAGGAACAAGAAAGAAATACAAAGGATAAAAATCACCCTAGATGGCTACAATCCAACGCACTCTAGAACTCAAAAAACAAATTTTGGATGAAAAAGATATGTCAACTTAGGCTCCTAGGGGTCAAAATAGGCAAAATAGATCTCTCTAGGGATACTTCAGAGCAAACAATACATGATACCTGAGCTATACGATACATGATACTTGGACTACATGATACATGATATTCAAATCTTTCATGATACGATACTTGAGGTTGGCGATACTTAGAGCATCATGATACAATACTTGATGCTACCATGATACATGATACAGGATTGTGCAATGACACACGATACACGATGCTTGACCTCATGATACAATGCCTTCCTTAGGCATAATAAACGATACAAGATTTACCATGATGTGTTATTTGGTTTCAACATGATACACAATACAAGATAGGGTCGTGATACACAATACTTGAGGATGCCCAATACACGATACATGATATTTGAACTCATGTGATACGATACAAGAATTGACCACAATACACGATATCGGTCATCTCATGATACACGATACTTGTGAAGTATCGATGATACACAATACTAGATGGTCGTGATACTCAATGCGGTGATACACGATACTTGTGAAGTATTGGTGATACATGATACTGGATGGTCGCGATACTCAACCCAATGATACATGATACTTATGAAGTATGTGTGATACATGATACTTAGGTATCATAATACATGGGGAGTATGAGGTATTGGGGATACACGATACTTACCAAGTATTGAAACACATGGGAATTATAGTATCATGATACCAAAACTCGCCCGATCATGATACTTGGACTTTGTGAAGTCCAAATACAAAAACATTTTGTGGATATATGCACCTTGTGCCCTCCTTTTCTCTGCTATATGCATGTGGAAGAAAAAATATGTACGTAATCTCACGATACTGCTATATGCACTCACGGTACTCATCGCATGTTGTTTCACATCGCACACCTGATCAGTCAAATTTTTTGTGTAATGATAGCACAATGCTCATCTTCTCGCATACTTCTTCTACATTTTAAGGAGTGAACTCTCTTTGGACTCCTCACTCAGAACCACAAATGAGAAATGAAAAATTCTACAAAGATGAAGATGGGAGAAGATGGAGATGATGATGATGATGATGATGATGAAGGTGGAGAAAAAATCAAAAACTTAACAAATGACTATTTTTAAAACTTTCAACATCGCAACTCTACATATTACCATCACATGCTCATCCCCAAAGCTCTCTCCATGGCAACGGTGCCAAATTTGGTGCCAATCTAGCACAATGTTGAGTACCAACATGAGAAGATCCACCTCATAAATGTCAATCCACAAAGATGTGAGAACTAGTATGACGACCATGAGCATGTGAAGGCACAAGTGCATGAGTGAGAAGCACAAAAGCATGCACACACATATGTACACATGCACACACAAGGCATAAACAAAGAGAGGACAATGGAAGGTTTTCAATTACAAAAGAACTCTCTTACAAAAGCTTAAATCTCTAACCAACCAACCTCAAAAAATGAGCTCTTTAGCTCTTTTTATATTTTTTCACTAGCTTTGGCCCTATCAAGACCTAGTGTTTGGCCTAGTTAAAAATTAGGTTCTAGGGCTTATTTGAGGGCTCAAACAGAGTCTAAAAGTTATGAAAATTGGCACCTACATACTTGTAATACTTCTGAAGCTTGAGAACTCCTTCATATGAAAAAATGGAGTTGCAAGAATATGAAATGATATTTACAATGGTTTTTAGTGATCAAAATCATTGTTTTTATAGGGATTTCTTCTGAAAATCTAACATACATTTCTTGAAGTTCCCTATATGCTCCCTCTTCTTGTGTCTCCACTTCTTTGACATGTTCTCACACCTTATGCTTGACCTTGAGTTCCAACACTCTAGTTGAACAATCTTCTGGGAAGGAGGAACACTGCATTTCACCCAAAATACAGCCTTCGCAGACATGTTTACCAGGTGCCTCAATTTTGGGCAAAGAGGACACCATTTCAGATTTTTGCACGTGTAGCAAACTAGCAAAATTCAGGTGACCAAAGCATGCATGCCAAAGCTTTTTATATGAGATAGCATGAGTATCTTGAAGTGCACATTCTAAATCATTCACAGATTTTGCATAGTCCTATTGGAGTTAGACGTCTGCGGAAGCACGCGAACAGCACAAGGAAGAAGAAGAAGCTTGGAGCACAACACACAAGACTCAATGTATTACTAGAGAATGTACAAAGATAAGTAGCCCATTAGGGCAATAGGCGTATATACAAGCCGGGGGAAAAAAACCTCCTAAAGAGGGAAAAAAGTGCCCCGGCGGTCCTAGAGTGTTCACGCACATCACTACCTAAATATATCAACAAATCCCCCCTGGGAGTGATGCGGTGAACAAGGAGCTGGCACTCATGTATAAGGAAGTGCCGAGCTATGTGGAAATCACTCCACAAAAGGAAGTAAGCCCAAAGCTTTGCGGAAAGCTTCAAACTTCTCCCTAGGCAGAGCCTTCGTGAAAAGGTCTGCAATGTTCTCCTGCGTGGGCACATATGCCAAGCTGATCTCCCCAGCAGAGAACCTCTCCCTGACATAGTGATAATGCACCTCAATGTGCTTAGTGCGAGCATGGAACACAGGGTTCCTCGCAACTGCCAATGCGCTCTGACTGTCAGTGAAGATGGTGGTGGCAGAAGATTGGCCAACACCCAAATCAGCCATAAGGCGTCTGAGCCACACACACTCAACAGTCGCTGTGAAAGCTGCCCTATACTCAGCCTCACAACTGGAAGTGGCCACAGTAGGCTGCTTCTTGCTCAACCAAGATATACATGAGCTACCAAGCATGAAGCAAAAACCACTGGTGGACACACGAGTGTCATAGCAACCAGCCCAATCTGAGTCAGAAAAAGCATGCAAATCTGGCGGTAGTGATCCCCCCTTGGGATAAAACAACCCAAGTAGCCGAGTACCACTCAAGTAGCGAAAGATGCGCTTAACCGCTTTCCAATGTGTGACTCCTGGGCAATGCATAAACCTGCTCATCTGTGAGACAGCAAACTGAATATCTGGCCGAGTAATGCATAAGTAAATCAAGCATCCAACAGCCTGCTGATAGAGAACAGCATCAAATGCATCTCTAGCATCATGAAGACTCAATCGTAAACCTGTCTCCATAGGAGTGGCAATAGGCTTACAGTCTTCAAGGCCAAAACGCTGTAATAATGTGTCAATATATTTCGTTTGACACAAAGCCATTCCACCATCAACTTGCATAAACTGAATGCCCAAAGTGATGCAAATGCCCCAAATCAAACATCTCAAATGAGGCATGCAAATCAGCCTTGAAATCAGCAATATGCTTCTCAAGAGGACCAGTGAGCAGCATGTCGTCTACATAGACAACAATGATCAAAAGCACATCATTAGCACGCTTAACATATAAGGTGCTTTCAGTTGGATTGTTCTCAAAACCATGTGCAATCAAATAGGCATGTATTTTCTCATACCAAGCACGTGGTGCTTGCTTTAAACCATATAACGCCTTCTTTAACCTGCACACCTGGTTTTCATGCCCTTTCTGCACAAAGCCACGGGGCTGAAAAACATACACTTCTTCATGCAAGTCACCATTCAGAAATGTTGTTTTAATGTCCAACTGATGTACATTCCAACCATGATGGGCTGCAAGTGCACAAATGCTCCGAACAGTAGTCATACGGCATGTAGGTGCAAAGGTCTCATCAAAATCAATGCCTCTTTCCTGCGCATAACCCTTTGCAACAAGCCTAGCCTTATACCTATCAACTGTACCATCAGGTTTACGCTTCAGCTTGTATACCCACTTAGTGCCAATGGCCTTCTTGCCAGGAGGCAAGTCACATAAAGACCATGTACCATTCTTCATTATAGCATCATATTCAGATTGCATAGCAGCCATCCAATTTTCTGAATTTTCTGCTTCATAAAAAGAAACAGGCTCATTCTCATCACAGAGACTAGATGCAGCCATAGCATAGCAATCTGATGCAAAGGAGGTACTATGAGAGCCTGAACGAGTACGATATGACAAAGGTGCATCTAATTTGCTGTCACGCAAAGTTTGCACCAGCCATTTTGGCATAGTTTTTGCCTGTTCAATATCAGCTCTCTCATCAACAAGTGCATCATGTAAATCTGCATCAGAAATGGAATGATCTGCATCATCATATGAAACCTGCAAAGGCTGAGAAGTTGCCTCATTAGGACCAGCGCTAGCCTGTCCACCTGTAAAAAGAGGCATCAAAGTATCATACATGTCTTTGGAGCTAACAGATGTCTCCTTAGTACATGAAAGCAATGGCTGAATAGCATCTTCCACAAAGACAACATCACGGCTAACCAGAATGCGTTTAGTCTGTGGATGATACAGACGATAGCCTTTACTTTCAGAACTGTACCCAACAAAAATACATTTTACTGCCTTATCATCCATTTTTCTACGATGTTGTTCAGGCACTAATGCATATGCCAAACAACCAAAAACACGCAGATGAGCAACAGATGGCTTGCGGTCATGCCAAGCCTCATATGGAGTGATAGACTGCAACGCTTTCGTGGGACACCTGTTCAGTACATATGCTGCACACATGATAGCCTCAAGCCAGAAACTATGTGGTAAAGCCTGACTTTTGACCATGCACCTTGCCATCTCCATGAGTGACCTGTTCTTTCGTTCAGCAACTCCATTCTGTTGAGGTGTATACGGCACTGTACACTGGTGTTTTATCCCACGTTCAGCCAGGAATGCATTAAAATCTGAAGACATATGTTCCCCCCCTCGATCAAAACGGAGGGTGCCCATTTTACATGCTGACAGATTTTCAGCCAAAACCAAAAACTGTTTGAAGCACGTGAACACTTCGGACTTTGCTTTGAGTGGATATACCCATGCATGCCTGGAAAAATCATCAATGAAAGTCACGAAGTAAAGGTAATTTCCAAAAGAGGGTGTCTGCATAGGACCACAGACATCACTATGTACAAGCTGCAATTTCTGCATAGCCCGAACTGAACCATCTTTTGGAAAGGAAGAACGCTGCATTTTGCCCAAAATACAGCCTTCACAAACATGTTTTCCAGGTGCCTCAAGTTTGGGCAAAGAGGACACCATTTCAGATTTCTGCAGGCGTAACAAACTAGCAAAATTCAGATGACCAAAGCGTGCATGCCAAAGCTTTGCATCTGACATAGCCTGAGAATCATGAACTGCACATGCCAAATCATTCACAAATTTTTCATAGTCTATGAGCTTATACAGCCCACGACATAAAATGCCAGAAGCAATAATCACATCGCCATTTGAGAGATCATGGACTGTACACCTGTCATCAACGAATTTCACAACCAAGCCAATCTTGGCTAATGCAGAAACTGATAACAGGTTCTTTTTGATCCCTGGCACAAATAAAGCATCTGACAAAGTGAAAGAACTACCATCAGCAGTAGTCAGAATGATCTTACCAACTCCCATAACAGGATAAGAGGAGTTATTGGCGCATGTGACAGTATTCCCTGTAGGGGCAGGCTCGAGTGAAGAGAAGAAACTGCGCTGCGAGGTAATATGTTTGGTTGCCCCACTGTCAAAGTACCAAACATCTGAGTCTACTGCAGACATGCACTGATCATGAGAAGATGGGTCAAAACTGCAGACAGTAGTAAACGCCCATTCTTCTTCCTGCACAAGATTTGCAGACTCTGTTTTTGGTGTAGAGGCCTCTGCAACAACCATTCCAGCCTCTTTCTTCTTTGCCTCTTTAGCAGCCAGTTTTGGACAGTTCTTTATAATATGATCATTTCCTTTACAGTACTTGCAGAACAATTTCTGCTTTTCTGATTTCTTCTCATCTTTATCCTGGTTCTTCGATTGTGCAGCATTTGCAGATTTCTGCTTACTAGTAGAAGAGCTCCATTTTCCTTTGCCCTTCTGACTAGCCAGGAAAGCTTGATCTGCAACACGCATAATGGACCTGTTCTGCCTGGATTGATCTTCCTGCAACAAAACAGAGACTAGTTCCTCAAATGACAAGGCATTCGGATTGCCTTTCATCATCAATCGAAGAGTAGAGGCAAAACTCTGATATGAATCAGGAAGGCCATTCAGAACGGTCTGCACAAGTGAGCTATCTGGTATAACCTCATCAGCAGAAATCAATTGTTCCTTCAGGTCTTTGATCTTTGTAAGAAAACTATCCATCGAATCACCTTCATTCATGTGCTCACTCTCCAACTGTTTTCGGAGGTAAGCAACACGAGCCTCATTCCTAGCCTGGTACAAAGTGGTAAGTGTGTCCCAAGCATCCTTTGCTGTTCTGCAAGAGCGAATGTGAGGAATAATGGCACGTTTGACAGACAAAGCTATCAATGCATGTGCCTGGGCATCTCTGCCATCCCAACGAATCTGCTCTGCAGTAGGTGCAACAGAAACAGCAGCACGAACAGGAATCTGCGGAATATCATCTTCGACACCATCTTCATCAGCTCCAACACCTGTATTTGCAGTACCTGTCGTTACAGGTGTAACAGGACGTCTTTCAACACCCTGCACAATGTTCCACAATCCTTTTGCAACCAGTACATGTCGCATCATATAAGCCCATAATGGGTAGTTGGTACCATCCAACTTATCCTCAACAGCCAACATACGGAATACATCACTGCTTTCAGCCATGGCCGGTGACTAAAATACCTTGATGCAGAAAATTGATTGTATCTCAAAAAGTTGAACAGAACTACCCAGACGAGTTCTGCTAGACCTGTAGCAGACTTCGAGATGCTTAAACTGGCGAACAGAAACTGGTATATACCTTTGGCACAAAAGGACGAAATAGCCTGCACAAGCACTGCGATAGTGCGTTCGGAGGCCGAAACGAGCTCACCAAATTTTGTGCGAATCTGAGACTGCAAACGGAGGAGTGTCGACGGTGCCCTAGAAGAAGCAACGACCTGCTCTGATACCAATTGTTGGAGTTAGACGTCTGCGGAAGCACACGAACAGCACAAGGAAGAAGAAGAAGCTTGGAGCACAACACACAAGACTGAATGTATTACTAGAGAATGTACAAAGATAAGTAGCCCATTAGGGCAATAGGCGTATATACAAGCCGGGGGAAAAAAACCTCCTAAAGAGGGAAAAAAGTGCCCCGGCGGTCCTAGAGTGTTCACACACATCACTACCTAAATATATCAACAAGTCCATGAGCTTATATAGCCCGCAACATAAGATGCTAGAAGCAATAATAACATCGCCATTTGATAGATCATGAATTGTACATCTGTCACTAAGAAATTTGACAACCAAGCCAATCTTGGATAATGCTGAAATTGACAACAAATTTTTCTTGATCCCTAGCACAAACAAAACATCTGACAATGTGAAAGAACTACCATCAGTAGTAGTCAAAATGATCTTACCAACTCCCATTATAGGATAAGAGGAGTTATTAGCACATGTGATAGTATTCCTTGTAGAAGTAGGCTCAAGTGAACGAAGATGTTGCACTACTAGGAAATACGTTTGGTTGCCCCACTATTAAAGTATCTGAGTCTATTGTACACATACACTATTCATGAGAAGATGGTTCATAACTACGAATAGTTATAAACACCCATTCTTCATTCTACACAAGATCAACAAACTCTGTTTTGGGTATAGAGGTTGTTGGGATGTAAAGATCATGTGACCTTACCTCTATATTCATATATATACATCATATCTAAAGCATTTCCTCAAGAGAGATCATTATGTGGGTTTCGAGGCTCCCACACATGCATGCACGTCTCTTCTCTTCTTTCTCTCCCTCCATCTCCTCCTTGCTCCTCTTGTTTTTCACATCAAAGCCCTTCATTGGTATCAGAGATTGTTGAAGGTTCGTGTGCAAGAAGCTTCAATGGAAGCTTAGGTCACAAGAGGTGAATGTGCAAGTCGGCACCTCTCAAAAATTATTCAGTATTTTGGCTATAATTTGAGCTAGCAAGATCGGATTGGTGCATTTTAAAGTTATGTGCATAGGTGAGATATATATTTGTAACTTGATAGAAGGGTCTAGAACCTAGTTTGGAGTCTTAGACTGCCAAAAATTTGAAAAACGCAAACTGATGTAGAAGATGAATCTATAAACATTTGGATAGCATGTCAATTTTTGAGCTATAACTTGAATTTTACAAGTCGGATTCAAGCAATTCAACTTGTTGTGTGTAGTTTGGAAAAGAATCTACAACTTTCTAGAAGATATGTTTGCAAAAATGCAAATATAGAGTAGTAGTATTGTAGATGAAGGTGAAATTGACAACAAATGCTTTTTTTGTGTATATCTTGAGCTACACACCTCCGATTGAGGTGTTCTATATATCCTTATGTAGCCAAGAAAGAGTTCTTGAATTTTGTTGAAGAGTGTTCAAATTCAAAGGTTATAATCTCAGCAAAACATAGGGCATCATATTTTCACCATAAGAACCCTGTTACATTTGGAGGCTCATTTTGTTGTGGAACTTCTTTGAGATAGATTTTTTGGTGTGTGATCTCTTACTTTTAGAGCTTGAAGGCATTATCCATGTATGATCATTGTGGTAGCTCCTTCATATGAGAGTAGAGCATGGTCTTGTCATGTGTTTGGCATAAGAGTGATGGCACACTTGTTTCCTACCAGTTCGCTCATTCGCAGACATTAGAATTTTTCATATGTATTGTTCTTTATATATTGCACTTGTTGTATTGTTGTTTTAGGTCATTATTGTATATTTCTTTTATGTAATAGAAGAAGAACAAGAAGATCATTCTTCCTTGCCTCAATCTGTGTGTGTGTGCTCCTCTTTGTTTGTGAGTGTGTGTGTGTGTGTGAGCTCTCTTCCTTATCTCCTTCCTCCTGACATGGTATGCGAGTCAGTGTGGCTATAGAGAGATCATGGAGAAGGCTGATGGTGAAGAGTATGCAAGAAGGCATGGAGAAAGCGCGGTTCACAAATGACCTCATATTGCTACGAAAATTGGCATGAAGATAGAAGGCATCATCTCGACCTCTGTTTCAAGCCCGCAAGGGGGGACCCACTAAAAAACTAGGTGAATTTGCAAAATTGTATCTTGTGTCTTGTTCAGAAACACTCATATATTCTAGATCCAAAATTTCAAGCGGTTTTGTGTAGGCTTGCTACACAAAAACTGTGTTTTTCTAAGATCAAACTATCATGTCATAATGTGATAGTGTTCAAGCAGAAGTGTTGCTTGTAGTGTTTTGTAGTGTTGTGAGTTGTTGTAGAAATGGCAAACGTAGATGGAATGAGTCTGCTTATGAGCGATAAGTTGGACAAGAACAACTTCCATGTTTGGAGATTCAAGATGATGAATTTCTTGATGGGAAAAGGCTATTGCAAGTACATCAAAGGAGAGAATGAAAATGCTCTGCAGTTACTAGAGAGGAATTACACTACATACCAGTTAAGAGCATATGAAGAATGGAATCAAGGATCATGAAAGGTAATGTAGTGGCTACCTATTAGCATACAAGATAGCATGATTGGGCACGTAAAGGATGCCACGACTCTGAAAGAGGCTTGGAACAATTTGGTCACATTGTATGAGACCAATACAAAGGCACAAAAATTGCAACTCAAGAACGAGTTGCATACACTAAAAAAAAAGGGCATGTCGATAAGTGACTACACCCTAAAAATCAAAAGCATATGTGAGTCTCTTGCATCTATTGGCGTGAATGTAGATGATGATGATAAGGTGGAAGTGTGCCTTCATGGTTTAAGAGCTTCATATAAGCAATTCACAACTTCTATACAGACCAAGGAAAATATTCGGAATTATGTTGATCTGGTATCCATATTGATTGTTGAATAAAAGAATCTTGGTGAGGACTCAAACTCCCAAGGAGAATCTAGTTCTGATCGGGTATTCTACTCTGGCAGAGAAAGAGGTAGAGGTTTTGAAAGTGGAAGAGGAAATAGTAACCAAGACCAAGCCATTAATTTGATTAATCAAATGGTTGTAATCGAAAGTAGTGATCCTAGAGTTGAGAGTTGATTTCTCTAGATCCAAGGGCCCAAATTCATTCAAAAAAATATATAAACCCCCCTCCAAACTCCTAGAGCATCATTGTTAGGCATCCATAGGGCTCATGCTAGCTTACGATTTCCTTGAGATGATCACCCTCGGTTGAGCAAGTGACGATCCAAGGTGAGCTAGTATGAGTATAGTACCTATGTGTACTTGAGCCACGAAGACTCAAGGACTTGTACCAATGAGACTATACCTCAATTGCCATACAAGTGCATATAGTGGGATCTTTATCACACATTTAAATGTCAATCCTAAGGAGCGACTAACCAAGTGTATGAAGACGTGTGCGCACGTGATAGAGAATGAAGTGGTTTAGCTAATCACGCATGAGAAAAGACTACTACCTCTCACACCTACTGAAATACTGAAAGTGTTGCCGCAAGCCTCTTTTCAGCAGTTTTGGTATTTTGAGGTTTTCTCCCAGCCCAAAACTTCGAACATAGGCAATAGGGTACTCCTTTCGAAGCTCTCGACGAGACGCATCCAACGGTGGTGGTCCCACTCAATTCTGACCACTCTACTTCAATTTATGGCAGAAACAGTGAATTACGGGAGTCACAAACACCCGCGCCACAGCTTCTTCTAGCTTACGCACGCACTACAGCAGCTCAAAACAAAGGGGAAGGGGTAGATAACAGTCCTACACATGCATTTCAAGCATCACACACACATACAAGAGCAAAATGAAGATCAAAATCAGCAAGAAAGAGGCAAACTCGAAAATTCAGAAGTGCTCCTTCTTCACAATGGCAAAAAGTTCTTTACAAAGAGTCACTTTTGACTTATATACTAGTGCCCTAAGTTTGGTCCTTTCACACAAGAGACCGGCACTTTATTCACTAAAAGACTAATTTCCTACTATTGTACATGGGTAAATCACTAATCTTCTGTGGGGATGCATCTAGAGGACTCCTCTAGTGCATTTACAACGGAAAATATATACAAAAGTGGTTATGATACAAAAGTTGCGTGTCCAAATCGGAAAAATTTTGGGGCCCGTCTTTTTCTCTGCTTTGTGCGCTCTTTTAGCTCTGCAACACTCTCCCCCTCTTCGTCTCTGTCGTCCCTTGACAGACTTTGCTTCGCGAACGCGTCTCGTGGTTAGTGTTGCCTGATTCTTGATCTTGCATTACGTTTTAGAGGCGCTCAGCTTTTCTCCGCACGCTCCCCTTGGTCAGTACTGTCTGTAGTTAAACAGACATGCAGATTCGATGGCCTTCTTGATTCAAGCTCTACAACTCGAGAGCCTGATGCAGTTGTCTTGCCTGTTGACTTGGGTTGCCACGCACGCCACCAGTGACTAGGAATGTGCTGTTCTTAGTCACCCTCTTAAACTTTTCAGCCTCTACCCCTTTGTAACTTTTGGTCCTCTGATTTGTCCTGGTTGCACACATCTGACCCTGTTGTATTGCTTTGAGGCTGTTTACTTCTTTTCCACCGTGCATGACCTGGATGATTTCTCTTTTTGCCTGATGCGTGCCCCTGCGGGGCTCTGTGCAGAGATGGGTAATGCGCCCCTGCGGGGCTTCCTGCAGAGATGTGTATTTGTTGCACTGTCTTAGACTTTGATTTTCTTCTTCTTTTCTTTTTGCTTGATTGTCCCTCTACACGTCCCTCCTCCTGAACTCTGTCGTCCTCGACAGGCTTTCTGAGGCGACGTGTGTATGTTTGAATGGCGGTTTGCTCTCGTTTGTTCAGCAGATTTGCATGACATAACATGAATTCCTTCCATTGCTTTGACTTTACTCCGTCTTCTGGCGCCTGTCTGTGATCGGCAAAGAAACTTGTTTCGTAGGCCACCAGCCTTGGATTCAAATTGGAAGTCATTTTCACGAAAATTTCTGAATCCATTTCAAAGAAGCCGGTAAAGAATGCTTCTTCGAAAGTTTGCATATATGTCGATGGCAAAAACATAAGGCGAGAATAATACGCCATAATTGTGAGTCGGCTCG
The DNA here is from genome assembly GCA_020310875.1 of Ceratopteris richardii. Lineage (NCBI taxonomy): Eukaryota > Viridiplantae > Streptophyta > Polypodiopsida > Polypodiales > Pteridaceae > Ceratopteris > Ceratopteris richardii. Next base: position 32,273,595 of record CM035407.1, read on the forward strand.
GGATGGTTGATAAATCAAAAATAAGAGCCTCAGACCCTTGCGTAATGCCGATGAAATTCAAAAATGTATATTTAGCATGCTGAAACACCTTCAACACTGTAATGAGCATGCTAAATATTTTGTTGGTCATCTTGACGGCTAAGTCCAGAACTGTAGCATACCTTGCAATCCAAAATTCCATTGTCTTCACCATATATTCTTCTGTAGGTAAGTAATTATGTGGCGGACTAAGTAGTAACGGATAGTTAAGCCACTGATTATTGATATTGCCTTGACGCTGTCCTTCCCAAAATTGCGTCCAAGAGCGTATGCGGGGTACAGAACAAAAAGATGGATTTACCTGAAGCGCATATGGTGATGCTTCCCACTGTACCCGCAATGTCGGATTCTTCTCCAAAATTTTTCTTCGCCATATCGGATCCGCCTTCTCAAATTCCTCTTGAGTATAATTGAAAGTGTCATGCTGGAATTGAAGGTTGTGATCCGGATCTTTGTTCGTTGCAGACTTTATGTACATCCGCGTCTGTTCTTTAAGTAGACCATATGGTACATTGAATGGCTTCAAAATTTGATCTAATTGTTTGTTTTCTATTCGAGCTTCTTTCATTATCTGTATTATTTGATCTTCAAAATCAGCAGTGAGCTGGGACACCAGTAGTGCCCTTTCTGGTCTACTCAGTTCTGCAATTTCTCGTGTGTTAGGTTCTAATGGAACCTCCTTTTCCGCCCTTATTGGTGAATGATACAAAGGGGGAGAGAGAGGACGTACCTCTTCCTCCACAGTAGCCGTGGTCTCTGGTGGAACTACTGGTGTCCCCTGCTTTCCTGTTAGTTCTATCTGCTCCTGAAGCCGTTTGATGAGTTCCTCTTTATTCTTAAGTTCTTCTTCAACCTTTGTAATCTTTTCTTGATGTTTGATTAATTCCTGTGCAACGATGTTCATGTGATCTGTGTCTTCTTTGCACTGTCGGAAATAATCTTTCTCTGCTTTTTTCCATTTCTTGCGTAGAGCTGCCGTGTCATTCATATATCTTTGTTCCCATTCTGCAGTTGTCTCTTGCTCCTGTTTGATCTGATCTGCCATCCTGGTCAACTTTTCTTCCATGTCTTTTATATCCTCGTTTGATTTGTCTGTATCTGTCGGTGGTTGATCACTGAGGAGAGCTGTCATGAGCTCCTTGTTCCTGTCCCTTAAGTGGTCTGCTTCTTCCATGCTCACCTTGAGCTGTGATTCGAGTACCTTGCTACGAGCATGGATCCTTGTTTTCTCTTTTTCGGTCATGTCGAGTTTCTTCGTGAGCTCCAAAACTTGCTCTTTTAGTTTGGCATTTTCCGTTTCTAATATTCTGTACTGTGTTTTGGTCGTTTTTATTTCCTCGTGTTTCTTCAAAACTTGAGCTTCTGCTTTGGATAATTTCTTAGCCAGATTCATACCTTCTTTTTGAAGCTCCTGCTTTTCGAGCATGGCTTGGTCGTAATCTTCATCAGCATCAAGCATCAATTGTTGAGTGTCTAGTGCAGTGCGAATCATATCCTGCACCACAGGCTTGAGCCGAGCTATATCAACATTCAGCCATGTCTTTGGTATGTCCAGGGTTTCTCCTGTATGTACATCTTGTCCCTTCGCAACGTGGATCATTTCATTATGTGGTTGTCGGACCTGTAGTTGTACTTGCAATTCTGCATCATCTTCCACCACCTTACGAACCTTCGTGGCACTCCCTTGAAATGTGACATCCATTGGGGACGGTTCTGCCACAACCCTTAGTGGGGTGAAGGGTTCTTCGTCTTCTTGTCCTTCTTCCTGAGGCTTATCCTCTGATATCATTAAATGCTCCTCATCATCAGATTTGCAATCCTCGTTGTGGGTGGTGGAGGCATCTTTCGGTTGGATGGGGTGTTGCCCTTCTTCTTCTGCGTGCTTTTTGGTGGTACTTTGGTCTACCAGTGGTGATTGAGCGTTTTCCTTGTGGCCTGCTTGATCTTCGCCATAGTCTACTTCATTTAATTCGGCCCACTGGCCATCATCCTTCGATTCACTTTGAATATTTACATCCAATAATGATGTATTTTGCTTCTCTTGGTCGTCGGATCCAGAACTAGAGTTGTCTAGCCCAATTTCTCGATATCTATGTACCTTAGTAAGTTTGCCTTTTGGTTCCTTAGCTTTTGCGGACTGTTGATAATGATGTCCCTGCACTGGCAGATTAATTTGTCCTTCTGTATATTTGTGAGTCTCCTCCAGTGCTTGAGTTAATTCTTCTTCCGTGATCTTTTTATTCCCTTGAGGGGTGGTTGTAGGAAGTACATGTACTCTCTTTGTTTCTGGCACTTCCTCTTCTGCTTGTTGGGCTTCTCGAGGTCGTTTTGTGCCTCTCATTGTGCCTCTCATTTGGGGTCGCGAGCTTGTTTCTGCTTCTTCAACTTGCTTGCTTCCTTTCTTCTGTTTCGGTACAGTAGCTGCTTTGAAAAATTGAGCCAACTCCATTGAAGATGGCATTTCCCGTAAGAACTCGCGCATGCCCAATGCGTGGTAAATCATAATTGTTAGGGCAGTGGTCCCATTGAGGAATTTCTTATTTTCCCATTTCTTCTTCGCCTCGAACAATCTTTCTTGCACATAGGGTGTAAGGTTTACCTGGTTGCCGATCTGTTTTATGGCATGAGACAATAATTGCACAATGATCTTTTGAGGGGCCGTGTATCTATTCATACTCGGAAAGCAAAAGTGTTGGTGAATCAATCTGACTTCTTCTTCGATGTCCACCCTATTGATGTCGACGAAAGTTCTTGTTTTGGCTCCACGACTCTCTTCCTTGACCGTGTTGACACCATCCTTTTCCCATCCAAATGCTTCTTTGATTAAGTCGTGGGAAAATTGGATGACCACCCATTCTCCATTCTTGTCCATCACATTGGCTTCTGGTACCAATGGATCATGTAGTGCTGGTCGTAGAGTGTTCATGACTTGTGTACAGCGTTGGAAATCCGGTTTATAGATAGGTAGCTCAAAATATTTATGAATTCCTGCTTTCTTCATGATATCGATTGTGGATGGCAGTCCATGTAAAACTTTGAAGTCCTGGGACATGATCGGAAAGTGATGCTCTGTGTCCATGATCTTTATGTTGGCCAAGAAGAGATATTCCTCAACTGGCTGCTCATCTCTGAACCAATGGCCTTTCAGCTTTCGTAAGACATTGGGGAGGAAATTCTTGGACCTCCTCTTGTATTGTAGCTTCAGAGTCTTCAGAAGCCATCTGCACTTACAAGGAAAAGTGCATTAGCTTGAAAGGCTTTCATGAGACCATACAGTGTATTGTTGTGATTATGGTATCTCGTCACTCCGTTCCCCATTATTGCAAGAGTGGGATTTCTTACCGCCTCTTTTTATATTTTTCTCTAAAAGAAGACAATCATTAGTATAGCCGAGGCATAGTTTATGTACATAGTATGTCCATTCCTATCAGTTTAAAGCTAAGATCTAGTCTCATTTGGAGATCGTGCACCACTAGTTTGATAATGTACATCCTGTGCCGAATGCTTGGCCTTGTATTGCGGCCCTATCATGCTTACTTGAGGTGCATCAGACACTGCATGAGTGCAATCGGGTGTTTTATCTCCTCGATCATCCGCTCCTCGTGGTAGCTTTGGTTTCCAGATCCATTTTGAGAACACTGAGAGAGGTCGCTGGGTTTTCTCGATTCGTGCAGCTGCTCGTGTTCCATTTGCTTTATCCATTGTCCGAGTGAATTTGGCATTGCTTTGCGATTTTCTCTGATGACTCTTATGTGTTGATGATTTTTGCCTTGTCTGATGTGGTATTTCCTCCTTTGTCCTTACATTCTGTTTAGCTGCTTGTATGACCTTTTTGGGAATCCATATCTGATGTCGAGATCTTTGAGCTTCAAGCAAGGGCTTGGCAATCCATACTTGCACTGGCTCTTTTCGTCTGTAGTTCTTTGTAGCGGGTTTGGTGATGCCTGTTTCCTTCTTCAGAGCGCTTGTTGACGTTTCTTGACTCTGTATTTGATCCTTGCGTACCCACATATATTTGGGTGGTTCTCGATTCGAGTATCTGCTTATTGGTTTCCAATAGTACGATCTTTGGATGTTTTGAGCCTGTTTAGGAGAGCGCGTCTCCTCATTGGTTGGCTTATCCACAATTGCATTGGATAACTTCGACTCTATAGTGGATGTCGCTAAGTTTGAAGTTTCAGCTTCTATGCATTTGCTTCCTCAGAGGTAAGCATAGTTGATACTTTCTTCTGTCGTTTTTTGAATTTCCTCCGATCTTGGTATTAACATGGTTTGGTTACATGGTTTCTCTTCAAGCAAGCTGAAAATCTCTTTACACGCCTCTGTCTCAATGATCCAGTCGTGTCCTAGAATGAAGTCTTCTATCAAATCGTCATCTTCACATACTAGGACTCTTTGTTCCATGGAGGAATTTCCTAGGTGGAGGGATACATTCGTGGTTCCAATGCATTCTATGGTGTGACCTCCAATTCCTATTAATTGGGCTTTTGTGGGATTCAATTCTAATTGCAGCTCATCTGCTATTCTCTTTCGCATGCAGCTAAGGCCTGCTCCTGAGTCTATCAATGCATCTATCAATTTATACTCTGTCTTGCCAATCCCTAGGTTTAGGTAAGGTTGCGTTTTACACATACCCGTTGAATCATGATTTTTGACCTGATAGTTTGCCATAGGGATAGGCTCTTCTCCTTGGAGATAACGTTCATCTCTTTGCCTGATCCACTCTTTCCGTTTCCTAATGCGTTCTAGTGCTTCCTGTCGGGCTTCCTCTCGAATTCGTTCTTCTTCCTTTTTCCTATTTTGAGCTCCTAACAGCCGCGCTAGCATTTGATCAGTCAAGGGCTCCATGAATCGTCTTACTCTGCATCCACTGATGTAGTTGGGAAGAATGTCTCCGTCTAGAGTAGCGAGATTGACTGCACCACTAGTAGAGATTCGATTTATAATCAAAGGTCCGTATCCGCGTTTTTGTAGCTTCTTTGCATGTTGTTTTAGGGTGTATACTAGGACTAAGTCGCCTTCTTTTAGTCCCTTGTCCTTTATATGTGAATCATAATATGCCTTTTGTCTACGTTTAGCGGCATAAATGCCTGCTACAGCTTGCAATCTAGTCTCGTGCAACTTTTCAATTTGATCTAGTTGCTGGGACAATTCATGACCGTTCCACTCATATTGCTGGGCCACTTTCAATGTAGGTACCAAGAAGTCAATTGGCAAAATTGCATTCTGCCCATACACTAGATTGAAAGGTGTGGTTCCAATGGCCGTTTTATATGCCACTCGGAAGGCCCAAATTGCGTGATGCAATTGTTTGTCCCAATCTGACCTTCCATTATTGACAATCTTTGTCAATACAGTGCATAGTACCTTGTTGGAACTCTCAGCTTGTCCGTTAGCTTGAGGATGGTATGGGGCTGATTTTTTATGAATCACTAAAAAGTCATTCATTAGCGACTCAATGACTTCGTTTAGGAAATGCGTTCCTCGATCACTCACTATCTCAATTGGTAGTCCAAAGCGTGTGAAGATGTGCTCAAAGAGAAATTTTGCTGTAGTTTGAGCATCATTCTTCCTAGTGGCTTTTGCTTCTACCCACTTGGTTAAGTAGTCGGTGGCTACTATGACGTATTCCGCATGTGATCCTTTAGCCGATGGATTGATAGGTCCTATGAAATCAATACCCCACTTGGTAAATGCTCTTGCACAAACCATGGGTCTTAAAGGCATGTCGTCTCTTCGAATGGGATATTTCGCTCTCTGGCATGTTTCGCAGCTTCTCACATATGTCTCCGCATCCATATGTAGAGTTGGCCACCACAGACCTGCAAAGAGAATCATCTTGACCGTTCTGTCTGCTGAAAAATGTCCTCCCGCAGCTCCGGCGTGTGCCATTTCTAATATGGGAAGATATTCTCCTTCATGCACGCACAATCTGAGTTGATTGTCTTTTCCTCTTCTAAACAATTGTTTTCCCATTATCACATAATCCTTGCTCATTTCTTCTAGGGATCGCTTTCTTGCTAAACTAGCTCCTATTTCGTGCTCTTTCGTTGCTTCTGTTCATCCTCCTCAACACATCTTAATAAGACACCGTTGGGTTCCTTATAATACATGCTTCCAGCAACAATGTGTAAATTTCTTGTTTGGAGAATCTCTTTTTTGCTATCCTTATTCATTGGGTGTTGAGGGCCATGGGTGAGTATGGGAATTAATCGTTCCGCCCACTTTGGACATACTTCAAGATTAAAAAAATACGTATCTGGTAAATCATCCGGTACTCCGCTAGGTGGTTCTCCATGCGTTAGCCTTGAAAGGTGATCTGCTCTTACATGTGTGTTTCCTTTTTTGACTATTACCTCAAAGTCGAACTCCATTAATAACAAGAACCATCGTACCAATCTTCCCGTGTTGCAAGGCTTATTGACTAAATACAACAAAGCCTGATGGTCAATGAAGAACTTGAATTTGTTGGCTAAGAGGTAGTGTCTAAACTTCTTCACTGCATAAACCATTCCTAAGCCTTCCCTTTCAGTAGTCGTATAATTTCTTTCTGCTTGGTTTAATTGTCTACTCGCATAAGCGATTGGATGGTCAAGCTTCCCTTCGTCAGGTGGTTGAGCTAGGATACATCCAATGGCATAGTTCGAAGCATCCACATGAATATGAAAAGGCTTGCTCCAGTTGGGTGATTTTAGAATTGGGGCTGTACTCAGCCGCTTCTTAAGCTCGTTGAAGGCCTTCTCACACTCGTCTGTCCAAGTGAACTGAGTCAATAGACCATATAAAGGCTTAGCTATTATGGCATACATGTGAATAAACCTACGGTAATATCCACAGTGTCCCATAAAGGCTTGTACTTCCTTTGCATTCCTAGGTCTTGGTAGCTCTAAGATAACTTTAATCTTTTCTTCGTCCGTGGATATTCCATTCTTTGAAACGATGTGTCCTAGGATTTTTCCTTGTCGCACCATGAAGACACATTTCTCAGGGTTCAAACAAACTCTATACTGTCTACATTTATTGAATATTTTTCTCAGTTCTGGTATATGGTCTGGTCGTCGATTTGAGTATGTACACAGATCATCTACGTATACTTCCATACTTTTTCTCAGAAATTCTTTGAATACATGACACATCAGTCGTTGGAAGGTGGTTGGCGCATTAGTGAGCCCGAAAGGCATCACTCTAAATGCATAGATTCCCCATTCAGTCGCGAATGCGGTTTTATGCTGGTCCTCAGTTGCAATAGCTACTTGGTTGTAACCAGAGAATCCATCCAAGAAGCTATAGACCTCCTTGCCGGCAACTCTTTCCAAAAGATGGTCTGTGATGGGTAAAGGCAAACTATCACGTATAGTTGCTGCATTTACTTTTTTCAAGTTGATACACACCCTTAGTTTTCCGTTTTTCTTGGGCACTACTACTAGCGGCGATACCCATTCTGTGTGTTCAATCTCATAAATGAATCCTGCCGCTAGTAATTTGTCAATTTCTTCCTTTATTTTTGCTGCGTAAACTTCATTATACGTATAAGGGCGTTGTTTAGAAGGTTTTGCATCTGATGTCATAGGGATTCGATGAGCGCATATGCTGGGTTCTACACCCTTGAGGTCTTTGTACGTCCAAGCAAACACGTCTCGATATTCTCGGATGAGTCGTATGAGATCCTCTTCTTCCTCTTCCGATACGTCTTTCCCAATATACGTGCACCTCTCTTCTCCGTCTTCTATCGTTACAACAACTTTCTTGGTTTGTTCCTTGTTGTCATAGGCTTCTCCATCCCGGGCCTCTCGTTTAGGCATTTGAGTGGCTATCTTTCTTTCTTCCACTTCGTATCTTTTAAAATGTTCTAGAACTTCGAAATGGTCTGGTTCCGGTTCCACTTTACTCGTGTCCTCCCCATGCTCGTGTATTATTGGGATGGTTTCGATTGCTAAGACTTTTGTTGGTCTTTCTTTTGATTCCTTTTGCATGGTTTCTAAATATTGTTCCTCAGAGTCAAACTCTGGTTCCATTTCTATGCTTTCATACTCTTCTTTCCACTCTTCCTCTACAATTTCCCCTGCTTCTACTTCTTGGAGGACAACCATGTAGAGGTTCACATCATATCCTTCCTCGTCTATACAATCGTTCATCGTCAATACTTCCTCATTCACACACACATCTAATGTGGCTAGGATTTCCATCCAGCCATGTGGTTCGAAGAGTTCATCTGAAAAAATTTGAGGCATGTAATCGGGGTCTTCTATCGATCGATAGTTAGGGTGCCCTATTGGCCACATTTGTTTTTTACACTCCTCCTTCTTTGCTTCTTTGCACATCCACAACTGGGCATCCTCGTGCATCCAAGATTGGTCACTTGATCCAGGACTGTGAATGGATAGGTCATCTTCTTCTTTGTGGACTGGATTCCATTGTATTGGAGGGACATCCCGATAAGCGAATGTGTGCAAATTTATCTTGGTAGTGTTCCCTTGATGTTGGAGATATAATGAATCTCTGCCCCAATCTTGTACGACTCGCATCTATCTCATGAAGGGTCGTCCTAATATCATCTCATAATTGTTTGCCTTTTCGAACTTACATATGGCCAGTGTGTGTTCAAATTCCACTCCACACGTGGTTAACTTAATTCCTTCTAATATTCCTAGGGGTCTCTCCACATGACCGTCTGCTAACTGGAGTTTCATGCAAGTGGGTCGTAAGGCTGGTTTTCCCCACTTTTCCCAAATCTCCTTCGTTGCAATTCCTACCCCAGCTCCTGTGTCTAAGATAGCTTTGGTCATGTACCCATTGTAGATGACAGGTAAACAGGTATTCCCTTCATCCCCTTCACTGAACTCTCCTACTTTATCGACTGGAACCTGTATTGTGGACTTATTTTCCAGTTCCTTTTCTTTTGATCCTCCATTCTTTGGTAGTGGTTTCAATTGATCTGCCATTTGCTTCCATAACTGGGGTTTAAGTCGAAGCAAATCTTCCACCGTTAATTGGCAATGTACTTTTGTTTTCTTTAACTCTGTTAAGTTATGCGAACTCTCTTTTCCTTTTCCTATTCCTTTTCCATGCACCGTGGGTGCTCGTATTACCACTGACTCTCTTTCGTACTCTCCCATATAGTTAGGCAATGTTGAAATGCTTATGGTCTCCTCTCTACCTCTATCGAGTCTTGAGATCTCTTCGTAGACCTCCTCGAGGTTAGGGTGGGGTTGACAGTCTTCCACATCTATTTCATCAAATGGTGGTGGATCGACACCATTCTTCTTCCATTGTTCTTCTCTGATTCTATCCCACAAGTCCTTGGGCCATTCTGCTTCTAAGTCTGGTATGGCTGACACAGGGCCATCTTGTGCTGTCTCTTGTTCACCTTGGGAATCTTCTTTTCTCAATTCTTTATCCTTTGGTTTGATGTACTCTTCATAAGGTTCCTGTGCAATCCTTGTCTCTGGTAGAGTTGGGATAGTCTTTTCTAGGGTTGTTTGTGCTACTTCTATGAGTTTTCTGCATATGGCTAGTCTTTCCTTTTCTAATTCCCCTCTAGGGTAGATTTTTTCATGTTGCTCTATGTTCGGTCCCATTTTGATTCTAGCTTGGTACGCTTTTAGCCACATATCCAAGTCGTCTGGCTTTGGGTCTGCTAGAATTGATCCGGGCTTCTCCCTATCTGAGCTAGGTTCGATTAGCTCAGGAGTTTCCTTAGACTTCCCTTGTTCTTTGTGTTTACTTGATTTTGCAGTTTGCTTTTTACTGTTTGTGCTCTTGTTCTTTGCCCATTTATCCTTGAGTTTCTCTCGTCTTTCTTTCCATTTCTGAGCTTTTGTGTTGCGGGAATTTTCACATGGGTCCTCGGAATCTTCCACTATCTGAGTTGAAGGGCTTATTTTCGTGTTGTTTTTTTGTTCCTCTTCTGATTGTTGTTCTTTTTGTTGTTTTGTTTGGGCTCTAGTGATAGCTTTTAGTGGCACTGTGTACTCCTTATCACTTCCCGATTCTTCTATGACCTCTATTACATTGATTGGTGTAGAACCTTGGTTTTTTACCGGATTCTTAGGGCAATCCCTAAAAAGATGTTCCTTTCCGCAATCACTGCAATATCCTTCCCAGATTCTAGGTGGTGGAGGGTTGTATGGTCGAGGGCACTCTCTAATGAAATGGTCTCCTCCACATCTATAGCATGGTCCTCTCTGTACTGGTGGTCTACTGGGTGGTCTCATGGGTTGTGGTGCTTTAGGAGCTGTATACATTAGAGTGGAAGTCTCTGCTCCATAAGTCTGATCATAGCCTTCATACCCATAGTATGTAGTCTCATATGCCGGTTCGTACTCCATCATGTAGGCTTCATACGGATAGTACTCACTTGGTAGGGCTTCGTATCCAAGGTTTGTTGATTCTATCTGGGTTATTGTCGTGGCTGGTACTATAGCTCTTTCTAGATTTTCTTTTGGTTGCGCATACTTTACTGGTACTACTTGTTGACGTTGCGACGGTTGGGGTCCTAGCACTGGTTGTGGTGGTGGGTATGGTGTCTGTTCAATTGGTCTAGGTACTCCCGTCTGTGTTGGATAAGGGTTGTATCTTGGGATCTCTCTATTCGGGTCTCTAGGTGGATATCCATACGGTCGATACTGAGGTGGTTGGAAAGGGCGTGTTTGCCTATTAAAAGGACAGTTCTCAGTAGTGTGATTAGTGTATTTCTGTTCTATGTGACAGTACCAAGAAGTCCCTTGTTGTTGCTGCCTGTTGTATGGATAAGCTGGTTGTGCACCGCCCCCTCCTCGAACACACAGGTGAGTGGGGTGATCTCCTCCACATAAGCTACATCTCCGTAGCATAGGCAATCTTTGAGCTGGGTGTTGATAAGCTCTTTGCCCCTGTGCCCCTAATTTCTTGACTAATAGCTCTGCTAATTCTTCCACGTGACTGGGGTTAGAAGAAATGGCACTCCTTGAATCGTCCGATTTAGCGTGGCTGGACTTGCTGTTGAGGTCCTCAGCTAAGTTATCTTCCAAATCAATACACTCCTGAAGACACTCACTCAAGGTTTGTAGTCTTTTCACATACACTAGTGTTCTTAAGGTTCCGTTAGTGAGCCCATCCAAAAATAATGAAATCATTTTTTGTTGAGTCAGTCTCTCTGTCACTGGGCATCTATCCACGTACTGGTTGAACCTTCTGGCGGCATTCTTCACCGTTTCATTAGGATTTTGTTTGAAGCTGTGAATTAGCGAAGCTAAATTGTGTTTGATTCCCCTCTTAGTGAATTCTCCTATGAATTCTTGAAAAAATTGTTCCATGTTTCCAAACTGATTGGGATCTAAGGGTTGGAACCAGGTCAGGGCTGTTCCTATGAGGGTGAGTCCAAACGCCTCATACTGTACAAAGAAGTCGTCCACTTGTTCTGCTCTTAGGACTTGTTTGAATTCAGCAATGTGATCATATGGTTCTCCTGATCCATCATAAGGGTTTCTTACACACTTAGCCACTTGAATAGGTCTCAGCCTTCTAACCGGTTCAGGTGGTCTGGGCATCACAGGAAGAATAGGGACAGCTGGTCGTATTGGTGGCATTCCAGGCTGTCTTCCTATCGGTGGTTGTGGTCTTACTGGTGGTCTGTACTGGTTTCCTATCCCTAGTTGGGTCTGATAGTGTGCTTGTACTCCTGGCGTGGCAAATTGTACATGAGCATGATTAGGTACGCTCCTATGGCTTGTCTGTCCTGATGCAGTATTTTCTGTTTCTTCTTGATTTCCAAATGGATTTTGTGAGGTTGTTGCCTGCTCTCTCTGAGGAAACACGGGTGTACCCATATATCTTAATCGAGACCTGTCTAAGATACTCACAGGCCAATACCTTCTTTGATCTTTATCTAGATATGTGAGTCTAGTCTCATCATCCGGGTCTTTCAGTTCATAGAATGTCATGGGGTTCTCTTCTCTCCCTGGAACAGGTGAATCGGTTTGCAACAGTAAGTTTGATCCGTGAACCATATAGACTTCTAACAAATAGTCGTCTTGAGGTATCAAGTCACCTCTCAAGACACGTGACACTCGGGATTTGCCTCGAGGGGTGGTCACAAACTCTTCTGGTTGTGTCCTGCCTAGGTTTTCAGGGTCTGAGAGTTCCCCTCTTTCATTGATCCTTTCCGGGAATTCGGTTACAATGTAGATGTGACCAACTTTGTCAACATATGCACCTCCTTCGTATTTGACGGCTGGTCGGGGCACAATTGTGGCATCCTGGGAAATTACCATCCTGGCCACAGACCTATTTAAGCCATCCAGGTAGATTGGAATCTCCTGGGCATTGGTGGACACATACTGTAAGGAAGTACGGTAGTCCCCCTCCACAGTAGTCATGAAGCTTCTCGTTGGTGTGGGACCTTGCATGTCTTCCGAAGCCATGTGTAATTCCTCTTCCGAGTCACTAGAGGTTTCTAAGTAAACGGAGTGATGACTAGCCTGGGCAGTACTTCCTACTGAAGATATGATACTCCTTCGACTACTTAGAACTCTTCCTGACCTCAAGTTCATTCACTCTCCCAAGCCTCTCTTTATGCTTCTTAGATTCCCCTTGGGTAGCTCTCCCAATGACTCAATTTGTCTGCCAAGAGAAGGGTTTAATCTGGGCGATACCACTTCCTGACGATACTACTCTCGGCGATACTGCACTGACCGCGATACGATACCAGAGGTCTATGCAATACGATACCAGACACCCAGACGATACGATATCAATCTCGTGTCGCGATACTATCCCAGAAAACAAACGATACGACACCTCAGCTATGCACGATACGATACCTGAAAATCTCGGCGATACGATGCTAATGACAGTGTCGCGATACTGTCCTGATGAACAGGCGATACGATACCAGATATAGTGTCGCGATACTCCACTGGGAAATATGGCGATACGATACTGACAAGGATCGACGATACGATACCAGAGGTCTCAGGCGATACGATCTCACCGTGATGGGTGCGATCGCGATACCAATCTTGGCGACACGATACCACTACAGTGTCGTGATACCAAGATAAGCAATCGACGATACGACACTAGGGGAGGGCCCGATCGCGATACTCAAGTAGTGTCGCGATACCAAAGTATCAAGCGATACGATACCACCCGGTAAAGTGAGGTCGCGATACTAAAAACTTTAGGCGATACGACACCACAATGGTGTCGCGACACCAAGTGTTAGTACCAGACGATACGATACCAGGGATCGGACACGATCGCGATACCAACTCGGTGTCGCGATACCGAAATAGTGTCGCGATACCAAGACTGATATCCAACGATACGACACCTCTGGCGAGTGTCGCGATACAAGGGAATTTTGGTATCGCGATACCAAAACTCAACCGATCGCGATACTCAAGCCAAAAGGTCTCCAAACTTGAAAATTTTTATACCCCCTTGCACCTTTCACCCCTCTCCTCACTCCTAAGCCTCTGTCTCTCACAAAATATGCAATTACTCAAAAATTTTCCCCCCCGCGATACTGCGCATTCCTTTTAATCATTTGTTTATGCAAGTTTAGAGAGTTTTAGGTATTAAATCTTAATGGGGACTCACCTTGGGTCTATCTAGTTTGCTTCTTGATCTTCTGCACAAGCTTTGAAGCTCTCTTTTGCACGATACCAACCTCACGATACCAGTCGCTGCTCGCCACGATACTGAAACACTGGGAAGTGTCGTTTGAAATGAAAATTTTTTGGTTTTTATAGTTTTTTGAACAGAACTTGAATTTTGGGTATTTTTGGTGATTTTTTTTGGGGATTTTGGCCTACTCCTACTCCTCTTCTCCTTACTTCTCCTCTCCTTCTAACCTAACCCTAACTCCTTCTTCTCTTCCCTCCTCCTAGACCTAAACCTAAAACTTATCACACACACCTAGAAGATGAGAAGTGACAAGTGCTGAAATGGTGGACTACTTGCCAATGGACAAATTTGCGTCTACAAGTACGATTCGATCACACTCGGTCTATAACCATCACGAAGACACCTCGGTTAAGTGACTCCCCGGCAACGGCGCCAAAAACGTGTGTACTTGAGCCACGAAGACTCAAGGACTTGTACCAATGAGACTATACCTCAATTGCTATACAAGTGCATATAGTGGGATCTTTATCACACATTTAAATGTCAATCCTAAGGAGCGACTAACCAAGTGTATGAAGACGTGTGCGCACGTGATAGAGAATGAAGTGGTTTAGCTAATCACGCATGAGAAAAGACTACTACCTCTCACACCTACTGAAATACTGAAAGTGTTGCCGCAAGCTTTTTTTCAGCAGTTTTGGTATTTTGATGTTTTCTCCCAGCTCAGAACTTCGAACATAGGCAATAGGGTACTCGTTTCGAAGCTCTCGACGAGACGCATCCAACGGTCGTGGTTTCACTCAATTCTGACCACTCTGCTTCAAGTTATGGCAGAAACAGTGAATTACGGGAGTCACAAACACCCGCGCCACAACTTTTTCTAGCTTACGCACGCACTACAGCAGCTCAAAACAAAGGGGAAGGGGTAGATAACAGTCCTACACATGCATTTCAAGCATCACACACACATACAAGAGCAAAATGAAGATCAAAATCAGCAAGAAAGAGGCAAACTCGAAAATTCAGAAGTGCTCCTTCTTCACAATGGCAAAAAGTTCTTTACAAAGAGTCACTTTTGACTTATATACTAGTGCCCTAAGTTTGGTCCTTTCCCACAAGAGACCGGCACTTTATTCACTAAAAGACTAATTTCCTACTATTGTACATGGGTAAATCACTAATCTTCTGTGGGGATGCATCTACAGGACTCCTCTAGTGCATTTACAACGGAAAATATATACAAAAGTGGTTATGATACAAAAGTTGCGTGTCCAAATCGGAAAAATTTTGGGGCCCGTCTTTTTCTCTGCTTTGTGCGCTCTTTTAGCTCTGCAACAACCTAGTTTCAAATTTAAGTTAGAACTCCAATCTAGGATAGGCTCTTGAAACCAGCATCTCTATCTTGACTCACCCTCGGTGGAGCGTGTGAGTGAGTTGGAGCTGATTTTAATGAGTCTTAGACTTCTTTAGTTAGACGTTACGAGCCTAAACATACATAGGGTCACTGGAGTGGAACTCACCTTCTTACGTGTGACATTCAGTTGAACTGTCATGGTTTGAGGGTCGGAACCACCTTTGATCAGTAGACTGCCTAGCTTGACGTACCACGACGATCTCATACATGTATCTTAATTCAAATCCTTTTAATTCATGTCACTTGTCTCTTGTCTCTTGTCTCCTCTCTCAGTCTCTTAAGTATTTTTACATGTCTTCTATTTCTTCTATGTGTGAGAAGGCTCCGCAGTATTGCGTTGAACCAGTGAGGATGTTTCTTTGAGCTTGTGAGTAAACTCTATCATCATAATTCACTTGCATGCATATAATCCATACATACCCATACATATTGATTAGTTTCTGAAAGTGTATTAGAAGCTCCAATATTGGACCATTCTTCCTTTCGAAACTGGTTTATGTGTAAGGATTCCATCTATTCACGCGCTGCATACATATCATCCAAAGAAGACTATGCATATGAATTAGAATTAGGAAGTCTTTAAGAAGCTCCTTCAATGGACCATTCTTCTTTCCAAATTTGTTTCGTGTGTATGGTTCTCTTTCATTCTTATCATTCATGTTCATAAATCTAACTTGCACTCCTACTTTCCCATTCCCATAATCATTTCAATATCTCTCTCTTCTCTATACTCAACATTAATTTCACTTTCATGTCCTTAAACCATCCAACATTCATTAGCTTCATACACCCTGTGTGTGCCACGACCGGACCCGATCCACCCGGATTGCGATCACCTCCACATTTGAACCCGACGTGAAACGCTTCGTGGCATTTGCTTCTGATCTTGTTGGGAGGTTGTGATCTGTATCCTTTGTTTCATCCTCATCATATAATCATTATCAGTCTTAAGTGTTGCACTGGATTTCTCACAGTATAGTGCACATCTTCTTCGTGAAGTAAACGCATTTGTGAGAGATCTAGAGCATCGTGCATCACTTGCTTATTCACATAAGATGGAGGAAGGATTCAAATCCCTTATTGTTGAGAAACAAGGCCAAAGAATAGTCTCTTCTATGTTGAGAGAGAAGGGAAAATTCAATGGCATCAACATCACAAGCTACTTAGATTTGTTTGAAGAGCAAGCTATGATTTTTGGTCTTCCCGAAGATCTTTTGATATCATTCTTTGAACGAATTGTTGATAGCTCTATCATAAACCGTGTCACTCAATATGATAGTCTTCCTTGGAGTAATTTTAGAAAGGAGATGCTCAAAGAATTCTATCTTGAAGATTATAGCCAACATAATCGAGATGGATTCTTACGATGGGTCAATTCTCCAAAGCCTAGTAGCTCTATTACTCACTTACAAAATGAGTATATTAGATGCTATGAACAACTTCCTGATGAGCATAAGATAACTTTGGAACCTGATCTTGTGATCAATTTTCTTAAACTTCTTCATCCTGAAACTAGTAGGGAAGTTGAACGGCAATTAGAAGAACCAGCTAAGCGCTATGGTCTTACTGACAATTGGCAAAAAGTGCGTAAAGTAGTAGAGGCTGTAGCCCATAGACATCAAAGACAATCCATGCTTTATGAGCAAACTAGTCTTCCTCAAGCTAGCCTTCCACAAACTAAGGAGCAAGTTAGAGAACAATCCCATGCTATGCTTTTTGACTCTACTCATATTCCTCAAATGATGGAGCCTACTCAAGGTTTTAAAGTAGAGCCAAATAAAAGTGTAATTGAACAATCTCAAGTGGAAATTCTCACTAAGCAAATGGAAAGTCTTATTGCTACACAATCCAATTTGGCCAAGACTATAGATGCTTTACAATCTAATTACACCAAAACTTTCCAAAATCAAATGAACCCAATGACTTTTCAAGAGCCTAATCAACATGTTATAGCTACCAATCAAAATCCACAAGTAGCTCCTACTCAAGCATATCAGGTTCCTCCAATGCATAATCCTTCAATGCAAAATCCTCATCCTCATGTGCAAAATCCTCAAATGTATCAAAACATGTATCCTCAAGCTTCTCAAATAGCTTTTCAAAATCCTCAAAATCAAAATTTTCAAAATCATCAACCGTATAATATGGAAGCTCCTCTTGCACCTCAAGTACCACATGTTGCTCCCCAAACTCCTCAAATACATCAATTGCCTTATCAAAATCCTAATTATCCTGTTCAAGCAATACCTTATCAACAAAATCCTCAATTTCAAAATTTCCCACCACAAGTTAATCAAAATCCTCAAAATCAAAATGGTTTTGTGTGTGGCCCTCGTAGGTGTCCTTGGTGTGATTCGTTAGAGCACTTTTTGAGAGATTGTGAACTATCGAAGGTTGCGAAAGAGCAACGACTAGTAATAGACATAGACAAGAAAATATGTGACTATCGATCTAGGATACCTTTGCAAGGAAATTATGGTAAGGGAGGAATGAAAAAACACTATGAAAATATAACCATAACGGATGTAGGAACTAGAGGAGTGAAACTAGAAGCTCTTGACGAACAACAAGTAGAATCAAGTAAACCCACAAAGGAAGTTGACTTTTCCATAGAGGCTTTAGTAAGAGCACGAGATGAGATTAGGAGAATAACGGCTTAGGAGTCACCGATAGAAGATCAATCTCTTATTTCTCACATATCCAATGTAGAAGAAAAACGAAAAAGAGATGAAGCTGAGCCTAGTGAAAGAAGAGTGACTCGAAAACAAACCTCAGAGGGAATAGAAACAATCATACAGCAAGGAGAAACATCACAATCTAAAGATAAAAAACAAGAATCAAAACCCAATGAACAAAAACAAGAGGAGAAACAAAAAGGGAAGAAGACAAAGCAAAGAAAAACAGAACCAAAGCCTTTAGATAAACAAGAACAATCAAAACAAACTGAAGACCAAACATGAGAACATGAACAAAAACAAGATTCTGAGCAAAAACAAAAGAAACCAAAGAGAAAACCTAAAGCCATCTTGATTTCAGAAATTGAGAGAAAAATAGATCCTATGGAGATTTTAGATGACATTTTGCTTAAGAGTCAAGTGACTATGTCTTTAGAACAAGTTTTCTCTATTGCAAAGCCTATTTTTAAAGATAACTTTATTGGCCTAATTAAAAGGAAGAGGTTTCCGCTTAATCTAGATACTAAGATGCAAGATTCTCTAGATCAAGATCAAGCTATGAATGAAGCCTTAAACTTTGATGAATCTGATGAAGAGGACTTTGATGATGATGAAGTAAATGTTAATAAAAATTTCTTAGGACCTATTCAACCTGACCATGAAAATCATGAAAACAATCTTGAAAGTCACTTTAAAAGAACATTTTGATCTAGAGGTACATCAGAGATGCTTGTTAAAATAGGAAATGATAAGAACACTATCACTGTAAATGTGATTAGTAGATTCCGGCTCTGAAATTAATGTGATTTCAAGAGAAGTCTATGATAAGTTTCGATGGCCCATAGATAAAGATTGTGGATGGCGTATGAGAACTGCAGATAATGGTGTAGGTACCCTGTATGGAGCTTGTCTAGTGTGCCCATATCCATAGGAGGAATCACAGAAGAGTTTCACTTTTTTATTCAAGATAATTGCTCCTATGAAGTTCTCTTAGGCCAACCCTTTATTTGTGAGAGTCGTATGGAAACTGTTAAAGTGTTGATCTAGCGATGCTGTGTTACTGACAAACGCAAGTCGTTATCGAACAAAGATTAACGTAATACAGAGCTTCACCGTAAACTATGGTTAACTCTAATTATCATTACCGTAAGACATTACCAGATCGTCGTGGGTTCTTGGGAGTGGTAGGGGTCTGTTAAACAGAGGCCCTGTACTATTTTCCCAAATCTTCGTTACAACATCAAGCGTGACTACTCGTCTAGCTCAGTTACTAATCAACATCAATACTTGGTTCTTAGATTCCTACGTCCGAAATTCTCCAGATCAGTTTACTCGAAGAACAGAACAATTATCCCTTCTACAGATTCATGAACATATAATATATCAAACAGAGTGAATCAGACAGATTCACTCACCACAATACTTCCCGAGACATTCAATTAAAAGTTACATTTACCAAAAGCAATAATCTGTATCAAATCAACTTATGTAGTACTACATTCACTTATACTAACTCAGGGTACTTCAACGGTCGAAGAGCACACAATCTTACGATACGAAAACAGTACTCAACCACATAACCTGACATTTAACATTCACTACGGTGAACTTCAGTATGAGCAGGCGACGCAGACAGAACAGAAATCAACACGAACAATACTCAGAGCTTCACCATAGTGTAAGTAAACTCTGACAATCTCAGAAAGGGCATCCCTCTCTCCCTCTCTCTCTCTAAAACCATATACACAAGCGTCTCTCTCGCCATTCTCTTTACATTGTTTTATATATCTTTTTTCAAGATGCGCGTTGTGGTCGTGATCCGAAGCAAAGTCTTGTAAATCAAATCACAAGCACCAACTTAAATCGCTATTAAAGATGACTCTTATGTGTGTCTCGTCCAAGATCCATACTAGCAACTCATCTAATACCGGTGAGCTCTACCCTTGACTGTAGGTCCATTGCATGTGTGTCTAGTATTCTTTTTGATTGCTTCACTAGTCTGAGTACCTGCAAAACCCTTAGTATAAGTATGTATGTATTCACTTATGTGCATTTTAAAGATGTTGATTATGTGCTAATGAATGTATATGAATGTATGTAATATGTGTGTATGGCAAGAGACTACTCTAACGTGGGGACTTTATATGGAAATGAAGTAGTGTCAATATACGTGGAAGGATGTGCTTGCGTTTTTTTCGTTTTCCTTTTAGTAACGAAGGAGAGCTGGAAAGAGGAGGCACGAGAGAGTTCCCGGTTGCTGTTCGAAGAGAGAAGAATGAAGGATAGTCGGAGGTTATCAGACAGTTTTTTTTTTCTCCTCGGCGGTCTTCTTCCACTCGCTTGATGGCTCCTCCTTATTTGGACTTCTATCCGTGATGGAAAAACGTGTTCTGTTACCCGGGTGATCAGTCGTGTTTGCAGTAGGAGTCCCTTCTCTTCAGCTCCCCGCTCTCTGTATAAAGACCTTGTTTCACAGTGTGAGGACAAAGACAATCCTAATCCAGTTACTGTCATAACTGGATTCTTATTATGTGTTAAAGATCAATCATGGGAAGAGGCTCGTAGTTATCGAGCACTAGTTTCGTGAAGAGGACATAGATTGATCACTTGTTGTAGCTCAGCAATCTAGATAGGAAGACAATAACGGAGAAACAAGGGCTTTGAAGAAGTCTGGGAATAGTGAACAACAAAGGCAGAGGGAGGTCAAACGTCTCGAGGCAACCACATAGGGCACAAACATTGCGAATATGATTCTGGAAAAAGGGGAAACTCTCAAATAATGGTACAGATGAAAGGGAAAAGCTGGTCTTTAGAGCCGAATATGGAGAAGAGTTCAGGGAGGTTTTTGGGGCTGGCAAGCTTCTGTTGAATCAGAAGGATCTGTGGCTTCGAATAACTGGGACATAGCACAAGACAATACAGGGACAGGGATTCGATCAGGGAGATGACTTGAGCCAAATTTTGTTGTCAGCTCCGTGTATTTATGAAGTGGACAGAGGTTTAAAGGGGTTGACCAGCCCATTGCAGTCATATATATGTGGTTTGCGGAATCAGCCATGGCAAATGCCTTTTTCATGGAAATTCATTGTGGTCGCTTCTTGGGTTATGTACCTTCTCTACCACAACACCCTGCACTAGCAGAGCCCCCGAAAGAGAGATCTGATGCAGATAATGTTGGAGTTCGTGGAAGACCACCTGTGAATAATGAACACAAGCAACTTGGGAAAGTTGACTATGACCAGAGAAAAACCATCAGCGACATAGCAGGTGCTGTTTAACTTTGTGGACAAGGTAGAAAAATCTGGGCTTCAGCTAAGGTATTTCAGTTTATGATTTCATATGCATGATACACCGGTAAAGATGCATTGTACATTCTTATAGCTTTTGCCATTCTACTTGACGCGTGTGTCTACCTCAATTAGTTATGTGTGTATTGTTCTTTGTGCTTTTACTTTATCAATCTCTTAAAGAGAAAAAAAGCGTTGGCACATTTTTGGTTCAACCAGCTATACTATACTGGAAATGTCTTAAGCAATAGAATCATCATGAATACACAAAATTTCATTTTGCTTTAGTGCAGTGATGTGGCGAGCGTAGTGACTCTCTGGAATTTAAGGTACATGTGATGGGAAGGCCTGCTAGCTTCTTTGGGCCTACCATGCGATATCCTATCTGACGTACTAAGAAGTTTCAATGGCTTGTTTGAGCCATTGAGCTGGTGTTGGTCTTGCCTTTATCTGAATGTGACACGAATCTCACGATTCAAAAGCGTGATGATATTGATGATGCTTACATCTAGTTCAATGAAAGTTCTTTCATGCCAAAAATTCGAGGACGCTATTTTCTTCTACTCCATTTTTCAAATGCTTATCATCAGTTTCCTGGTTGAATCATCACTTAATAGTGAAAGTCTTGTTTTGACTTTGATCAACGCTATGACTTGGAATTTCTTCACAAAAAAAATGAAGATGAAGAAAAATAGGTATTTCTTTCAAGATATATATATATATATATATATTGTTTTGGCAGTTTTGCAGGGAATGCTTATTTATGCACTGATTGCAGCAACCAATAAGTTCGCACAACAAACTCTAAAACATTCGTGATTGCAGCAACCAATAAGTTCGCACAACAAACTCTAAAACATTCGTGAATTGATAGTAGGCATTGCAGTTGGATGTGTGGTCCTTGCGTTGTCAACAGAAAAAAAATATACAAGGATAACTTTTTTTTTTTCCGAATAAACAACGTGGAAGTGTTAATCAATTTTTGTGTGGAGTCACTAGAATCTGATGCTATACTGCTTTATTCGGAGAGACATTTAGTCTTAAGAGCATTACTTGTACGCAATTATTAAACATGGATAGATGAACCATAAAGAAATACGATCTCAACTTTGCTTAGTTTCGACTTGCAAACACTATAACTTTGTGAATGTGTGTTGTCCCCTCTTCATTTAAATTATTAGGAAGTGACCGTGATCTCAAGTTTTCAAGTTTACATAACAAAAAAATACAATGGGAATTTCAAAACAAAACACTCGTCTTTTTCACCTTCTTTTCTACGAAACCCGACGACAGCGTACCAACTTTTTTGCACGGATTTTGATAATTCCGGTATATCAGGCGGTCATTACGTCTGTCCCACTCCGGCGGTCATCTAACACTGGCACGCACGGTGGACTCGAACCCGCAAGTTCCACAAAAATTTTTTCAGAGTTATGTTCAGACTCATTAATGATGTTGGGAGCACCCTGTAGATTCTGTAAACTAACAGTATTTTCTTCGCCACTTTGGTGCGTCTGATTGTTTATGTCAGTGTTCTGCTCCCGATTCACCTGTGTCTGCACCTGTAACAGTTCTCTTTGCAATTCTTGAATCGTCTGTTTGTATTCTTCAAGCTGATTTTCCTGTTGCTTAATGACTGTCATGAGATCGTTTTCATGGTTGGACAAAAAACAGGACCGCCTTTGATCAATTTGGGGAACAAGTATACTCAGCCATCTTCTACGAAAAAGTTTCCAAGTATCATGTACATGATTTTAAGCCAGTTCTTATTCCTCATAGAATGTATGTCAAGTTCTATTTTGAAATCGGTGAATAATGCTTTGTTGTTATGTTGTGCCTTTGTCGCTGCACAAGTCATTGAATCATCGCTATCATTCTGTAATGTAGTATCAGTGTCGTCTGATGTAGGCACTATCATTCTCTGTGTAGTTGCTCTCCTCCTGAGTCGCCATCTTAGGATATCTGATTCAGACATGGTTGCAAGACTCGCCGAAAATAATATGCTGGAAGTTTGTTAACTAGCACCCAAGCTCGAAGAATACTATACTGAAAAATACTATGCTAGGCATACGCATTTTATAAGCACCAGAGCTTGAACTGCCATTTGCTGGAATGATTATATTTCATTCAGACATGACACTTCATTCCCCTTACCAAAATTGTAGCATAAGTAAAAATCATCATTCTGCATTTTATTACGTAGATCGATGCTGGACTTACCAAGTCTTTTACATGTGCGAAAAAGTATCATGAAACAAAACCTTGATATCATACTCAATTCGAACTCATCATTACATTGCGAAATCGCATGACCGAATTTTACTATTCTTCTATGAGACCTTCGAGGTACATATTCCTGGCTAATCTAAATGTACGAGCTATTTTTTTCTTAAGGGTTTCTAATAATTGCTTCAGACTGTCGGGTTCTAAAATCTGCGCATCTATTCTGACGGAACTAAGTGTAATTGCTTCGGTGAGCAAAATTTCGGCCTGTGTTTGCAAAAAGGCCTCCTGTAAATAAAAATCGTTTGATAATGCCGCATCTCTTGCTGTCTTCATGTCCGTTATTTGTTTCTGCATCTCATTGATTCTGTCTTTCTGGTTGCGTACCTGATTATCTAATCTTCCAAACTGTTGGGTCTGGAATTCTATGGTTTGGTAGTAAGCATCCCGTTCTCTGCGGACATTTGCTAAGTCCTTCTGATATTTAGATTCTCTGTTTAGTTGGTGTTTCAGCATGTTGTTGACATCGTCTAAGGATTCTTTTGTTCTTTGTAACTCTTCTACTGCCTGCTTTGCTTCTCTCTACTACTCTTGGTATTTCTGTACGGTGTCCTGTAACTGGAGTCTTGTTTCTTCCAGTAGATTTCCTAGTGCTATTCTTGTATCGTCTGTATCTTTGATTGTTTGCTTTAACTTTAGTATTTCGGTGTCGGCAGCTGTCAGTAGTTCGTCTTTTTCAGCCAGTGCCTTATCTCTCTGGTTTGAGTGTTCTTCCTGTGCTTGGAGCGAAGCCTGTAGTTGCTTGATCTGCTCACATAGTGCATGATTTTCTGCTCTTGCTGCTTGTAACTCTTCTTGAAGAGGGGTGATATCCGCCTCCATTAATTCCAATTTCCTTTGGAATTCTTCTCGTGCATCGTCTGTGACTTGTTTCAGGTGTTGGGGCAGTTGTTGAGATAGGTTTATCAGTAGTCTACCCATAGCTTCTAATTCTGAAAAAACTGGAACGGGGTGGGGTGGCAGAGGAGGGCGAGGTTGCGAGGAGGTTCCGGTGAGGAGTTGTTGTGAATTTGGAGGTGAATAGTTAAGGGAGGATGTGGAGGCTTCAGAAGTTCCGGTGTGGTGACTGGGCTTGATGGGACTGTGGGGTGGTTCACGTTGGGAAATGGGGTTAACAGGCGGTGTTTGGGGGAGGGTAGAGTCAGTAGTTTGTACCTTGTTTGTTTCTGCATTGTTTGCTTCTGTGGATTCCACTGCCTTCGGTAGATTGTCTAGTGCATCTTGATGAGATTGTTGTTCATCTACCTGTTGCTCTGATTCTTTTTCGGTCGAAATTATTTCTGTTTCTGCTTGATGTTGTTGTTTGTGTTGCTCAGTCGATGATTCATTATGCATTGAAGTAGTTGTATCATGGAATGTCTCTTCTTTGTTCTTTTCTTCTTCTTTATCGTCCTCTCTGTCCTTTCCAGCTGAGCCTTGTGCTTCGCTTTCAGAGGAACTAATCCTGATTCGTTTCCAGCGAAACAACTGATTGAGCTCTTCTTCATCTTCTTCTTCCTCATCTTCTAGTAGCTGAACTGACTCTTCCGGCCTGAAAACTGGTCCTCGTGGTGGTGGTTGAGCGGTGAGTATGGTTGGGAAGAGGAAAGAAAGGATGTGGGGAAGTCTGGATCGAGGGATGGTTCCTTTGTTGACTTGTTTCATGATGGCGACGCACTCCTTATGGATTCGGTGAAAGAAAAATGAGGCGAAATTAACGGGTTCTCGTGCGGCAAGATCGATGGCGGAATAGAATGGGCGGGAGATACCGTATGTGCGTTTTTGGAGGTTAAGAATGGCAACTAAGAACTGTAATGCGGTTTTTTCAGGTTCGGGGCGACAGAGAATGGCGTATTCATTTGATGAATGGCGGGGGAAAAGTTCGGTCATACTTGGGCCATTCTCGCGGCCTTGTGGAGTGAGGCGGAAGGCTTCGGCGAAGGCCTGGAAGGTTATTACGGTTCTAGATGGTAGGGAGGGGAAGAGCCATTGTCGGTCAGCGATGGGGGATTGGGCGATGGCAGAGATGATTTGTGCGAAGAAGGGATGGGCTTCCAGTGAGTGCCATGACAGCTCAGCGAAGTTGGCCAACCCTCGGATACGCAGGTACTCTCCTACCTTAGTAGGGATACCATCACAAAAGGCTGTGTAGTTCGCCAATGCTTCCATTGGGCACGCGAACACGAATACACATATCATTGTGCGGTGCTAGAATGATACTGCTTCCAATTTGGCGTGCATGCTTGAGTAAAGGAGGGCGGCTTATGACAAAATGCGGCTATTAAAAAAGAAAGAACTGCAAGAAAAATAAAGAAAAAAATAAAAAAGATGCGGTCCACCGCATGCGGGCTAGCGGCATGTTGATACGGCCGCAGCTTCGAGCCATTGATTGCTTTTGGAAGTGAATTTCCGGTCAACGTAGTCAACCGAAAAGTGGCTGGACCGATTTGTTCTGAGATTTTGTAAGGGCCGAACTACCGTAATTTGAATTTGCCTGCAGATCTATTTGACTTTGCATTATAGAAAAGTACAAGCTGTCCTACCGAAAATACTGGAGTTTTCAGGTTTCGATCGTGTGTCCTTGCCTTTCTTAGTTGAACTTCATGCATTATTAAGAAACTGAGCCATCTATGTTCGTCTAATTCTCTGAGCGTGTCCAACCGAAATGACAGTGAGTCTTCCGGTAGCAGTTTCTGGGTAATGGCTACTCGTAAACTTGGTATAACTATCTCCATTGGTGCTATTGCTTCTAAGCCGTAAGCTAATTTGAAAGGTGTCAATCCTGTTGTTACCTTGTAGGTAGTTCGGTATGCCCATAACACTGCAGGTAGTAGTTGATCCCATCTTTCTGGTGCTTCCATGATCAGTTTTCGGAGGATATTCAATAGTGATTTGTTTGTACTTTCGGCCAAACCATTGGCACGAGGGTAATACGAAGAGCTGAGTTTGTGTGTCACCTAGAAGGATTGGGTGAGTGCTTTCATTAATTGATTTACAAAGTGAGTACCTTGATCTGTCACCAATTCGAGTGGTAAGCCAAATCGTGGGAAAACATCATTTAACAGACATTTTGCAACTGCAACCGCTGTAGCAGTCCATAAAGCCCAAGCTTCTGCCCATCTTGTTGCATAATCTGTACAGGTTCGTATGTATCTGTTGTTGCTGAAGACTGCTAGAGGTGTGATCGGACCGATAAAATCTAATCCCCATTTTTGAAATGGTTCAAGTGGCATAATAGGCTGCAAGGGGAAGAAGTGTCGTTGCAGTGGTTGTCCAGACCTTTGACAAGTATCGCAGTGTTTGACAAATTGGGCCACATGTCTGTACATAGTTGGCCACCAGAGACCTCCTTGCAGAATTTTCCGGTGAGTCAAATCTGTGGCAAAGTGACCACCAGTAGGGGTCGAGTGAGCCATCGTGATGACTGAGTTAATTTCATGCGGAGGGACACAGCGGAGTAGGATTCCAGTGTGATCTACATAATATAGTTCTCCAGCAACTAACCGGAATCGACGACTAAAGACTGCAATTTTCCTTCGTACTGCCTTAGCGTTCTCGGATGGAAAGCATCCTTCGGTGAGAAAAGTTAGAATCTGATCATAATATGTAGGTGGTACTTGTGATTCGGCAGTCTTATCAGTCAGTGGCTCAGAACTATAGATTGCTAGAGTTGTGTCATCTATGCCTATCGGAGCTTCACCGGAATCTAGACGAGATAGGAAATCTGCTAAGGCATGTGCATTTCCGGGTCGGTGAATAACTTCATAATCGAATTCCTGCAAGAGTAGCACCCATCGTGCTAAGCGTCCGCCTAAATGTTGTTGTCTTACTAGATAGACGAGGGCAGCATGATCCACATGGAATGTGAATTTCCGGCCTAGTAGATAATGTCTGAATTTTTTGATGGAGTAAATTAATCCTAGACATTCTCTTTCGGTGGTAGAATAATTCCTTTCTGCAGGTGCAAGCCTTCTGCTGGCATAATAAACAGGGCGAAACCACTCATGTGTTTGCTGCATCAGAATACTGTCGATCGCAATATCTAAAGCATCGACAAAAACATGGAACGGATTGTCCCAGTCCGGTGGTTGTAAGATTCGGGCCTGCGTCAATAGATACTTGAGTCGATCAAATGTAGTTTGGCATTCTTGAGTCCATTCGAACTGGCGGGGAGTTTTTGTGATTAGCCTGTTCAGTGGTATAGCCAGATGAGCAAGCCATCGTAAGTGTCTGCCATGCCACCACACTTGACCCATGAAGCGCATAACTTCTTTTGGTGTAATGGGCACCGGAGCTTCTAATACTACCGAAATTTTATCTGGATCTACTTGGATACCTTGTGCAGATACAATGTGGCCAAGTAACTTGCCACATGAAACCGCAAACACAGATTTGTTTGGGTTTAAGCAGAGTCTATACTCTCGGCATTTCTGAAAGCAGCACCGTAAATGGAACAGATGTGCTATCCACTTACCAAAAATTGAAAAATCATCGAGATATACTTGCATAAATGAAGTCAGATAAGGAGAAAATATTTCTTGCATACATCTTTGAAATGTGCTTGGTGCGTTTCGCAATCCAAACCACATTACCGTACAAGCAAAGACACCCCAATTGGTAATGAAGGTAGTTTTTGGTATATCCTCTTCAGCCATTCTAACCTGATTGTAACCACTGTATCCATCTAAGAATGAATACATTTCATGTCCTGCTACCCTATCAAGCATGGTATCCAGAAAGGGGATCGGGAAAGGATCCGGTACTGCTGCTGCGTTTAATTTTCGGTAGTCTACACAGATTCGCAGTTGCTTATTTTTCTTTGGCACGATCACAATTGGTGAAATCCATTCAGCATGTTCTACAGGTACAATGAATCCAACTTTTAATAATCTATCTAGTTCAGCCTTTACCTGAGACGCATAATGGGGATTCATTCGGTAGCTGGTTTGTTTTATCGGCCTTGCTTCTGGCTTCAGCATGACCCTATGCTGGTAGATACGGGGGTCCAATCCTTTCATGTCTTTGTAGTCCCATGCAAAGATGTCAGTGAATTCTCGGAGTAACTGGATTAAGCTTGCTTGAAATGTTTCTGGTAAATTTTGTTTTATTTGTACCGGACGCGGATGATCTTCATCTCCTAAATTGTAAGTTATAAGCTGATCTTCGGGGACATAGAACTGATGATGTTTCTCTGTGTCGTTTGTTGGTTTAAAAAGTTGCTGCAATTCATCGTCATGTGTCGAAACAATGTCTTCCTTCTTAGCCTCTTCTGTGATGGGTATTACTGTACAAACTGAAGCGTGCCAATTATCTACAACGGACTGTAGATCAATAGTCCCTAAGGAAATTAAGTCCGCGTTACTCTTCAGAAACTCTTCTTCTTCATCATCTGACAATCCATCTAGCATATGGACTGGTTCAGCAAAATACGGTCTAGCATCTAGCTCGCAAGGTTGTATAGCATCTAATTTTACCACATATCTATGATTGGCATCTTTAAACGTATGCTCTTGTGCGGACCAGTCCTGTATTACCTTTGCATGCTTCAGCCAGGGTCGGTCGAAAAGAAGGTTGTAATCCAAAGTAGATTCTGGCATATCTAGTATAACAAAGGTCATTTTAAAGGTCGTACCTTGTAAAGTGATGGGTACATTTCGCACAAGTCCTTCAGGATGGACTCTTGATTGATCTGCCATTCTGACAAAAAATTGAACTGGCTCAATTTCGGTCCATCCTAATCTTTTGCATAATGCCGCAGTCGCAATGTTAACACCAGAGCCTCCATCAATTAATAGCTGCGTAATCTTATGATTCTTATACCATACTGTAATCAAGGGAACTGAATGATCAACCGTAGAATCAGGTTCCAGTTGAACTGCTGCTGTTGCCGAAATACAAGAAGGTACCGGACTGAACTGTTGTTGGAACTGTTGTCGAATTCCAGGTACTAATGCCAATAGTTGGCCCAAAGGCAGAGTGATCGATGCCTTAGATAAGATTTCCCAAGCCTGTTGAGATTGATTGACAGGCTCTATTGATGTTGAAGTTGATGCCTCTGCGGATGCGGAGGTGTCTACTGTGGGCAATGTATCTGCTGTTGATGATGTTTCTGCTCCTAACTCCCTTTGTTGTGTTCCTTCCTTTGTTAACGAGGGCTGGGCTACCGGAATAGGCTCTGGAAAGACAGGTGGTTCTCTTGTGGTCCATTGACTAGCTTTGTAATACATTCTGTGTTGTTCACGTATCCCTGGTTCAAAAATTTCTGTTGCCGATTGCAATTGTTTACCGGAACGGGTCTCGACTACAGCAGCCTGTGTTTCCACCGGTGTGATTTTTACCATGTTGGCCATTGGATTTTGATGTTCCTTCTTCCTTTGATCATACTCAGCTCCATCTTTGCAAAATCTCCTAATATGTCCAAATTCGCCACAAAAATGACAGCGTGGTGGTGGTAAATTGGGATTTTCCGATGGTGGCCCGTTCTGCCAGCGATTTGGATTATAGTTGTTATTCCTCTGTCCTCGATAATTTCGATATCCTTGCTGCTGGTTGTTTCTCATTTGTGGAGGCACATAATGATTGGCTGGCTGCCCTTGTTCCTGGATAATTGCATTGACAGTCGCTATTCCCTGTACTCTAGCGTTGTATGCGCAGTTTTCGGTGGTGTGTCCGGCAATGTTGCAGATAGCGCAGAATGTCTGATTAAGTGCGCAATTGGTGTTGGTATGTCCTGAATTTTTGCATGTGGTGCAATATACTTGTTTGGTCATATCTTCGGCAACATGTCTGTTTGTTTTTACCCATTCCAGATCTTCTGTAAATCCGCTGACTTTGTTTTCCAGCTGCAGAGTCATTGATGAACCACTGAGTAATAACATCATCTGGTAAGTTAGCATGAGCGGGTGGTAGCTGCCTTAAGTGTGTTCTAAAAAGGGTAGCATATTCCTGTACAGATTGATTCACCCTCTGTCTGTTACTCTGCAGATAATCAAAAATTTCGGCTGGATACTTTTTTAGCCTGAATCACTGCAGAAAAGCATCTCGAACTGCTTCGTAGGTGCCAAAATGATTAATATCGTATTCTGTGAGCCACTTGGCTGCTTCATTGACAAGTGTAGATTGGAAGACAATGGCTTTGTAGGCCGGATCTGGTGGATGGTTGAGAACGGCGTAGCTTATCTCGAAAGTGCGTACGTGAGCATCCGGATCATCTCCTGGAAATCCACCAAACTTCGTGTATGTCACTCCCGTTGGAGGTGGCCTGTGTTGACATAACTATTGTTGTTGTTGTTGTTGTCCATTCATCGTGAATATATTATAACTTTCGTCTGTATTTCTGGTCTGAATATTTGAACTACCGGAATCTATATCGTCTAATGGCACACTTTCCGGTGAAATGAGCTTGCTTACTATGCTGCGAATTTCTGTTTCAAACAGCCTTCCTTCTTCCTTGATGTCCAGTGTATGAGAACTTGCTTCCAAGCACGGCAGTTGGGCTGAAGATTCAGCAGAAAATGCTAATTCGTCACCGAATAACTGAGATTCTCTTACCGAAATATCACCGGGATAAACCGAACTTGTGCCCGAATGCGGTGTCTTTTTACCTTCGCTGATTTCTTTGCCTAGGGTGTGTCTAATCGTAAGTGAATCTAAATCTTTTTCCAAGAGTGTTAAACTAGATTCCAACTGCGTCTTGGTAGGTTCTGGAATTACTATATCTTCGACAGACTGTGCCGAAATAGTACTAGAATGTACCAGAGATGTAACACGTTCTACCGGAATATGACCGGAATCAGCTTTAACGTTCTGAACTTTCTTGACAACTGGGTCAATCCTAGTTGTACTTCTACCTTCCAGAGTTGTCTTTAGTACTCCAGACTGATGGTTCTTGGGATACATTTCGCCAGACCGAGTCACCGACATTTATCATTTTCCGTATTAATCGTGGGATATTACTAACGAAACAGTTTGCAACAATCTGGTTCTATTGCTACTGACAATCAAACAATAATCTGATTCTGACAGATGACTGGCAATCTTGATGCCACTTTCCCACAGACGGCGCCAAGTGTTAAAGTGTTGATCTAGCGATGTTGTGTTACTGACAAACGCAAGTCGTTATCGAACAAAGATTAACATAATACAGAGCTTCACCGTAAACTATGGTTAACTCTAATTATCATTACCGTAAGACATTACCAGATCGTCGTGGGTTCTTGGGAGTGGTAGGGGTCTGTTAAACAGAGGCCCTGTACTATTTTCCCAAATCTTTGTTACAACATCAAGTGTGACTACTCGTCTAGCTCAGTTACTAATCAACATCAATACTTGGTTCTTAGATTCCTACGTCCGAAATTCTCCAGATCAGTTTACTCGAAGAACAGAACAATTGTCCCTTCTACAGATTCATGAACATATAATATATCAAACAGAGTGAATCAGACAGATTCACTCACCACAATACTTCCCGAGACATTCAATTAAAAGTTACATTTACCAAAAGCAATAATCTGTATCAAATCAACTTATGCAGTACTACATTCACTTATACTAACTCAGGGTACTTCAACGGTCGAAGAGCACACAATCTTACGATACGAAAACAGTACTCAACCACATAACCTGACATTTAACATTCACTATGGTGAACTTCAGTATGAGCAGGCGACGCAAACAGGACAGAAATCAACACAAACAATACTCAGAGCTTCACCATAGTGTAAGTAAACTCTGACAATCTCAGAAAGGACATCCCTCTCTCCCTCTCTCTCTCTAAAACCATATACACAAGCGTCTCTCTCACCATTCTCTTTACATTGCTTTATATATCTTTTTTCAAGATGCGCGTACCAACTTTTTTGCACGGATTTTGATAATTCCGGTATATCAGGCGGTCATTACGTCTGTCCCACTCCGGCGGTCGTCTAACAGAAACTAAAGCCATGGATGATGGGTCTACCTATGCTAGATTTAAGTCTAAGGATGGAATGCAATCACTTCAAGTCATGACGGTAGGAGTGAATCATCCTAGGAATCGATTGTCAATTAGAAAGAAACCTATTGTTACTCAGGGTCATGAGCATGCTTGTAGTGATTGTGCACCTCGATTCATGTTTGGAGCTACATATGATCAAAATTTCGGATAGAATCCATTGTTGAGCGGGACAACAGTGGATATTGGTTTGACATCTCGTATCCCACCAACATGTACAATAGTTTGTCACTTTGTTTTCCACATTCTAGATTAGATTTTCTTCATAAGAGTCAATTGTCCAAGTCTTTTATCCAAAAAACCCAAAAAATTTATAAAAACAACAAAATCATGGAACATGATGAGAACATTGAGCATGTGATTGAAACATCTCATTGTTTCTCTACTCTTGAGGAGTTAGAGTTATGTCTTCAACAAAATTCTAATTCCCATATTATTCTTCTTTCTTCCCTTGATGAGTATGCTCTAATCCAAGAGTATGCTCTCAATGTTGACAAGTGCTCAAAATTTAACCAAACACATGATGCCTTAGTTGAAACAAAGTACAAAACTGTAGACAAAAAAATCAAACCCATAGCTCAACCATTACCCCAAGGAAGTAATGAAAAAATTATTCATGTGCAAAATGATCCAATTCTTCGGGATAAGAAAAACATAGGACATACATTCACGGATGAGACAATCAAGCAGGTGAAAATTGGTAGAGATGATGACTTTCTTTTGCCAGCAGAGAGAGATAAATTTGAGAGAGTCATACGAAGTCATGGAAAAGCTTTTACTATGTATCCTCATGAGATTGGTTGTGTAGATCCTAAGCTAGTTGCACCCATGATAATCTTTACTATTCCGCATATTCCATGGAATCTTCGCCCTATACCAGTTCCAAAGGCTCACTTACCTGAGCTAATGAAACTACTTAAGGAGAAGATAAACATGAGAATTTTAGAGCCATCTTTTGCATCTTACTCAAACAGATGGTTCACTGTGCCTAAAAAGAATGGGAAACTACGTTTTATTCAAGATCTCCAACCTGTCAATAAAGTCACTATAAGGAATGTAGGAACAGGACCCATTGTAGATGAGTTTGCTGAATCATTTTCAAGACATTCTATCTATTCAATGGGTGATTTATATTCGGGATATGACCAATTCCAATTAGCAATTGATAGTCGTGACATAACCACAATGAAAACTCCTTTAGGCTTAGTGCGAATGTGTACTTTACCTCAAGGAGCGACTAATTCTGTGGCTCATATGATGAGTGCTATGAATATGGTCTTACATGACTTTATCCCTCAGATAACTATGCCATTCATTGATGATATTCCAATTAAAGGGAGTGAGGAACGTGTAAAGGACATTACTTTAGATTCATCGGGATGTCGTAAATTTGTTCTTGACCATATCTCTGATTGTGAAAGAATATTTCAACGATTTGAAGAGGTAGGTCTCACATTTTCCATAGAGAAATCTATTTTTGGTGTCAACGAGGTGCTTATTGTTGGACATTTATTTGGCCATTATGGTCAAAAGCCATACCCACAAAAAGTTGATGCCATTAGCAAGATTTCTGAAACATGTAACAACGTGAGTGAGGTACGTAGATTTCTTGGTGCTTGCATCTTTTATGTTATTTGGATCCCACACTTTGCTCATGTTGCTGATTGTCTTTATGACTTGTTGAGGAAGAAACGAAAATTTATTTGGACTGACAAACACACTCAAGCTATGCGTAAATTGAAGAAATTATTGCTTGAAGCTCCCATCCTTAAGCGTGTAGACTATTCTGCTAACAAACCTATTATATTGACTGTTGATACTAGTCCTATTGGTATAGGTTGGGTCATAAGTCAAGATGATAGTGAAGGGAATAGATATGCAATTAGGTTTGGTGCCAAAATTCTACATGAAACACAACGAAAATATCCACAGATCAAACGAGAACTATGGGGTATGGTAACAGCTTTGAAAACAGACAAAGAATATTTCATTGGTGCAAATGTCAAAGTTGAGACTGATTTTTTACCTCTCATTGGAATGATAGCCAATTGTTCATCTTATGATGTAGCCATGCTTAGATGGATCTCATATATTAAGTTCATAAATCCTGAGTTAGTTCATATTTCAGGTAAGTCAAACTCAGTTGCTGATATGTTATCGAGAGCTAGATTTGATGATGATCTTGAAAATGATCTAATAAAGAATGTGAACTTAATTGACTATGTTCCACATATATACGAGTATGAGCAATTTCATGAGTCTGAGTACGAAAATGAATGGAGAGACATAGGAAAGTATTTGAGTACACTTCAACCATTACCTAACTGGACTACGAATAGATTCCGTAACATTAGGAAACGAGCTTATAACTTTTTCCCATGTAATGGTTATCTTTGGAGACATGCTAAGGGTAAGGTTAAGAATCCACAACGAGTCCTAGGAAAACGAGGTCTTCAATTGCAAGTAATGAAGGAAATGCATGAGACATTATGGGCCGGTCATAAAGGATTTTTTAGAACATATGAAAAACTTAGAAGTACCTATTATTGGCCTAGGATGTACGTTGACATTAGTAGCTATGTTTCTACATGTTCTAATTGTCAACTTCATTCATCATTCAAACATAGAGATCCGTTGCATCCTACTTATCCACCTTGTATTCACTACAAGTGGGTAGTAGATCTTGTAACTATGCCTAAAGGTATCGACAAAATGCGTTACATTGTACTTGCAAGAGAAGACTTAACTAATCATGTAGAGGGACGTGCACTACGATCTAAGACCACTTACAATGTTTGCAAATTCTTGCTTGAAGATGTCATAAGTCGCTTTGGGTACATAGAGAAAGTAGTTGCCGATCGTGGAGAGTTAAATGCGAGAGAAGCTAAAGAGTTCTTTGAGCGTCACGGTATTCGTTTGTCTCTCACTACTGCATATAACCCAGAGGCCAATGGTAAAATAGAGAGAGGGCATCCACCTATTGTGAAAGCCATATCTAAAGCATGTAATGGTGACATCAAACAATGGCCTAAATTCTTACCTTTTGCACTTTGGGCAGATAGAATGACATGCACACGTACTACTGGATATATGCCTGTTGAACTCATGTACTGTCAAAAACCATTGTTTCTAATTCAGTCTCATATTTCTGCATGGTCAAATTTGCCTTGGTCTGAAAACATGTCTACTGATGATTTTTTGAGTTTGCGTATTAAACAGTTAGAACAAGGTAAATTAAGACTTGATGATGCTATTGAAAAATTAAGAGAATCTAGAATGAAGAACAAGCATTATTTTGATAAAACTCATCGATTGCGTCCTAAGCCAATTGAAGTAGGAGATTGGGTGCTCATTTATGATAGTACATTTGACTCTCAATATGATGCACGCAAAAAGCTCACTCAACGGTGGTTTGGGCCATACATTGTATCAAAAGTCAACAACAATGGTACGTATGCTCTTTGTGAATTAAATGGTGTTGCACTAAAAACTTTGATTGCAGGTAAAAGGGTAAAGCTATTCAAGAAACGTGATAATGACGAGTACATTTTGGATGAGGACATTGAAGAAGATGACAACAATGAGGCCGATTCATAAACAGGAGTATCCATGTTTTTAAAAAAAAAAAAGGAATTAAAAAAAAAACCGTATAAAAATATCATTAATTTTTCAAGTTCATGTTGCTTTGTTTTTTTTCAAGTTCATTCTATTTTTTTTCCATGCTTGTTTCATGCATGTTTTTTTCAGTCTTTGCATTGCATTGCATATCCACATCACTTGAGTCAAAAAAGACAAATGATGATTTCTCTACTTGTGTAAAATTTTATCTTACGTAGTAACTTATCTACCAAGAAATTGTTTATAATCTAGGATTGTGGAAAGATAGGGCATGTAGATTTGGAGGTTTATTTTGGTGACAAGACTTTCATATATAAACATGCATATGTATCCTGTATCGAAAGCATAATTGTTGAAATCCTAGCTCCTGCTACTACATGTTTCTACATCCTTAGTCCATCTCACAGCACTTGTATTGGAGTTTAAACGACTGTTCTCCGTCATTAAAAATGGTTGTACCTTGTATCGGGGTTTAATTTTTCCCCGTCATAAAAAAAAAAAAGTTGCTACATGTTACCAAGAAGTTTACACTTTCTTCCACCCCAAAAAAGTGATCGTAACCATAAAGTTACCGAATCATCATCATTAAAAAGAAAAAAAAAAGAGCAAGCCAAAGGAGGATAAAGAGGCATAGTAGAATAAATCATGGGCTATATAGGCAGATTTATGCATTAGTGGAGTTTAGTTAGATTTCCTTGCATGTTATTAGAGAAAGAGCATATTCATATTTATGTAGGAAAGGAGTTGATTTAAAATAAGCTAAAGATGAAAGATGTCTCTTGAAAATCCTAAATCTTTATTTATAATCATATTTAAGGTAGATTGCTTTATGAAAAAGGTACAAAATTTTCTTCAAGATGAGAGGAACTGATGCTTAAAACGACTCAATACATCCACTTCCACTTCATATTGATGCTTGTTTTTTTTCGTTCTTGTTGCCAATGTTGCTTGTTCATTTGCATATATGTTGCCTATTTGTTCATGCATATTCATGTTGCCTGTTTCAATTCTTTCTTTCATGCAAATTTTGCTTCATGTCATGTTACCTATTGATTCATGCATATAATCAATTTTCCTTCCATGTTTCTTATATTGCCTATAAAGAATTTGATGCCTGAAACATTTTGTTTTTCGCAGATGCTAGAGTGGCGCTTCCGGAGGAATCGCAGGTTTAGTGGGGGCGAATGTCGTTGAGATTTTCTCTCCTCTCTCACTTGTGAAGGCCTACAAAAAACATATTTGGTGAAGGTAGCCGGAATTCCCCGAGAAATCCAAGATGCATCAAGGATGTCAAAGGAAGCTCACATACAAAGTTTCAAAGAAATCAAGAAAGTCCATGGTAGCGGTCAAAGCTGGTCAAAGTTGGGAAATTAGGGCAAAAATTTCATTGTCACCAAATTAGATGAAAATTCATATACTTGTAAAGATTGTCAAAGGCAGTCTATAGCCCAAATTTCAGCAGAAAATGGATTTTGTAGCACATTGATATGCTATGTTCATTTTGTAAAAATGTAATTTTTCTAGTTTGACCCTACAAATTCTTGTATAGAAATTTATGTTAGCCATATGGTTTGGCATGTATAAAGATCATATGTGGCTACATATTTGTACAAATATTCAAGGCTATCCGAGCTTCCTAGACACATTAATGCCACCTTGCAAGCTTCCAAATGTAGTCAAACTTGTACAAGGGAGATTAAGATGGGAGTTTTTTCTGCATATTCCTGAAGGAGATCTTTGGAAACATAGTCCTACAAAGTTTCATCTTCATCAAAGCCTATTTGGAGGGTCAAAGAGTACAAAGTCCAGTTTTTGGGATCACCGTAGTTTTCTAGTTTAAGCAAATTGAAGGGTTGAAGGGCCACTACATGGCGAAAGCTAATTGAGCCATGTTGTACGATCAAGATGAGCTCATATTCAACGGTGGAGATGCACTTATGCTTAAAGCAAGGAGGATCCACGAGTTTTTCCATAAAAGAAGATTTTTTTTTACAATCAAAGATCAATAATGCAGCTTTTCTCCAAAAATAGTGGCTTATCTTATCCAAACTGATGTCAGCACTGATCCGACGGTCCAGATCATCCCCAGATCCAATGGTGGAGAATAAAGGCGCCTAAATTTCACTCCTTTACACTAGATTTGATAGAAAGAACGATTCCAAGCCATTGATTTGATTAATCAAATGGTTGTAATCGAAAGTAGTGATCCTAGAGTTGAGAGTTGATTTCTCTAGATCCAAGGGCCCAAATTCATTCAAAAAACTATATAAACCCCCCTCCAAACTCCTAGAGCATCATTGTTAGGCATCCATAGGGCTCATGCTAGCTTACGGTTTCCTTGAGATGATCACCCTCGGTTGAGCGAGTGAGGATCCAAGGTGAGCTAGTATGAGTATAGTACCTAGTTTCAAATTTAAGTTAGAACTCCAATCTAGGATAGGCTCTTGAAACCAGCATCTCTATCTTGACTCACCCTCCGTGGAGCGTGTGAGTGAGTTAGAGCTGATTTTAATGAGTCTTAGACTTCTTTAGTTAGACGCTACGAGCCTAGACATACATAGGGTCACTGGAGTGGAACTCACCTTCTTACGTGTGACATTCAGTTGAACTGTCATGGTTTGAGGGTCGGAACCACCATTGATCAGTAGACTGCCTAGCTTGACGTACCACGACGATCTTATACATGTATCTTAATTCAAATCCTTTTAATTCATGTCACTTGTCTCTTGTCTCTTGTCTCCTCTCTCAGTCTCTTAAGTATTTTTACATGTCTTCTATTTCTTCTATGTGTGAGAAGGCTCCGCAGTATTGCGTTGAACCAGTGAGGATGTTTCTTTGAACTTGTGAGTAAACTCTATCATCATAATTCACTTGCATGCATATAATCCATACATACCCATACATATTGATTAGTTTCTGAAAGTGTATTAGAAGCTCCAATATTGGACCATTCTTCCTTTCGAAACTGGTTTATGTGTAAGGATTCCATCTATTCACGTGCTGCATACATATCATCCAAAGAAGACTATGCATATGAATTAGAATTAGGAAGTGATTAAGAAGCTCCTTCAATGGACCATTCTTCCTTCCAAATTTGATTCATGTGTATGGTTCTCTTTCATTCTTATCATTCATGTTCATAAATCTAACTTGCACTCCTACTTTCCCATTCCCATAATCATTTCAATATCTCTCTCTTCTCTATACTCAACATTAATTTCACTTTCATGTCCTTAAACCATCCAACATTCATTAGCTTCATACACCCTGTGTGTGCCACGACCGGACCCGATCCACCCGGATTGCGATCACCTCCACATTTGAACCCGACGTGAAACGCTTTGTGGCATTTGCTTCTGATCTTGTTGGGAGGTTGTGATCCGTATCCTTTGTTTCATCCTCATCATATAATCATTATCAGTCTTAAGTGTTGCACTGGATTTCTCACAGTATAGTGCACATCTTCTTCGTGAAGTAAACGCATTTGTGAGAGATCTAGAGCATCGTGCATCACTTGCTTATTCACATAAGATGGAGGAAGGATTCAAATCCCTTATTGTTGAGAAACAAGGCCAAAGAATAGTCTCTTCTATGTTGAGAGAGAAGGGAAAATTCAATGGCATCAACATCACAAGCTATGATTTTTGGTCTTTCTGAAGATCTTTTGATATCATTCTTTGAACGAATTGTTGATAGCTCTATCATAAACCGTGTCACTCAATATGATAGTCTTCCTTGGAGTGATTTTAGAAAGGAGATGCTCAAAGAATTCTATCTTGAAGATTATAGCCAACATAATCGAGATGGATTCTTACGATGGGTCAATTCTCCAAAGCCTAGTAGCTCTATTACTCACTTACAAAATGAGTATATTAGATGCTATGAACAACTTCCTGATGAGGATAAGATAACTTTGGAACCTGATCTTGTGATCAATTTTCTTAAACTTCTTCATCCTGAAACTCGTAGGGAAGTTGGACGGCAATTAGAAGAACCAGATAAGCGCTATGGTCTTACTGACAATTGGCAAAAAGTGCGTAAAGTAGTAGAGGCTATAGCCCATAGACATCAAAGACAATCCATGCTTTATGAGCAAACTAGTCTTCCTCAAGCTAGCCTTCCACAAACTAAGGAGCAAGTTAGAGAACAATCCCATGCTATGCTTTTTGACTCTACTCATATTCCTCAAATGATGGAGCCTACTCAAGGTTTTAAAGTAGAGCCAAATAAAAGTGTAATTGAACAATCTCAAGTGGAAATTCTCACTAAGCAAATGGAAAGTCTTATTGCTACACAATCCAATTTGGCCAAGACTATAGATGCTTTACAATCTAATTACACCAAAACTTTCCAAAATCAAATGAACCCAATGACTTTTCAAGAGCCTAATCAACATGTTATAGCTACCAATCTAAATCCACAAGTAGCTCCTACTCAAGCATATCAAGTTCCTCCAATGCATAATCCTTCAATGCAAAATCCTCATCCTTATGTGCAAAATCCTCAAATGTATCAAAACATGTATCCTCAAGCTTCTCAAATAGCTTTTCATATCCTCAAAATCAAAATTTTCAAAATCATCAACCGTATAATATGGAAGCTCCTCTTGCACCTCAAGTACCACATGTTGCTCCCCAAACTCCTCAAATACATCAATTGCCTTATCAAGATCCTAATTATCTTGTTCAAGCAATACCTTATCAACAAAATCCTCAATTTCAAAATTTCCCACCACAAGTTAATCAAAATCCTCAAAATCAAAATGGTTTTGTGTGTGGCCCTCGTAGGTGTCCTTGGTGTGATTCGTTAGAGCACTTTTTGAGAGATTGTGAACTATTGAAGGCTGTGAAAGAGCAACGACTAGTAATAGACATAGACAAGAAAATATGTGACTATCGATCTAGGCTACCTTTGCAAGGAAATTATGGTAAGGGAGGAATGAAAAAACACTATGAAAATATAACCATAACGGATGTAGGAACTAGAGGAGTGAAACTAGAAGCTCTTGACGAACAACAAGTAGAATCAAGTAAACCCACAAAGGAAGTTGACTTTTCCATAGAGGCTTTAGTAAGAGCACGAGATGAGATTAGGAGAATAACGGCTTGGGAGTCACCGATAGAAGATCAATCTCTTATTTCTCACATATCCAATGTAGAAGAAAAACGAAAAAGAGATGAAGTTGAGCCTAGTGAAAGAAGAGTGACTCAAAAACAAACCTCAGAGGGAATAGAAACAATCATAGAGCAAGGAGAAACATCACAATCTAAAGATAAAAAACAAGAATCAAAACCCAATGAACAAAAACAAGAGGAGAAACAAAAAGGGAAGAAGACAAAGCAAAGAAAAATAGAACCAAAGCCTTTAGATAAACAAGAACAATCAAAACAAACTGAAGAACCAAACATGAGAACATGAACAAAAACAAGATCCTGAGCAAAAACAAAAGAAACCAAAGAGAAAACCTAAAGCCATCTTGATTTCAGAAATTGAGAGAAAAATAGATCCTATGGAGATTTTAGATGACATTTTGCTTAAGAGTCAAGTGACTATGTCTTTAGAACAAGTTTTCTCTATTGCAAAGCCTGTTTTTAAAGATAACTTTATTGGCCTAATTAAAAGGAAGAGGTTTCCGCTTAATCTAGATACTGAGATGCAAGATTCTCTAGATCAAGATCAAGCTATGAATGAAGCCTTAAACTTTGATGAATCTGATGAAGAGGACTTTGATGATGATGAAGTAAATGTTAATAAAAATTTCTTAGGACCTATTCAACCTGACCATAAAAATCATGAAAACAATCCTGAAAGTCACTTTAAAAGAACATTTTGATCTAGAGGTATATCAGAGATGCATGTTAAAATAGGAAATGATAAGAACACTATCACTGTAAATGCATTAGTAGATTCCGGCTCTGAAATTAATGTGATTTCAAGAGAAGTCTATGATAAGTTTCGATGGCCCATAGATAAAGATTGTGGATGGCGTATGAGAACTGCAGATAATGGTGTAGGTACCCTGTATGGAGCTTGTGCTAGTGTGCCCATATCCATAGGAGGAATCACAGAAGAGTTTCACTTTTTTATTCAAGATAATTGCTCCTATGAAGTTCTCTTAGGCCAACCCTTTATTTGTGAGAGTCGTATGGAAACTGTTAAAGTGTTGATCTAGCGATGCTGTGTTACTGACAAACACAAGTCGTTATCGAACAAAGATTAACGTAATACAGAGCTTCACCGTAAACTATGATTAACTCTAATTATCATTACCGTAAGACATTACCAGATCATCGTGGGTTCTTGGGAGTGGTAGGGGTCTGTTAAACAGAGGCCCTGTACTATTTTCCCAAATCTTCGTTACAACATCAAGCGTGACTACTCGTCTAGCTCAGCTACTAATCAACATCAATACTTGGTTCTTAGATTCCTACGTCCGAAATTCTCCAGATCAGTTTACTCGAAGAACAGAACAATTGTCCCTTCTACAGATTCATGAACATATAATATATCAAACAGAGTGAATCAGACAGACTCACTCACCACAATACTTCTCGAGACATTCAATTAAAAGTTACATTTACCAAAAGCAATAATCTGTATCAAATCAACTTATGCAGTACTACATTCACTTATACTAACTCAGGGTACTTCAACGGTCGAAGAGCACACAATCTTACGATACGAAAACAGTACTCAACCACATAACCTGACATTTAACATTCACTACGGTGAACTTCAGTATGAGCAGGCGACGCAGACAGAACAGAAATCAACACGAACAATACTCAGAGCTTTACCATAGTGTAAGTAAACTCTGACAATCTCAGAAAGGGCATCCCTCTCTCCCTCTCTCTCTCTAAAACCATATACACAAGCGTCTCTCTCGCCATTCTCTTTACATTGCTTTATATATCTTTTTTCAAGATGCGTGTACCAACTTTTTTGCACGGATTTTGATAATTCTGGTATATCAGGCGGTCATTACGTCTGTCCCACTCCGGCGGTCGTCTAACACTGGCACGCACGGTGGACTCGAACCCGCAAGTTCCACAAAAATTTTTTCAGAGTTATGTTCAGACTCATTAATGATGTTGGGAGCACCCTGTAGATTCTGTAAACTAACAGTATTTTCTTCGCCACTTTGGTGCGTCTGATTGTTTATGTCAGTGTTCTGCTCCCGATTCACCTGTGTCTGCACCTGTAACAGTTCTCTTTGCAATTCTTGAATCGTCTGTTTGTATTCTTCAAGCTGATTTTCCTGTCGTTTAATGACTGTCATGAGATCGTTTTCATGGTTGGACAAAAAACAGGACCGCCTTTGATCAATTTGGGGAACAAGTATACTCAGCCATCTTCTACGAAAAAGTTTCCAAGTATCATGTACATGATTATACAATTGTTGTTTCAGTGACTCTATATCTATCTTTGTCATCAACGTGGCATCCAATTCAACGCCTTCATTATTTAATAATTGGGTTTCCATTTCCTGTAAAACTTGTATTCTGGAACGCAGAACTACATGTTCTGCCTGCATTGTAGCATTCATCATGGAAAAATTTATCATCTCTTCTTGGATTTGTTTCTGCACTGCTACCTGCCATGGTTCAAAATCTTGAATAGACCTTGTGGTCTCGATCAAAGCTAGCACTAGTTGTTTGTGGTCATTCTGCATTTCCTTCAATAAACCGTCCTTGCTATTCACAGCATCCTGTAATTGTTTATTCTGTTCAATCAATGAATTGGAATGATTTTTATTGACAGTTACCTGTTCTTGTATGTTCTGAATGCTTTCCTGTTGTTGCAGTAGGAAGTCCGAAACTTCTTGCAACTTATTCTGCATTGTTCTCATGTTATTATCCGAACAATTACTCTGCAATATTTTCGCACTTACCTGTTGTGATGGATCCTC
The DNA here is from genome assembly GCA_020310875.1 of Ceratopteris richardii. Lineage (NCBI taxonomy): Eukaryota > Viridiplantae > Streptophyta > Polypodiopsida > Polypodiales > Pteridaceae > Ceratopteris > Ceratopteris richardii. Next base: position 32,317,399 of record CM035407.1, read on the forward strand.
CATTCTTCTTTTGGTTGATAATTTAAAAGGGGTTCCCAAAATAGGCGACTGTTCACCGCCATCTGTTACCGGAAAAAGACTGTCCGGCATTTCTGCTATGTCCTCGGGCTCTGCTATCTATTCTTGCCCTGGTCTGCTCAGTGTCTGATTACAAATATTACTTACCTGTTGATATTTGATTAAGTGTGCATATTCGAATAAAGGAGCTAAAAAGACTGACAGACGACTATATTTTTGGGACTTGCGCTGACAAAAATCTGTGTATACAAGTGGTTATACAACCAGTGAGCCCAGCTGACTTTACCACCTCCTTCTGCATGTACTAAGGGTGAAAATTTTTCTCTAGACATTAAATCAAATCTGACGATAAAACACAGTCTCTCTAAATACCATTTGAATTGTTCACGCCGAATGCATGCTGCTTTTTTCATCAGGTAATATTTTGTACGACCTTCGCAGTTTCCAAAATCCTTTCTCATGTCGTCATTCGAACAATTAGGAATACTGTCATCGTCATACAGAGGCACTTGAAATATTGCTGCGACTAATTGCGGTGAAAATTGTACCTGATTTAGAATTTGTCCTTTTGTTTGTCGCATAATCTGCAACTGAGTCGTTGCATCTTCATTACCTGTCCAACGCTCCCATGGTAGCTTGGCAAACTGTAGTAGTCCGATTCTCTGAAGCCAGTTCTTATTCCTCATAGAATGTATGTCGAGTTCTATTTTGAAATCGGTGAATAATGCTTTGTTGTTATGTTGTGCATTTGTCGTTGCACAAGTCGTTGAATCATCGCTATCATTCTGTAATGTAGTATCAGTGTCGTCTGATGTAGGCACTATCATTCTCTATGCAGTTGCTCTCCTCCTGAGTCGCCATCTTAGGATATCTGATTCAGACATGGTTGCAAGACTCGCCGAAAATAATATGTTGGAAGTTTGTTAACTAGCACCCAAGCTCGAAGAATACTATACTGAAAAATACTATGCTAGGCATACGCATTTTATAAGCACCAGAGCTTGAACTGCCATTTGCTGGAATGATTATATTTCATTCGGACATGACACTTCATTCCCCTTACCAAAATTGTAGCATAAGTAAAAATCATCATTCTGCATTTTATTCCGTAGATCGATGCTGGACTTAGCAAGTCTTTTACATGTGCGAAAAAGTATCATGAAACAAAACCTTGATATCATACTCAATTCGAACTCATCATTACATTGCGAAATCGCATGACCGAATTTTACTATTCTTCTATGAGACCTTCGAGGTACATATTCCTGGCTAATCTAAATGTACGAGCTATTTTTTTCTTAAGGGTTTCTAATGCTTCAGAGTGTCGGGTTCTAAAATCTGCGCATCTATTCTGACGGAACTAAGTGCAATTGCTTCGGTGAGCAAAATTTCGGCCTGTGTTTGCAAAAAGGCCTCCTGTAAATAAAAATCGTTTGATAATGCCGCATCTCTTGCTGTCTTCATGTCCGTTATTTGTTTTTGCATCTCATTGATTCTGTCTTTCTGGTTGCGTACCTGACTATCTAATCTTCCAAACTATTGGGTCTGGAATTCTATGGTTTGGTAGTAAGCATCCCGTTCTCTATGGACATTTGCTAAGTCCTTCTGATATTTAAATTCTCTGTTTAGTTGGTGTTTCAGCATGTTGTTGACATCGTCTAAGGATTCTTTTGTTCTTTGTAACTCTTCTACTGCCTGCTTTGCTTCTCTCTGCTGCTCTTGGTATTTCTGTACAGTGTCCTGTAACTGGAGTCTTGTTTCTTCCAGTAGATTTCCTAGTGCTATTCTTGTATCGTCTGTATCTTTGATTGTTTGCTTTAACTTTAGTATTTCGGTGTCGGCAGCTGTCAGTAGTTCGTCTTTTTCAACCAGTGCCTTATCTCTCTGGTTTGAGTGTTCTTCCTGTGCTTGGAGCGAAGCGTGTAGTTGCTTGATCTGCTCACATAGTGCATGATTTTCTGCTCTTGCTGCTTGTAACTCTTCTTGAAGAGGGGTGATATCCGCCTCCATTAATTCCAATTTCCTTTGGAATTCTTCTCGTGCATCGTCTGTGACTTGTTTCAGGTGTTGGGGCAGTTGTTGAGATAGGTTTATCAGTAGTCTACCCATAGCTTCTAATTCTGAAAAAACTGGAACGGGGTGGGGTGGTAGAGGAGGGCGAGGTTGCGAGGAGGTTCCGGTGAGGAGTTGTTGTGAATTTGGAGGTGAATAGTTAAGGGAGGATGTGGAGGCTTCAGAAGTTCCGGTGTGGTGACTGGGCTTGATGGGACTGTGGGGTGGTTCAGGTTGGGAAATGGGGTTAACAAGCGGTGTTTTGGGGAGGGTAGAGTCAGTAGTTTGTACCTTGTTTGTTTCTGCATTGTTTGCTTCTGTGGATTCCATTGCCTTCAGTAGATTGTCTAGTGCATCTTGATGAGATTGCTGTTCATCTACCTGTTGCTCTGATTCTTTTTCGGTCGAAATTATTTCTGTTTCTACTTGATGTTGTTGTTCGTGTTGCTCAGTCCATGATTCATTATGCATTGAAGTAGTTGTATCATGGAATGTCTCTTCTTCGTTCTTTTCTTCTTCTTTATCGTCCTCTCTGTCCTTTCCGGCTGATCCTTGTGCTTCGCTTTGGGAGGAACTAATCCTAATTCGTTTTCGGCGAAACAACTGATTGAGCTCTTCTTCATCTTCTTCTTCCTCATCTTCTAGTAGCTGAACTGACTCTTCCGGCTTGAAAACTGGTCCTCGTGGTGGTGGTTGAGCGGTGAGTATGGTTGGGAAGAGGAAAGAAAGGATGTGGGGAAGTCTGGATCGAGGGGTGGTTCCTTTGTTGACTTGTTTCATGATGGCGACGCACTCCTTATGGATTCGGTGAAAGAAAAATGAGGCAAAATTAACGGGTTCTCGTGCGGCAAGATCGATGGCGGAATAGAATGGGCGGGAGATACCGTATGTGCGTTTTTGGAGGTTAAGAATGGCAACTAAGAACTGTAATGCGGTTTTTTCAGGTTCGGGGCAACAGAGAATGGCGTATTCATTTGATGAATGGCGGGGGAAAAGTTCGGTCATGCGGCCTACAGGGATACTTGGGCCATTCTCGCGGCCTTGTGGAGTGAGGCGGTAGGCTTCGGCGAAGGCCTGGAAGATTATTACGGTTCTAGATGGTAGGGAGGGGAAGAGCCATTGTCGATCAGCGATGGGGGATTGGGCGATGGCAGAGATGATTTGTGCGAAGAAGGGATGGGCTTCCACTGAGTGCCATGGAAGCTCGGCGAAGTTGGCCAACCCTCGGATATGCAGGTACTCTCCTACCTCAGTAGGGATACCATCACAAAAGGCTGTGTAGTTCGCCAATGCTTCCATTGGGCACGCGAACACGAATACACAGAGCACAGAGCGTGAGTACACAGAACACAGAAAACACAATCACAAGCACAAAAACACCATAGTGTTTTTTTTTGGCACAACCGAAGAGCTTAAGTACAGATATTACGGTGGGGGTAGGAGTGAGGGTTATCATTGTGCGGTGCTGGAATGATACTGCTTCCAATTTGGCGTGCATGCTTGAGTAAAGGAGGGCGGCTTATGACAAAACGCGGCTATTAAAAAAGAAAGAACTGCAGGAAAAATAAAGAAAAAAATCAAAAAAGATGCGGTCCACCGCCGAATGTTTTAATGCGGGCTAGCGGCATGTTGGTACGGCCGCAGCTTCGAGCCATTGATTGCTTTTGGAAGTGAATTTCTGGTCAACGTAGTCAACCGAAAAGTGGCTAGACCGATTTGTTCTGAGATTTTGTAAGGGCCGAGCCACCGTAATTTGAATTTGCCTGCAGATCTATTTGACTTTGCATTATAGAAAAGTACAAGCTGTCCTACCGAAAATACTGGAGTTTTCAGGTTTTGATCGTGTGTCCTTGCCTGTCTTAGTTGAACTTCATGCATTGTTAAGAAACTGAGCCATCTATGTTCGTCTAATTCTCTGAGCGTGTCCAACCGAAATGACAGTGAGTCTTCCGGTAGCAGTTTCTGGGTAATGGCTACTCGTAAACTTGGTATAACTATCTCCATTGGTGCTATTGCTTCTAAGCCGTAAGCTAATTTGAAAGGTGTCAATCCTGTTGTTACCTCGTAGGTTGTTCGGTATGCCCATAACACTGCAGGTAGTAGTTGATCCCATCTTTCTAGTGCTTCCATGATCAGTTTTCGGAGGATATTCAATAGTGATTTGTTTGTACTTTCGGCCAAACCATTGGCACGAGGGTAATACGGAGAGCTGAGTTTGTGTGTCACCTGGAAGGATTGGGTGAGTGCTTTCATTAATTGATTTACAAAGTGAGTACCTTGATCTGTCACCAATTTGAGTGGTAAGCCAAATCGTGGGAAAACATCATTTAACAGACATTTTGGAACTGCAACCGTTGTAGCAGTCTGTAAAGCCCAAGCTTCTGCCCATCTTGTTGCATAATCTGTACAGATTAGTATGTATCTGTTGTTGCTGAAGACTGCTGGAGGTGTGATCGGACCGATCAAATCTAATCCCCATTTTTGAAATGGTTCAAGTGGCATAATAGGCTGCAAGGGGAAGAAGTGTCGTTGCAGTGGTTGTCCAGACCTTTGACAAGTCTCGCAGTGTTTGACAAATTGGGCCACATCTCTGTAGATAGTTGGCCACCAGAGACCTCCTTGCAGAATTTTCCGGTGAGTCAAATCTGTGGCAAAGTGACCACCAGTAGGGGTCGAGTGAGCCATCATGATGACTGAGTTAATTTCATGCGGAGGGACACAGCGGAGTAGGATTCCAGTGTGATCTACATATTATAGTTCTCCAGCAACTAACCGGAATCGGCGACTAAAGACTGCAATTTTCCTTCGTACTGCCTTAGCGGTCTCGGATGGAAAGCATCCTTCGGTGAGAAAAGTTAGAATTTGATCATAATATGTAGGTGGTACTTGTGATTTGGCAGTCTTATCAGTCAGTGGCTCAGAACTATAGATTGCTGGAGTTGTGTCATCTATGCCTATCGGAGCTTCACCGGAATCTAGACGAGATAGGAAATCTGCTAAGGCATGTGCATTTTCGGGTCGGTGAATAACTTCATAATCGAATTCCTGCAAGAGTAGCACCCATCGTGCTAAGCGTCCGCCTAAATGTTGTTGTCTTACTAGATAGACGAGGGCAGCATGATCCACATGGAATGTGAATTTCCGGCCTAGTTGATAATGTATGAATTTTTTGATGGAGTAAATTAATCCTAGACATTCTCTTTCGGTGGTAGAATAATTCCTTTCTGCAGGTGCAAGCCTTCTGCTGGCAAAATAAACAGGGCGAAACCACTTATGTGTTTGCTACATCAGAATACTGCCGATCGCAATATCTGAAGCGTCGACAAAAACATGGAACGGATTGTCCCAGTCCGGTGGTTGTAAGATTGGGGCCTGTGTCAATAGATACTTGAGTCGATCAAATGTAGTTTGGCATTCTTGAGTCCATTCGAACTGGCGGGGAGTTTTTGTGATTAGCCTGTTCAGTGGTATAGCCAGATGAGCAAGCCATCGTAAGTGTCTGCCATGCCACCGCACTTGACCCATGAAGCGCATAACTTCTTTTGGTGTAGTGGGCACCGGAGCTTCTAATACTACCGAAATTTTATCTGGATCTACTTGGATACCTTGTGCAGATACAATGTGGCCAAGTAACTTGCCACATGAAACCGCAAACACAGATTTGTTTGGGTTTAAGCAGAGTCTATACTCTCGGCATTTCTGAAAGAAGCACCGTAAATGGAACAGATGTGCTATCCACTTACCGAAAATTGAAAAATCATCGAGATATACTTGCATAAATGAAGTCAGATAAGGAGAAAATATTTCTTGCATACATCTTTGAAATCTGCTTGGTGTGTTTCTCAATCCAAACCACATTACCGTACAAGCAAAGACACCCCAATTGGTAATGAAGGCAGTTTTTGGTATATCCTCTTCAGCCATTCTAACCTGATTGTAACCACTGTATCCATCTAAGAATGAATACATTTCATGTCCTGCTACCCTATCAAGCATGGTATCCAGAAAGGGGATCGGGAAAGGATCCGGTACTGTTGCTGCATTTAATTTTCGGTAGTCTACACAGATTCGCAGTTGCTTATTTTTCTTTGGCACGATCACAATTGGTGAAATCCATTCAGCATGTTCTATAGGTACAATGAATCCAACTTTTAATAATCTATCTAGTTCAGCCTTTACCTGAGATGCATAATGGGGATTCATCCGGTAGCTGGTTTGTTTTATCGGCCTTGCTTCTGGCTTCAGCATGCCCCTATGCTGGTAGATACGGGGGTCCAATCCTTTCATGTCTTTGTAGTCCCATGCAAAGATGTCAATGAGTTCTCGGAGTAACTGGATTAAGCTTGCTTGAAATGTTTCTGGTAAATTTTGTTTTATTTTTACCGGACGCGGATGATCTTCATCTCCTAAATTGTAAGTAATCAGCTGATCTTCGGGGACATAGAACTCATGATGTTTCTCTGTGTCGTCTGTTGGTTTAAAAAGTTGCTGCAATTCATCGTCATGTGTCGAAACAATGTCTTCCTTCTTAGCCTCTTCTGTGATGGGTATTACTGTAAGCTCTTGTGCGGACCAGTCCTCTATTACCTTTGCATGCTTCAGCCAGGGTCGGCCGAAAAGAAGGTTGTAATCCAAAGTAGATTCTGGCATATCTAGTATAACAAAGGTCATTTTAAAGGTCGTACCTTGTAAAGTGATGGGTACATTTCGCACAAGTCCTTCAGGATGGACTCTTGATTGATCTGCCATTCTGACAAAAAATTGAACTGGCTCAATTTCGGTCCATCCTAATCTTTTGCATAATGCCGCAGTCGCAATGTTAACACTAGAGCCTCCATCAATTAATACCTGCGTAATCTTATGATTCTTATACCATACTGTAATCAAGGGAACTGAATGATCAACCGTAGAATCAGGTTCCGGTTGAATGGCTCCTGTTGCCGAAATACAAGAAGGTACCGGACTGAACTGTTGTTGGAACTGTTGTCGAATTCCAGGTACTAATGCCAATAGTTGGCCCAAAGGCAGAGTGATCGATGCCTTAGATAAGATTTCCCAAGCCTGTTGAGATTGATTGACAGGCTCTACTCATGTTGAAGTTGATGCCTCTGCGGATGCGGAGGTGTCTACGGTGGGCAATGTATCTGCTGTTGATGATGTTTCTGCTGCTAACTCCCTTTGTTGTGTTCCTTCCTTTGTTAACGAGGGCTGGGCTACCAGAATAGGCTCTGGAAAGACTGGTGGTTCTCTTGTGGTCCATTGACTAGCTTTGTTATACATTCTGTGTTGTTCACGTATCCCTGGTTCAAAAATTTCTACTGCCGGTTGCAATTGTTTACCGGAACGAATCTGGACTGTAGCAGCCTATGTTTCCACCGGTGTGATTTTTACCATATTGGCCATTGGATTTTGACGTTTCTTCTTCCTTTGATCATACTCAGCTGCATCTTTGCAAAATCTCCTAATATGTCCAAATTCGCCACAAAAATGACAGCGTGGTGGTGGTAAATTGGGATTTTCCGGTGGTGGCCCGTTCTGCTAGCGATTTGGATTATAGTTGTTATTCCTCTGTCCTCGGTAATTTCGATATCCTTGCTGTTGGTTGTTTCTCATTTGTGGAGGCACATAATGATTGGTTGGCTGCCCTTGTTCCTGGATAATTGCATTGACAGTCGCTATTCCCTGTACTCTAGCGTTATATGCGTAGTTTTCGGTGGTGTGTCCGGCAATGTTGCAGATAGCGCAGAATGTTTGATTAAGTGCGCAATTGGTGTTGGTATGTCCTGAATTTTTGCATGTGGTGCAATATACTTGTTTGGTCATATCTTCGGCAACATGTCTGTTTGTTTTTACCCATTCCAGATCTTCTGTAAATCCGCCGACTTTGTTTTCCAGCTGCACAGTCATTGCTATGACTGCATCAAGTGTCATAGCTCCAACACATCTTATGATCATGATCTGCTTAAGTTGAGGAACCAAGCCATTGATGAACCACTGAGTAATAACATCATCTGGTAAGTTAGCATGAGCCGGTGGTAGCTGCCTTAAGTGTGTTCTAAAAAGGATAGCATATTCCTGTATAGATTGATTCACCCTCTATCTGTTACTCTGCAGATAATCAAAAATTTCAGCTGGATTCTTTTTTAGCCTGAATCGCTGCAGAAAAGCATCTCGAACTGCTTCGTAGGTGCCAAAATGATTAATATCGTATTCTGTGAGCCACTTGGCTGCTTCATTGACAAGTGTAGATTGGAAGACAATGGCTTTGTAGGCCGGATCTGGTGGATGGTTGAGAATGGCGTAGCTTATCTCGAAAGTGCGTACGTGAGCATCCGGATCATCTCCTGGAAATCCACCAAACTTCGTGTATGTCACTCCCGTTGGAGGTGGCCTGTGTTGACATAACTGTTGTTGTTGTTGTTGTTGTCCATTCATCGTGAATATATTATAACTTCCATCTGTATTTCTGGTCTGAATATTTGAACTACCGGAATCTATATCGTCTGATGGCACACTTTCCGGTGAAATGAGCTTGCTTACTATGCTGCGAATTTCTGTTTCAAATAGCCTTCCTTCTTCCTTGATGTCCAGTGTATGAGAACTTGCTTCCAAGCACGGCAGTTGGGCTGAAGATTCAGCAGAAAATGCTAATTCATCACCGAATAACTGAGATTCTCTTACCGAAATATCACCGGGATAAACCGAACTTGTGCCCGAATGCGGTGTCTTTTTGCCTTCGCTGATTTCTTTGCCTAGGGTGTGTCTAATCGTAAGTGAATCTAAATCTTTTTCCAAGAGTGTTAAACTAGATTCCAACTGCGTCTTGGTAGGTTCTGGAATTACTATATCTTTGACAGACTGTGCCGAAATAGTACTGGAATGTACCAGAGACGTAACACGTTCTACCGGAATATGACCGGAATCAGCTTTAACGTTCTAAACTTTCTTGAATACTGGGTCAGTCCTAATTGTACTTCTACCTTCTAGAGTTGTCTTTAGTACTCCAGACTGATGGTTCTTGGGATACGTTTCGCCAGACCGAGTCACCGGCATTTATCATTTTCCGTATTAATCGTGGGATATTACTAACGAAACAGTTTGCAACAATCTGGTTCTGTTGCTACTGACAATCAAACAATAATCTGATTCTGACAGATGACTGGCAATCTTGATGCCACTTTCCCACAGACGGCGCCAAGTGTTAAAGTGTTGATCTAGCGATGTTGTGTTACTGACAAACGCAAGTCGTTATCGAACAAAGATTAACATAATACAGAGCTTCACCGTAAACTATGGTTAACTCTAATTATCATTACCGTAAGACATTACCAGATCGTCGTGGGTTCTTGGGAGTGGTAGGGGTCTGTTAAACAGAGGCCCTGTACTATTTTCCCAAATCTTTGTTACAACATCAAGCATGACTACTCGTCTAGCTCAGTTACTAATCAACATCAATACTTGGTTCTTAGATTCCTACGTCCGAAATTCTCCAGATCAGTTTACTCGAAGAACAGAACAATTGTCCCTTCTACAGATTCATGAACATATAATATATCAAACAGAGTGAATCAGACAGATTCACTCACCACAATACTTCCCGAGACATTCAATTAAAAGTTACATTTACCAAAAGCAATAATCTGTATCAAATCAACTTATGCAGTACTACATTCACTTATACTAACTCAGGGTACTTCAACGGTCGAAGAGCACACAATCTTATGATATGAAAACAGTACTCAACCACATAACCTGACATTTAACATTCACTACGGTGAACTTCAGTATGAGCAGGCGATGCAAACAGAACAGAAATCAACACAAACAATACTCAGAACTTCACCATAGTGTAAGTAAACTCTGACAATCTCAGAAAGGACATCCCTCTCTCCCTCTCTCTCTCTAAAACCATATACACAAGCGTCTCTCTCACCATTCTCTTTACATTGCTTTATATATCTTTCTTCAAGATGCGCGTGCCAACTTTTTTGCACGGATTTTGATAATTCCGGTATATCAGGCGGTCATTACGTCTGTCCCACTCCGGCGGTCGTCTAACAGAAACTAAAGCCATGGATGATGGGTCTACCTATGCTAGATTTAAGTCTAAGGATGGAATGCAATCACTTCAAGTCATGACGGTAGGAGTGAATCATCCTAGGAATCGATTGTCAATTAGAAAGAAACCTATTGTTACTCAGGGTCATGAGCATGCTTGTAGTGATTGTGCACCTCGATTCATGTTTGGAGCTACATATGATCAAAATTTCGGATAGAATCCATTGTTGAGCGGGACAACAGTGGATATTGGTTTGACATCTCGTATCCAACCAACATGTACAATAGTTTGTCACTTTGTTTTCCACATTCTAGATTAGATTTTCTTCATAAGAGTCAATTGTCCAAGTCTTTTATCCAAAAAACCCAAAAAAATTATAAAAACAACAAAATCATGGAACATGATGAGAACATTGAGCATGTGATTGAAACATCTCATTGTTTCTCTACTCTTGAGGAGTTAGAGTTATGTCTTCAACAAAATTCTAATTCCCATATTATTCTTCTTTCTTCCCTTGATGAGTATGCTCTAATCCAAGAGTATGCTCTCAATGTTGACAAGTGCTCAAAATTTAACCAAACACATGATGCCTTAGTTGAAACAAAGTACAAAACTGTAGACAAAAAAATCAAACCCATAGCTCAACCATTACCCCAAGGAAGTAATGAAAAAATTATTCATGTGCAAAATGATCCAATTCTTTGGGATAAGAAAAACATAGGACATACATTCACGGATGAGACAATCAAGCAGGTGAAAATTGGTAGAGATGATGACTTTCTTTTGCGAGCAGAGAGATAAATTTGAGAGAGTCATACGAAGTCATGGAAAAGCTTTTACTATGTATCCTCATGAGATTGGTTGTGTAGATCCTAAGCTAGTTGCACCCATGATAATCTTTACTATTCCGCATATTCCATGGAATCTTCGCCCTATACCAGTTCCAAAGGCTCACTTACCTGAGCTAATGAAACTACTTAAGGAGAAGATAAACATGAGAATTTTAGAGCCATCTTTTGCATCTTACTCAAACAGATGGTTCACTGTGCCTAAAAAGAATGGGAAACTACGTTTTATTCAAGATCTCCAACCTGTCAATAAAGTCACCATAAGGAATGTAGGAACAGGACCCATTGTAGATGAGTTTGCTGAATCATTTTCAAGACATTCTATCTATTCAATGGGTGATTTATATTCGGGATATGACCAATTCCAATTAGCAATTGATAGTCGTGACATAACCACAATGAAAACTCCTTTAGGCTTAGTGCGAATGTGTACTTTACCTCAAGGAGCGACTAATTCTGTGGCTCATATGATGAGTGCTATGAATATGGTCTTACATGACTTTATCCCTCAGATAACTATGCCATTCATTGATGATATTCCAATTAAAGGGAGTGAGGAACGTGTAAAGGACATTACTTTAGATTCATCGGGATGTCGTAAATTTGTTCTTGACCATATCTCTCATTGTGAAAGAATATTTCAACGATTTGAAGAGGTAGGTCTCACATTTTCCATAGAGAAATCTATTTTTGGTGTCAACGAGGTGCTTATTGTTGGACATTTATGTGGCCATTATGGTCGAAAGCCATACCCACAAAAAGTTGATGCCATTAGCAAGATTTCTGAAACATGTAACAACGTGAGTGAGGTACGTAGATTTCTTGGTGCTTGCATCTTTTATGTTATTTGGATCCCACACTTTGCTCATGTTGCTGATTGTCTTTATGACTTGTTGAGGAAGAAACGAAAATTTATTTGGACTGACAAACACACTCAAGCTATGCGTAAATTGAAGAAATTATTGCTTGAAGCTCCCATCCTTAAGCGTGTAGACTATTCTGCTAACAAACCTATTATATTGACTGTTGATACTAGTCCTATTGGTATAGGTTGGGTCATAAGTCAAGATGATAGTGAAGGGAATAGATATGCAATTAGGTTTGGTGCCAAAATTCTACATGAAACACAACGAAAATATCCACAGATCAAACGAGAACTATGGGGTATGGTAACAGCTTTGAAAACAGACAAAGAATATTTCATTGGTGCAAATGTCAAAGTTGAGACTGATTGTTTGCCTCTCATTGGAATGATAGCCAATTGTTCATCTTCTGATGTAGCCATGCTTAGATGGATCTCATATATTAAGTTCATAAATCCTGAGTTAGTTCATATTTCAGGTAAGTCAAACTCAGTTGCTGATATGTTATCGAGAGCTAGATTTGATCATGATCTTGAAAATGATCTAATAAAGAATGTGAACTTAATTGACTATGTTCCACATATATACGAGTATGAGCAATTTCATGAGTCTGAGTACGAAAATGAATGGAGAGACATAGGAAAGTATTTGAGTACACTACAACCATTTCCTAATTGGACTACGAATAGATTCCGTAACATTAGGAAACGAGCTTATAACTTTTTCCCATGTAATGGTTATCTTTGGAGACATGCTAAGGGTAAGGTTAAGAATCCACAACGAGTCCTAGAAAAACGAGGTCTTCAATTGCAAGTAATGAAGGAAATGCATGAGACATTGTGGGCCGGTCATAAACGATTTTTTGGAACATATGAAAAACTTAGAAGTACCTATTATTGGCCTAGGATGTACGTTGACATTAGTAGCTATGTTTCTACATGTTCTAATTGTCAACTTCATTCATCATTCAAACATAGAGATCCGTTGCATCCTACTTATCCACCTTGTAATCACTACAAGTGGGTAGTAGATCTTGTAACTATGCCTAAAGGTATCGACAAAATGCGTTACATTGTACTTGCAAGCGAAGACTTAACTAATCATGTAGAGGGACGTGCACTACGATCTAAGACCACTTACAATGTTTGCAAATTCTTGCTTGAAGATGTCATAAGTCGCTTTGGGTACATAGAGAAAGTAGTTGCCGATCGTGGAGAGTTAAATGCGAGAGAAGCTAAAGAGTTCTTTGAGCGTCACGGTATTCGTTTGTCTCTCACTACTGCATATAACCTAGAGGCCAATGGTAAAATAGAGAGAGGGCATCCACCTATTGTGAAAGCCATATCTAAAGCATGTAATGGTGACATCAAACAATGGCCTAAGTTCTTACCTTTTGCACTTTGGGCAGATAGAATGACATGCACACGTACTACTGGATATATGCCTGTTGAACTCATGTACTGTCAAAAACCATTGTTTCTAATTCAGTCTCATATTTCTGCATGGTCAAATTTGCCTTGGTCTGAAAACATGTCTACTGATGATTTCTTGAGTTTGCGTATTAAGCAGTTAGAACAAGGTAAATTAAGACTTGATGATGCTATTGAAAAATTAAGAGAATCTAGAATGAAGAACAAGCATTATTTTGATAAAACTCATCGATTGCGTCCTAAGCCAATTGAAGTAGGAGATTGGGTGCTCATTTATGATAGTACATTTGACTCTCAATATGATGCACGCAAAAAGCTCACTCAACGGTGGTTTGGGCCATACATTGTATCAAAAGTCAACAACAATGGTACGTATGCTCTTTGTGAATTAAATGGTGTTGCACTAAAAACTTTGATTGCAGGTAAAAGGATAAAGCTATTCAATAAACGTGATAATGACGAGTACATTTTGGATGAGGACATTGAAGAAGATGACAACAATGAGGCCGATTCATAAACAGGAGTATCCATGTTTAAAAAAAAAAAAAAAGGAATTAAAAAAAAACGTATAAAAATATCATTAATTTTTCAAGTTCATGTTGCTTTGTTTTTTTTCAAGTTCATTCTATTTTTTTTCCATGCTTGTTTCATGCATGTTTTTTTCAGTCTTTGCATTGCATTGCATATCCACATCACTTGAGTCAAAAAAGACAAATGATGATTTCTCTACTTGTGTAAAATTTTATCTTACGTAGTAACTTATCTACCAAGAAATTGTTTATAATCTAGGATTGTGGAAAGATAGGGCATGTAGATTTGGAGGTTTATTTTGGTGACAAGACTTTCATATATAAACATGCATATGTATCCTGTATCGAAAGCATAATTGTTGAAATCCTAGCTCCTGCTACTACATGTTTCTACATCCTTAGTCCATCTCACAGCACTTGTATTGGAGTTTAAACGACTGTTCTCCGTCATTAAAACTGGTTGTACCTTGTATCGGGGTTTAATTTTTCCCCGTCATTAAAAAAAAAAAGTTGCTACATGTTACCAAGAAGTTTACACTTTCTTCCACCCCAAAAAAGTGATCGTAACCATAAAGTTACCGAATCATCATCATTAAAAAAAAAAAAAAAAAGAGCAAGCCAAAGGAGGATAAAGAGGCATAGTAGAATAAATCATGGGCTATATAGGTAGATTTATGCATTAGTGGAGTTTAGTTAGATTTCCTTGCATGTTATTAGAGAAAGAGCATATTCATATTTATGTAGGAAAGGAGTTGATTTAAAATAAGCTAAAGATGAAAGATGTCTCTTGAAAATCCTAAATCTTTATTTATAATCATATTTAAGGTAGATTGCTTTATGAAAAAGGTACAAAATTTTCTTCAAGATGAGAGGAACTGATGCTTAAAACGACTCAATACATCCACTTCCACTTCATATTGATGCTTGTTTTTTTTCTTTCTTGTTGTCAATGTTGCTTGTTCATTTGCATATATGTTGCCTATTTGTTCATGCATATTCATGTTGCCTGTTTCAATTCTTTCTTTCATGCAAATTTTGCTTCATGTCATGTTACCTATTGATTCATGCATATAATCAATTTTCCTTCCATGTTTCTTATGTTGCCTATAAAAGAATTTGATGCCTGGAACATTTTGTTTTTCACAGATGCTAGAGTGGCGCTTCCGGAGGAATCGCAAGTTTAGTGGGGGCGAATGTCGTCGAGATTTTCTCTCCTCTCTCACTTGTGAAGGCCTACAAAAAACATATTTGGTGAAGGTAGCCGGAATTCCCCGAGAAGTCCAAGATGCATCAAGGATGTCAAAGGAAGCTCACATACAAAGTTTCAAAGAAATCAAGAAAGTCCATGGTAGCGGTCAAAGCTGGTCAAAGTTGGGAAATTAGGGCAAAAATTTCATTGTCACCAAATTAGATGAAAATTCATATACTTGTAAAGATTGTCAAAGGCAGTCTATAGCCCAAATTTCAGCAGAAAATGGATTTTGTAGCACATTGATATGCTATGTTCATTTTGTAAAAATGTAATTTTTCTAGTTTGACCCTACAAATTCTTGTATAGAAATTTATGTTAGCCATATGGTTTGGCATGTATAAAGATCATATGTGGCTACATATTTGTACAAATATTCAAGGCTATCCGAGCTTCCTAGACACATTAATGCCACCTTGCAAGCTTCCAAATGTAGTCAAACTTGTACAAGGGAGATTCAGATGGGAGTTTTTTCTGCATATTTCCTGAAGGAGATCTTTGGAAACATAGTCCTACAAAGTTTCATCTTCATCAAAGCCTATTTGGAGGGTCAAAGAGTACAAAGTCCAGTTTTTGGGATCACCGTAGTTTTCTAGTTTAAGCAAATTGAAGGGTTGAAGGGCCACCACATGGCGAAAGCTGATTGAGCCATGTTGTACGATCAAGATGAGCTCATATTCAAGGGTGGAGATGCACTTATGCTTAAAGCAAGGAGGATCCACGAGTTTTTCCATAAAAGAAGATTTCTTTTTACAATCAAAGATCAATAATGCAGCTTTTCTCCAAAAATAGTGGCTTATCTTATCCAAACTGATGTCAGCACTGATCCGACGATCCAGATCATCCCCAGATCCAATGGTGGAGAATAAAGGCGCCTAAATTTCACTCCTTTACACTAGATTTGATAGAAAGAACGATTCCAAGCCATTGATTTGATTAATCAAATGGTTGTAATCGAAAGTAGTGATCCTAGAGTTGAGAGTTGATTTCTCTAGATCCAAGGGCCCAAATTCATTCAAAAAATTATATAACCCCCCCTCCAAACTCCTAGAGCATCATTGTTAGGCATCCATAGGGCTCATGCTAGCTTACGGTTTCCTTGAGATGATCACCCTCGGTTGAGCGAGTGAGGATCCAAGGTGAGCTAGTATGAGTATAGTACCTAGTTTCAAATTTAAGTTAGAACTCCAATCTAGGATAGGCTCTTGAAACCAGCATCTCTATCTTGACTCACCCTCGGTGGAGCGTGTGAGTGAGTTAGAGCTGATTTTAATGAGTCTTAGACTTCTTTAGTTAGACGCTACGAGCCTAGACATACATAGGGTCACTGGAGTGGAACTCACCTTCTTACGTGTGACATTCAGTTGAACTGTCATGGTTTGAGGGTCGGAACCACCTTTGATCAGTAGACTGCCTAGCTTGACGTACCACGACGATCTTATACATGTATCTTAATTCAAATCCTTTTAATTCATGTCACTTGTCTCTTGTCTCTTGTCTCCTCTCTCAGTCTCTTAAGTATTTTTACATGTCTTCTATTTCTTCTATGTGTGAGAAGGCTCCGCAGTATTGCGTTGAACCAATGAGGATGTTTCTTTGAACTTGTGAGTAAACTCTATCATCATAATTCACTTGCATGCATATAATCCATACATACCCATACATATTGATTAGTTTCTGAAAGTGTATAAGAAGCTCCAATATTGGACCATTCTTCCTTTCGAAACTGGTTTATGTGTAAGGATTCCATCTATTCACGTGCTGCATACATATCATCCAAAGAAGACTATGCATATGAATTAGAATTAGGAAGTGTTTAAGAAGCTCCTTCAATGGACCATTCTTCCTTCCAAATTTGATTCGTGTGTATGGTTCTCTTTCATTCTTATCATTCATGTTCATAAATCTAACTTGCACTCCTACTTTCCCATTCCCATAATCATTTCAATATCTCTCTCTTCTCTATGCTCAACATTAATTTCACTTTCATGTCCTTAAACCATCCAACATTCATTAGTTTCATACACCCTGTGTGTGCCACGACCGGACCCGATCCACCCGGATTGCGATCACCTCCACATTTGAACCCGACGTGAAACGCTTCGTGGCATTTGCTTCTGATCTTGTTGGGAGGTTGTGATCCGTATCCTTTGTTTCATCCTCATCATATAATCATTATCAGTCTTAAGTGTTGCACTGGATTTCTCACAGTATAGTGCACATCTTCTTCGTGAAGTAAACGCATTTGTGAGAGATCTAGAGCATCGTGCATCACTTGCTTATTCACATAAGATGGAGGAAGGATTCAAATCCCTTATTGTTGAGAAACAAGGCCAAAGAATAGTCTCTTCTATGTTGAGAGAGAAGGGAAAATTCAATGGCATCAACATCACAAGCTACCTAGATTTGTTTGAAGAGCAAGCTATGATTTTTGGTCTTTCTGAAGATCTTTTGATATCATTCTTTGAACGAATTGTTGATAGCTCTATCATAAACCGTGTCACTCAATATGATAGTCTTCCTTGGAGTGATTTTAGAAAGGAGATGCTCAAAGAATTCTATCTTGAAGATTATAGCCAACATAATCGAGATGGATTCTTACGATGGGTCAATTCTCCAAAGCCTAGTAGCTCTATTACTCACTTACAAAATGAGTATATTAGATGCTATGAACAACTTCCTGATGAGGATAAGATAACTTTGGAACCTGATCTTGTGATCAATTTTCTTAAACTTCTTCATCCTGAAACTCGTAGGGAAGTTGGACGGCAATTAGAAGAACCAGATAAGCGCTATGGTCTTACTGACAATTGGCAAAAAGTGCGTAAAGTAGTAGAGGTTGTAGCCCATAGACATCAAAGACAATCCATGCTTTATGAGCAAACTAGTCTTCCTCAAGCTAGCCTTCCACAAACTAAGGAGCAAGTTAGAGAACAATCCCATGCTATGCTTTTTGACTCTACTCATATTCCTCAAATGATGGAGCCTACTCAAGGTTTTAAAGTAGAGCCAAATAAAAGTGTAATTGAACAATCTCAAGTGGAAATTCTCACTAAGCAAATGGAAAGTCTTATTGCTACACAATCCAATTTGGCCAAGACTATAGATGCTTTACAATCTAATTACACCAAAACTTTCCAAAATCAAATGAACCCAATGACTTTTCAAGAGCCTAATCAACATGTTATAGCTACCAATCAAAATCCACAAGTAGCTCCTACTCAAGCATATCAAGTTCCTCCAATGCATAATCCTTCAATGCAAAATCCTCATCCTCATGTGCAAAATCCTCAAATGTATCAAAACATGTATCCTCAAGCTTCTCAAATAGCTTTTCATATCCTCAAAATCAAAATTTTCAAAATCATCAACCGTATAATATGGAAGCTCCTCTTGCACCTCAAGTACCACATGTTGCTCCCCAAACTCCTCAAATACATCAATTGCCTTATCAAAATCCTAATTATCTTGTTCAAGCAATACCTTATCAACAAAATCCTCAATTTCAAAATTTCCCACCACAAGTTAATCAAAATCCTCAAAATCAAAATGGTTTTGTGTGTGGCCCTCGTAGGTGTCCTTGGTGTGATTCGTTAGAGCACTTTTTGAGAGATTGTGAACTATTGAAGGCTGCGAAAGAGCAACGACTAGTAATAGACATAGACAAGAAAATATGTGACTATCGATCTAGGCTACCTTTGCAAGGAAATTATGGTAAGGGAGGAATGAAAAAACACTATGAAAATATAACCATAACGGATGTAGGAACTAGAGGAGTGAAACTAGAAGCTCTTGACGAACAACAAGTAGAATCAAGTAAACCCACAAAGGAAGTTGACTTTTCCATAGAGGCTTTAGTAAGAGCACGAGATGAGATTAGGAGAATAACGGCTTGGGAGTCACCGATAGAAGATCAATCTCTTATTTCTCACATATCCAATGTAGAAGAAAAACGAAAAAGAGATGAAGTTGAGCCTAGTGAAAGAAGAGTGACTCAAAAACAAACCTCAGAGGGAATAGAAACAATCATAGAGCAAGGAGAAACATCACAATCTAAAGATAAAAAACAAGAATCAAAACCCAATGAACAAAAACAAGAGGAGAAACAAAAAGGGAAGAAGACAAAGCAAAGAAAAACAGAACCAAAGCCTTTAGATAAACAAGAACAATCAAAACAAACTGAAGACCAAACATGAGAACATGAACAAAAACAAGATCCTGAGCAAAAACAAAAGAAACCAAAGAGAAAACCTAAAGCCATCTTGATTTCAGAAATTGAGAGAAAAATAGATCCTATGGAGATTTTAGATGACATTTTGCTTAAGAGTCAAGTGACTATGTCTTTAGAACAAGTTTTCTCTATTGCAAAGCCTGTTTTTAAAGATAACTTTATTGGCCTAATTAAAAGGAAGAGGTTTCCGCTTAATCTAGATACTGAGATGCAAGATTCTCTAGATCAAGATCAAGCTATGAATGAAGCCTTAAACTTTGATGAATCTGATGAAGAGGACTTTGATGATGATGAAGTAAATGTTAATAAAAATTTCTTAGGACCTATTCAACCTGACCATGAAAATCATGAAAACAATCCTGAAAGTCACTTTAAAAGAACATTTTGATCTAGAGGTACATCAGAGATGCATGTTAAAATAGGAAATGATAAGAACACTATCACTGTAAATGCATTAGTAGATTCCGGCTCTGAAATTAATGTGATTTCAAGAGAAGTCTATGATAAGTTTCGATGGCCCATAGATAAAGATTGTGGATGGCGTATGAGAACTGCAGATAATGGTGTAGGTACCCTGTATGGAGCTTGTGCTAGTGTGCCCATATCCATGGGAGGAATCACAGAAGAGTTTCACTTTTTTATTCAAGATAATTGCTCCTATGAAGTTCTCTTAGGCCAACCCTTTATTTGTGAGAGTCGTATGGAAACTGTTAAAGTGTTGATCTAGCGATGTTGTGTTACTGACAAACGCAAGTCGTTATCGAACAAAGATTAACGTAATACAGAGCTTCACCGTAAACTATGAAACTCTAATTATCATTACCGTAAGACATTACCAGATCGTCGTGGGTTCTTGGGAGTGGTAGGGGTCTGTTAAACAGAGGCCCTGTACTATTTTCCCAAATCTTCGTTACAACATCAAGCGTGACTACTCGTTTAGCTCAGCTACTAATCAACATCAATACTTGGTTCTTAGATTCCTACGTCCGAAATTCTCCATATCAGTTTACTCGAAGAACAGAACAATTGTCCCTTCTACAGATTCATGAACATATAATATATCAAACAGAGTGAATCAGACAGATTCACTCACCACAATACTTCCCGAGACATTCAATTAAAAGTTACATTTACCAAAAGTAATAATCTGTATCAAATCAACTTATGCAGTACTACATTCACTTATACTAACTCAGGGTACTTCAACGGTCGAAGAGCACACAATGTTACGATACGAAAACAGTACTCAACCACATAACCTGACATTTAACATTCACTACGGTGAACTTCAGTATGAGCAGGCGACGCAGACAGAACAGAAATCAACACGAACAATACTCAGAGCTTCACCATAGTGTAAGTAAACTCTGACAATCTCAGAAAGGGCATCCCTCTCTCCCTCTTTCTCTCTAAAACCATATACACAAGCGTCTCTCTCGCCATTCTCTTTACATTGCTTTATATATCTTTTTTCAAGATGCGTGTACCAACTTTTTTGCACGGATTTTGATAATTCTGGTATATCAGGCGGTCATTACGTCTGTCCCACTCCGGCGGTCGTCTAACACTGGCACGCACGGTGGACTCGAACCCGCAAGTTCCACAAAAATTTTTTCAGAGTTATGTTCAGACTCATTAATGATGTTGGGAGCACCCTGTAGATTCTGTAAACTAACAGTATTTTCTTCGCCACTTTGGTGCGTTTGATTGTTTATATCAGTGTTCTACTCCCGATTCACTTGTGTCTGCACCTGTAACAGTTCTCTTTGCAATTCTTGAATCGTCTGTTTGTATTCTTCAAGCTGATTTTCCTGTCGTTTAATGACTGTCATGAGATCGTTTTCATGGTTGGACAAAAAACAGGACCGCCTTTGATCAATTTGGGGAACAAGTATACTCAGCCATCTTCTACGAAAAAGTTTCCAAGTATCATGTACATGATTATACAATTGTTGTTTCAGTGACTCTATATCTATCTTTGTCATCAACGTGGCATCCAATTCAACGCCTTCATTATTTAATAATATGGTTTCCATTTCCTGTAAAACTTGTATTCTGGAACGCAGAACTACATGTTCTGCCTGCATTGTAGCATTCATCATGGAAAAATTTATCATCTCTTCTTGGATTTGTTTCTGCACTGCTACCTGCCATGGTTCAAAATCTTGAATAGACCTTGTGGTCTCGATCAAAGCTAGCACTAGTTGTTTGTGGTCATTCTGCATTTCCTTCAATAAACCGTCCTTGCTATTCACAGCATCCTGTAATTGTTTATTTTGTTCAATCAATGAATTGGAATGATTTTTATTGACAGTTACCTGTTCTTGTATGTTCTGAATGCTTTCCTGTTGTTGCAGTAGGAAGTCCGAAACTTCTTACAACTTATTCTGCATTGTTCTCATGTTATTATCCGAACAAATACTCTGCAATATTTTCGCACTTCTTACAACTTATTCTGCATTGTTCTCATGTTATTATCCGAACAAATACTCTGCAATATTTTCGCACTTACTTGTTGTGATGGATCCTCCATTCTTCTTTTGGTTGATAATTTAAAAGGGGTTCCCAAAATAGGCGACTGTTCACCGCCATCTGTTACCGAAAAAAGACTGTCCGGCATTTCTGCTATGTCCTCGGGCTCTGCTATCTATTCTTGCCCTGGTCTGCTCAGTGTCTGATTACAAATATTACTTACCTGTTGATATTTGATTAAGTGTGCATATTCGAATAAAGGAGCTAAAAAGACTGTTCTGCATGTACTAAGGGTGAAAATTTTTCTCTAGACATTAAATCAAATCTGACGATAAAACACAGTCTCTCTAAATACCATTTGAATTGTTCACGCCGAATGCATGCTGCTTTTTTCATCAGGTAATATTTTGTACGACCTTCGCAGTTTCCAAAATCCTTTCTCATGTCGTCATTCGAACAATTAGGAATACTGTCATCGTCATACAGAGGCACTTGAAATATTGCTGCGACTAATTGCGGTGAAAATTGTACCTGATTTAGAATTTGTCCTTTTGTTTGTCGCATAATCTGCAACTGAGTCGTTGCATCTTCATTACCTGTCCAACGCTCCCATGGTAGCTTGGCAAACTGTAGTAGTCCGATTCTCTGAAGCCAGTTCTTATTCCTCATAGAATGTATGTCGAGTTCTATTTTGAAATCGGTGAATAATGCTTTGTTGTTATGTTGTGCATTTGTCGTTGCACAAGTCGTTGAATCATCGCTATCATTCTGTAATGTAGTATCAGTGTCGTCTGATGTAGGCACTATCATTCTCTATGCAGTTGCTCTCCTCCTGAGTCGCCATCTTAGGATATCTGATTCAGACATGGTTGCAAGACTCGCCGAAAATAATATGTTGGAAGTTTGTTAACTAGCACCCAAGCTCGAAGAATACTATACTGAAAAATACTATGCTAGGCATACGCATTTTATAAGCACCAGAGCTTGAACTGCCATTTGCTGGAATGATTATATTTCATTCGGACATGACACTTCATTCCCCTTACCAAAATTGTAGCATAAGTAAAAATCATCATTCTGCATTTTATTCCGTAGATCGATGCTGGACTTAGCAAGTCTTTTACATGTGCGAAAAAGTATCATGAAACAAAACCTTGATATCATACTCAATTCGAACTCATCATTACATTGCGAAATCGCATGACCGAATTTTACTATTCTTCTATGAGACCTTCGAGGTACATATTCCTGGCTAATCTAAATGTACGAGCTATTTTTTTCTTAAGGGTTTCTAATGCTTCAGAGTGTCGGGTTCTAAAATCTGCGCATCTATTCTGACGGAACTAAGTGCAATTGCTTCGGTGAGCAAAATTTCGGCCTGTGTTTGCAAAAAGGCCTCCTGTAAATAAAAATCGTTTGATAATGCCGCATCTCTTGCTGTCTTCATGTCCGTTATTTGTTTTTGCATCTCATTGATTCTGTCTTTCTGGTTGCGTACCTGACTATCTAATCTTCCAAACTGTTGGGTCTGGAATTCTATGGTTTGGTAGTAAGCATCCCGTTCTCTGCGGACATTTGCTAAGTCCTTCTGATATTTAGATTCTCTGTTTAGTTGGTGTTTCAGCATGTTGTTGACATCGTCTAAGGATTCTTTTGTTCTTTGTAACTCTTCTACTGCCTGCTTTGCTTCTCTCTGCTGCTCTTGGTATTTCTGTACGGTGTCCTGTAACTGGAGTCTTGTTTCTTCCAGTAGATTTCCTAGTGCTATTCTTGTATCGTCTGTATCTTTGATTGTTTGCTTTAACTTTAGTATTTCGGTGTCGGCAGCTGTCAGTAGTTCGTCTTTTTCAGCCAGTGCCTTATCTCTCTGGTTTGAGTGTTCTTCCTGTGCTTGGAGCGAAGCCTGTAGTTGCTTGATCTGCTCACATAGTGCATGATTTTCTGCTCTTGCTGCTTGTAACTCTTCTTGAAGAGGGGTGATATCCGCCTCCATTAATTCCAATTTCCTTTGGAATTCTTCTCGTGCATCGTCTGTGACTTGTTTCAGGTGTTGGGGCAGTTGTTGAGATAGGTTTATCAGTAGTCTACCCATAGCTTCTAATTCTGAAAAAACTGGAACGGGGTGGGGTGGTAGAGGAGGGCGAGGTTGCGACGAGGTTCCGATGAGGAGTTGTTGTGAATTTGGAGGTGAATAGTTAAGGGAGGATGTGGAGGCTTCAGAAGTTCCGGTGTGGTGACTGGGCTTGATGGGACTGTGGGGTGGTTCAGGTTGGGAAATGGGGTTAACAGGCGGTGTTTTGGGGAGGGTAGAGTCAGTAGTTTGTACCTTGTTTGTTTCTGCATTGTTTGCTTCTGTGGATTCCACTTCCTTCAGTAGATTGTCTAGTGCATCTTGATGAGATTGCTGTTCATCTACCTGTTGCTCTGATTCTTTTTCGGTCGAAATTATTTCTGTTTCTGCTTGATGTTGTTGTTCGTGTTGCTCAGTCGATGATTCATTATGCATTGAAGTAGTTGTATCATGGAATGTCTCTTCTTCGTTCTTTTCTTCTTCTTTATCGTCCTCTCTGTCCTTTCCGGCTGAGCCTTGTGCTTCGCTTTCGGAGGAACTAATCCTGATTCGTTTCCGGCAAAACAACTGATTGAGCTCTTCTTCATCTTCTTCTTCCTCATCTTCTAGTAGCTGAACTGACTCTTCCGGCCTGAAAACTGGTCCTCGTGGTGGTGGTTGAGCGGTGAGTATGGTTGGGAAGAGGAAAGAAAGGATGTGGGGAAGTCTGGATCGAGGGGTGGTTCCTTTGTTGACTTGTTTCATGATGGCGACGCACTCCTTATGGATTCGGTGAAAGAAAAATGAGGCAAAATTAACGGGTTCTCGTGCGGCAAGATCGATGGCGGAATAGAATGGGCGGGAGATACCGTATGTGCGTTTTTGGAGGTTAAGAATGGCAACTAAGAACTATAATGCAGTTTTTTCAGGTTCGGGGCAACCGAGAATGGCGTATTCATTTGATGGATGGCGGGGGAAAAGTTCGGTCATGCGGCCTACGGGGATACTTGGGCCATTCTCGCGGCCTTGTGGAGTGAGGCGGAAGGCTTCGGCGAAGGCCTGGAAGGTTATTACGGTTCTAGATGGTAGGGAGGGGAAGAGCCATTGTCGATCAGCGATGGGGGATTGGGCGATGGCAGAGATGATTTGTGCGAAGAAGGGATGGGCTTCCACTGAGTGCCATGGAAGCTCAGCGAAGTTGGCCAACCCTCGGATACACAGGTACTCTCCTACCTCAGTAGGGATACCATCACAAAAGGCTGTGTAGTTCGCCAATGCTTCCATTGGGCACGCGAACATGAATACACAGAGCACAGAGCGTGAGTACACAGAACACAGAAAACACAATCACAAGCACAAAAACACCATAGTGTTTTTTTTTTGGCACAACCGAAGAGCTTAAGTACAGATATTACGATGGGGGTAGGAAGTGAGGGTTATCATTGTGCGGTGTTGGAATGATACTGCTTCCAATTTGGCGTGCATGCTTGAGTAAAGGAGGGCGGCTTATGACAAAACGCGGCTATTAAAAAAGAAAGAACTGCAGGAAAAATAAAGAAAAAAATCAAAAAAGATGCGGTCCACCGCCGAATGTTTTAATGCGGGCTAGCGGCATGTTGATACGGCCGCAGCTTCGAGCCATTGATTGCTTTTGGAAGTGAATTTCCGGTCAACGTAGTCAATCGAAAAGTGGCTGGACCGATTTGTTTTGAGATTTTGTAAGGGCCGAGCCACCGTAATTTGAATTTGCCTGCAGATCTATTTGACTTTGCATTATAGAAAAGTACAAGCTGTGCTACCGAAAATACTGGAGTTTTCAGGTTTCGATCGTGTGTCCTTGCCTGTCTTAGTTGAACTTCATGCATTGTTAAGAAACTGAGCCATCCATGTTCGTCTAATTCTCTGAGCGTGTCCAACCGAAATGACAGTGAGTCTTCCGGTAGCAGTTTCTGGGTAATGGCTACTCGTAAACTTGGTATAACTATCTCCATTGGTGCTATTGCTTCTAAGCCGTAAGCTAATTTGAAAGGTGTCAATCCTGTTGTTACCTCGTAGGTAGTTCGGTATGCCCATAACACTGCAGGTAGTAGTTGATCCCATCTTTCTGGTGCTTCCATGATCAGTTTTCGGAGGATATTCAATAGTGATTTGTTTGTACTTTCGGCCAAACCATTGGCACGAGGGTAATACGGAGAGCTGAGTTTGTGTGTCACCTGGAAGGATTGGGTGAGTGCTTTCATTAATTGATTTACAAAGTGAGTACCTTGATCTGTCACCAATTCGAGTGGTAAGCCAAATCATGGGAAAACATCATTTAACAGACATTTTGCAACTGCAACCGCTGTAGCAGTCCGTAAAGCCCAAGCTTCTGCCCATCTTGTTGCATAATCTGTACAGGTTAGTATGTATCTGTTGTTGCTGAAGACTGCTGGAGGTGTGATCGGACCGATAAAATCTAATCCCCATTTTTGAAATGGTTCAAGTGGCATAATAGGCTGCAAGGGGAAGAAGTGTCGTTGCAGTGGTTGTCCAGACCTTTGACAAGTATCGCAGTGTTTGACAAATTGGGCCACATCTCTGTACATAGTTGGCCACCAGAGACCTCCTTGCAGAATTTTCCGGTGAGTCAAATATGTGGCAAAGTGACCACCAGTAGGGGTCGAGTGAGCCATCGTGATGACTGAGTTAATTTCATGCGGAGGGACACAGCGGAGTAGGATTCCGGTGTGATCTACATAATATAGTTCTCCAGCAACTAACCGGAATCGGCGACTAAAGACTGCAATTTTCCTTCGTACTGCCTTAGCGGTCTCGGATGGAAAGCATCCTTCGGTGAGAAAAGTTAGAATCTGATCATAATATGTAGGTGGTACTTGTGATTCTGCAGTCTTATCAGTCAGTGGCTCAGAACTATAGATCGCTGGAGTTGTGTCATCTATGCCTATCGGAGCTTCACCGGAATCTAGACGAGATAGGAAATCTGCTAAGGCATGTGCATTTCCGGGTCGGTGAATAACTTCATAATCGAATTCCTGCAAGAGTAGCACCCATCGTGCTAACGTCCGCCTAAATGTTGTTGTCTTACTAGATAGACGAGGGCAGCATGATCCATATGGAATGTGAATTTCCGGCCTAGTAGATAATGTCTGAATTTTTTGATGGAGTAAATTAATCCTAGACATTCTCTTTCGGTGGTAGAATAATTCCTTTCTGCAGGTGCAAGCCTTCTGCTGGCATAATAAACAGAGCGAAACCACTTATGTGTTTGCTGCATCAGAATACTGTCGATCGCAATATCTGAAGCGTCGACAAAAACATGGAAAGGATTGTCCCAGTCTGGTGGTTGTAAGATTGGGGCCTCCGTCAATAGATACTTGAGTCGATCAAATGTAGTTTGGCATTCTTGAGTCCATTCGAACTGGCGGGGAGTTTTTGTGATTAGCCTGTTCAGTGGTATAGCCAGATGAGCAAGCCATCGTAAGTGTCTGCCATGCCACCGCACTTGACCCATGAAGCGCATAACTTCTTTTGGTGTAGTGGGCACGGGAGCTTCTAATACTACCGAAATTTTATCTGGATCTACTTGGATACCTTGTGCAGATACAATGTGGCCAAGTAACTTGCCACATGAAACCGCAAACACAGATTTGTTTGGGTTTAAGCAGAGTCTATACTCTCGGCATTTCTGAAAGCAGCACCGTAAATGGAACAGATGTGCTATCCACTTACTGAAAATTGAAAAATCATCGAGATATACTTGCATAAATGAAGTCAGATAAGGAGAAAATATTTCTTGCATACATCTTTGAAATCTGCTTGGTGTGTTTCTCAATCCAAACCACATTACCGTACAAGCAAAGACACCCCAATTGGTAATGAAGGCAGTTTTTGGTATATCCTCTTCAGCCATTCTAACCTGATTGTAACCACTGTATCCATCTAAGAATGAATACATTTCATGTCCTGCTACCCTATCAAGCATGGTATCCAGAAAGGGGATCGGGAAAGGATCCGGTACTGTTGCTGCATTTAATTTTCGGTAGTCTACACAGATTCGCAGTTGCTTATTTTTCTTTGGCACGATCACAACTGGTGAAATCCATTCATCATGTTCTACAGGTACAATGAATCCAACTTTTAATAATCTATCTAGTTCAGCCTTTACCTGAGATGCATAATGGGGATTCATCCGGTAGCTGGTTTGTTTTATCGGCTTTGCTTCTGGCTTCAGCATGACCCTATGCTGGTAGATACGGGGTCCAATCCTTTCATGTCTTTGTAGTCCCATGCAAAGATGTCAGTGAGTTCTCGGAGTAACTGGATTAAGCTTGCTTGAAATGTTTCTGGTAAATTTTGTTTTATTTTTACCGCACGAGGATGATCTTCATCTCCTAAATTGTAAGTAATCAGCTGATCTTCGGGGACATAGAACTGATGATGTTTCTCTGTGTCGTCTGTTGGTTTTAAAAGTTGCTGCAATTCATCGTCATGTGTCGAAACAATGTCTTCCTTCTTAGCCTCTTCTGTGATGGGTATTACTGTAGGCTCTTGTGCGGACCAGTCCTGTATTACCTTTGCATGCATCAGCCAGGGTCGGCCGAAAAGAAGGTTGTAATCCAAAGTAGATTCTGGCAGATCTAGTATAACAAAGGTCATTTTAAAGGTCGTACCTTGTAAAGTGATGGGTACATTTCGCATAAGTCCTTCAGGATGGACTCTTGATTGATCTTCCATTCTGACAAAAAATTGAACTGGCTCAATTTCGGTCCATCCTAATCTTTTGCATAATGCCGCAGTCGCAATGTTAACACTAGAGCCTCCATCAATTAATACCTGCGTAATCTTATGATTCTTATACCATACTGTAATCAAGGGAACTGAATGATCAACCGTAGAATCAGGTTCCGGTTGAACGGCTGCTGTTGCCGAAATACAAGAAGCTACCGGACTGAACTGTTGTTGGAACTGTTGTCGAATTCCAGGTACTAATGCCAATAGTTGGCCCAAAGGCAGAGTGATCCATGCCTTAGATAAGATTTCCCAAGCCTGTTGAGATTGATTGACAGGCTCTACTGATGTTGAAGTTGATGCCTCTGCGGATGCGGAGGTGTCTACGGTGGGCAATGTATCTACTGTTGATGATGTTTCTGCTGCTAACTCCCTTTGTTGTGTTCCTTCCTTTGTTAACGAGGGCTGGGCTACCAGAATAGGCTCTGGAAAGACTGGTGGTTCTCTTGTGGTCCATTGACTAGCTTTGTTATACATTCTGTGTTGTTCACGTATCCCTGGTTCAAAAATTTCTACTGCCGGTTGCAATTGTTTACCGGAACGGGTCTGGACTGCAGCAGCCTGTGTTTCCACCGGTGTGATTTTTACCATGTTGGCCATTGGATTTTGACGTTCCTTCTTCCTTTGATCATACTCAGCTGCATCTTTGCAAAATCTCCTAATATGTCCAAATTCGCCACAAAAATGACAGCGTGGTGGTGGTAAATTGGGATTTTCCGGTGGTGGCCCGTTCTGCCAGCGATTTGGATTATAGTTGTTATTCCTCTGTCCTCGGTAATTTCGATATCCTTGCTGCTGGTTGTTTCTCATTTGTGGAGGCACATAATGATTGGCTGGCTGCCCTTGTTCCTGGATAATTGCATTGACAGTCTCTATTCCCTGTACTCTAGCATTGTATGCGCAGTTTTTGGTGGTGTGTCCGGCAATGTTGCAGATAGCGTAGAATGTCTGATTAAGTGCGCAATTGGTGTTGGTATGTCCTGAATTTTTGCATGTGGTGCAATATATCTGTTTGGTCATATCTTCGGCAACATGTCTGTTTGTTTTTACCCATTCCAGATCTTCTGTAAATCCGCCGACTTTGTTTTCCAGCTGCAGAGTCATTGCTATGACTGCATCAAGTGTCATAGCTCCAACACATCTTATGATCATGATCTGCTTAAGTTGAGGAACCAAGCCATTAATGAACCACTGAGTAATAACATCATCTGGTAAGTTAGCATGAGCCGGTGGTAGCTGCCTTAAGTGTGTTCTAAAAAGGGTAGCATATTCCTGTATAGATTGATTCACCCTCTATCTGTTACTCTGTAGATAATCAAAAATTTCGGCTGGATTCTTTTTTAGCCTGAATCGCTGCAGAAAAGCATCTCGAACTGCTTCGTAGCTGCCAAAATGATTAATATCGTATTCTGTGAGCATGCTTGTAGTGATTGTGCACCTCGATTCATGTTTGGAGCTACATATGATCAAAATTTCCGATAGAATCCATTGTTGAGCAGGACAACAGTGGATATTGGTTTGACATCTCGTATCCAACCAACATGTACAATAGTTTGTCACTTTGTTTTCCACATTCTAGATTAGATTTTCTTCATAAGAGTCAATTGTCCAAGTCTTTTATCCAAAAAACCCAAAAAATTTATAAAAACAACAAAATCATGGAACATGATGAGAACATTGAGCATGTGATTGAAACATCTCATTGTTTCTCTACTCTTGAGGAGTTAGAGTTATGTCTTCAACAAAATTCTAATTCCCATATTATTCTTCTTTCTTCCCTTGATGAGTATGCTCTAATCCAAGAGTATGCTCTCAATGTTGACAAGTGCTCAAAATTTAACCAAACACATGATGCCTTAGTTGAAACAAAGTACAAAACTGTAGACAAAAAAATCAAACCCATAGCTCAACCATTACCCCAAGGAAGTAATGAAAAAATTATTCATGTGCAAAATGATCCAATTCTTCGGGATAAGAAAAACATAGGACATACATTCACGGATGAGACAATCAAGCAGGTGAAAATTGGTAGAGATGATGACTTTCTTTTGCGAGCAGAGAGATAAATTTGAGAGAGTCATACGAAGTCATGGAAAAGCTTTTACTATGTATCCTCATGAGATTGGTTGTGTAGATCCTAAGCTAGTTGCACCCATGATAATCTTTACTATTCCGCATATTCCATGGAATCTTCGCCCTATACCAGTTCCAAAGGCTCACTTACCTGAGCTAATGAAACTACTTAAGGAGAAGATAAACATGAGAATTTTAGAGCCATCTTTTGCATCTTACTCAAACAGATGGTTCACTGTGCCTAAAAAGAATGGGAAACTACGTTTTATTCAAGATCTCCAACCTGTCAATAAAGTCACCATAAGGAATGTAGGAACAGGACCCATTGTAGATGAGTTTGCTGAATCATTTTCAGGACATTCTATCTATTCAATGGGTGATTTATATTCGGGATATGACCAATTCCAATTAGCAATTGATAGTCGTGACATAACCACAATGAAAACTCCTTTAGGCTTAGTGCGAATGTGTACTTTACCTCAAGGAGCGACTAATTCTATGGCTCATATGATGAGTGCTATGAATATGGTCTTACATGACTTTATCCCTCAGATAACTATGCCATTCATTGATGATATTCCAATTAAAGGGAGTGAGGAACGTGTAAAGGACATTACTTTAGATTCATCGGGATGTCGTAAATTTGTTCTTGACCATATCTCTGATTGTGAAAGAATATTTCAACGATTTGAAGAGGTAGGTCTCACATTTTCCATAGAGAAATCTATTTTTGGTGTCAACGAGGTGCTTATTGTTGGACATTTATGTGGCCATTATGGTCAAAAGCCATACCCACAAAAAGTTGATGCCATTAGCAAGATTTCTGAAACATGTAACAACGTGAGTGAGGTACGTAGATTTCTTGGTGCTTGCATCTTTTATGTTATTTGGATTCCACACTTTGCTCATGTTGCTGATTGTCTTTATGACTTGTTGAGGAAGAAACGAAAATTTATTTGGACTGACAAACACACTCAAGCTATGTGTAAATTGAAGAAATTATTGCTTGAAGCTCCCATCCTTAAGCGTGTAGACTATTCTGCTAACAAACCTATTATATTGACTGTTGATACTAGTCCTATTGGTATAGGTTGGGTCATAAGTCAAGATGATAGTGAAGGGAATAGATATGCAATTAGGTTTGGTGCCAAAATTCTACATGAAACACAACGAAAATATCCACAGATCAAACGAGAACTATGGGGTATGGTAACAGCTTTGAAAACAGACAAAGAATATTTCATTGGTGCAAATGTCAAAGTTGAGACTGATTTTTTACCTCTCATTGGAATGATAGCCAATTGTTCATCTTATGATGTAGCCATGCTTAGATGGATCTCATATATTAAGTTCATAAATCCTGAGTTAGTTCATATTTCAGGTAAGTCAAACTCAGTTGCTGATATGTTATCGAGAGCTAGATTTGATGATGATCTTGAAAATGATCTAATAAAGAATGTGAACTTAATTGACTATGTTCCACATATATATGAGTATGAGCAATTTCATGAGTCTGAGTACGAAAATGAATGGAGAGACATAGGAAAGTATTTGAGTACACTTCAACCATTACCTAACTGGACTACGAATAGATTCCGTAACATTAGGAAACGAGCTTATAACTTTTTCCCATGTAATGGTTATCTTTGGAGACATGCTAAGGGTAAGGTTAAGAATCCACAACGAGTCCTAGGAAAACGAGGTCTTCAATTGCAAGTAATGAAGGAAATGCATGAGACATTATGGGCCGGTCATAAAGGATTTTTTGGAACATATGAAAAACTTAGAAGTACCTACTATTGGCCTAGGATGTACGTTGACATTAGTAGCTATGTTTCTACATGTTCTAATTGTCAACTTCATTCATCATTCAAACATAGAGATCCGTTGCATCCTACTTATCCACCTTGTATTCACTACAAGTGGGTAGTAGATTTTGTAACTATGCCTAAAGGTATCGACAAAATGCGTTACATTGTACTTGCAAGAGAAGACTTAACTAATCATGTAGAGGGACGTGCACTACGATCTAAGACCACTTACAATGTTTGCAAATTCTTGCTTGAAGATGTCATAAGTCGCTTTGGGTACATAGAGAAAGTAGTTGCCGATCGTGGAGAGTTAAATGCGAGAGAAGCTAAAGAGTTCTTTGAGCGTCACGGTATTCGTTTGTCTCTCACTACTGCATATAACCTAGAGGCCAATGGTAAAATAGAGAGAGGGCATCCACCTATTGTGAAAGCCATATCTAAAGCATGTAATGGTGACATCAAACAATGGCCTAAATTCTTACCTTTTGCACTTTGGGCAGATAGAATGACATGCACACGTACTACTGGATATATGCCTGTTGAACTCATGTACTGTCAAAAACCATTGTTTCTAATTCAGTCTCATATTTCTGCATGGTCAAATTTGCCTTGGTCTGAAAACATGTCTACTGATGATTTTTTGAGTTTGCGTATTAAACAGTTAGAACAAGGTAAATTAAGACTTGATGATGCTATTGAAAAATTAAGAGAATCTAGAATGAAGAACAAGCATTATTTTGATAAAACTCATCGATTGTGTCCTCAGCCAATTGAAGTAGGAGATTGGGTGCTCATTTATGATAGTACATTTGACTCTCAATATGATGCACGCAAAAAGCTCACTCAACGGTGGTTTGGGCCATACATTGTATCAAAAGTCAACAACAATGGTACGTATGCTCTTTGTGAATTAAATGGTGTTGCACTAAAAACTTTGATTGCAGGTAAAAGGATAAAGCTATTCAAGAAACGTGATAATGACGAGTACATTTTGGATGAGGACATTGAAGAAGATGACAACAATGAGGCCGATTCATAAACAGGAGTATCCATGTTTAAAAAAAAAAAAAAAAAAGGAATTAAAAAAAAAACATATAAAAATATCATTAATTTTTCAAGTTCATGTTGCTTTGTTTTTTTTCAAGTTCATTCTATTTTTTTCCATGCTTGTTTCATGCATGTTTTTTTCAGTCTTTGCATTGCATTGCATATCCACATCACTTGAGTCAAAAAAGGCAAATGATGATTTCTCTACTTGTGTAAAATTTTATCTTAAGTAGTAACTTATCTACCAAGAAATTGTTTATAATCTAGGATTGTGGAAAGATAGGGCATGTAGATTTGGAGGTTTATTTTGGTGACAAGACTTTCATATATAAACATGCATATGTATCTTGTATCGAAAGCATAATTGTTGAAATCCTAGCTCCTGCTACTACATGTTTCTACATCCTTAGTCCATCTCACAGCACTTGTATTGGAGTTTAAACGACTGTTCTCCGTCATTAAAAATGGTTGTACCTTGTATCGGGGTTTAATTTTTCCCCGTCATTAAAAAAAAAAGTTGCTACATGTTACCAAGAAGTTTACACTTTCTTCCACCCCAAAAAAGTGATCGTAACCATAAAGTTACCGAATCATCATCGTGAAAAAAAAAAAAAAAAAGGAGCAAGCCAAAGGAGGATAAAGAGGCATAGTAGAATAAATCATGGGCTATATAGGCAGATTTATGCATTAGTGGAGTTTAGTTAGATTTCCTTTTATGGAGGAAAGGAGTTGATTTAAAATAAGCTAAAGATGAAAGATGTCTCTTGAAAATCCTAAATCTTTATTTATAATCATATTTAAGGTAGATTGCTTTATGAAAAAGGTACAAAATTTTCTTCAAGATGAGAGGAACTGATGCTTAAAACGACTCAATACATCCACTTCCACTTCATATTGATGCTTGTTTTTTTTTTTTCTTGTTGCCAATGTTGCTTGTTCATTTGCATATATGTTGCCTATTTGTTCATGCATATTCATGTTGCCTGTTTCAATTCTTTCTTTCATGCAAATTTTGCTTCATGTCATGTTACCTATTGATTCATGCATATAATCAATTTTCCTTCCATGTTTCTTATGTTGCCTATAAAAGAATTTGATGTCTGGAACATTTTGTTTTTCACAGATGCTAGAGTGGCGCTTCCGGAGGAATCGCAGGTTTAGTGGGGGCGAATGTCGTCGAGATTTTCTCTCCTCTCTCACTTGTGAAGGCCTACAAAAAACATATTTGGTGAAGGTAGCCGGAATTCCCCGAGAAGTCCAAGATGCATCAAGGATGTCAAAGGAAGCTCACATACAAAGTTTCAAAGAAATCAAGAAAGTCCATGGTAGCGGTCAAAGCTGGTCAAAGTTGGGAAATTAGGGCAAAAATTTCATTGTCACCAAATTAGATGAAAATTCATATACTTGTAAAGATTGTCAAAGGCAGTCTATAGCCCAAATTTCAGCAGAAAATGGATTTTGTAGCACATTGATATGCTATGTTCATTTTGTAAAAATGTAATTTTTCTAGTTTGACCCTACAAATTCTTGTATAGAAATTTATGTTAGCCATATGGTTTGGCATGTATAAAGATCATATGTGGCTACATATTTGTACAAATTTTCAAGGCTATCCGAGCTTCCTAGACACATTAATGCCACCTTGCAAGCTTCCAAATGTAGTCAAACTTGTACAAGGGAGATTCAGATGGGAGTTTTTTCTGCATATTCTTGAAGGAGATCTTTGGAAACATAGTCCTACAAAGTTTCATCTTCATCAAAGCCTATTTGGAGGGTCAAAGAGTACAAAGTCTAGTTTTTAGGATCACCGTAGTTTTCTAGTTTAAGCAAATTGAAGGGTTGAAGGGCCACCACATGGCGAAAGCTGATTGAGCCATGTTGTACAATCAAGATGAGCTCATATTCAAGGGTGGAGATGCACTTATGCTTAAAGCAAGGAGGATCCACGAGTTTTTCCATAAAAGAAGATTCTTTTTTACAATGAAAGATCAATAATGCAGCTTTTCTCCAAAAATAGTGGCTTATCTTATCCAAACTGATGTCAGCACTGATCCGACGATCCAGATCATCCCCAGATCCAATGGTGGAGAATAAAGGCGCCTAAATTTCACTCCTTTACACTAGATTTGATAGAAAGAACGATTCCAAGCCATTGATTTGATTAATCAAATGGTTGTAATCGAAAGTAGTGATCCTAGAGTTGAGAGTTGATTTCTCTAGATCCAAGGGCCCAAATTCATTCAAAAAACTATATAAACCCCCCTCCAAACTCCTAGAGCATCATTGTTAGGCATCCATAGGGCTCATGCTAGCTTACGGTTTCCTTGAGATGATCACCCTTGGTTGAGCGAGTGAGGATCCAAGGTGAGCTAGTATGAGTATAGTACCTAGTTTCAAATTTAAGTTAGAACTCCAATCTAGGATAGGCTCTTGAAACCAGCATCTCTATCTTGACTCGCCCTCGGTGGAGCGTGTGAGTGAGTTAGAGCTGATTTTAATGAGTCTTAGACTTCTTTAGTTAGACGCTACGAGCCTAGACATACATAGGGTCACTGGAGTGGAACTCACCTTCTTACGTGTGACATTCAGTTGAACTGTCATGGTTTGAGGGTCGGAACCACCTTTGATCAGTAGACTGCCTAGCTTGACGTACCACGATGATCTTATACATGTATCTTAATTCAAATCCTTTTAATTCATGTCACTTGTCTCTTGTCTCTTGTCTCCTCTCTCAGTCTCTTAAGTATTTTTACATGTCTTCTATTTCTTCTATGTGTGAGAAGGCTCCGCAGTATTGCATTGAACCAGTGAGGATGTTTCTTTGAACTTGTGAGTAAACTCTATCATCATAATTCACTTGCATGCATATAATCCATACATACCCATACATATTGATTGATTAGTTTCTGAAAGTGTATAAGAAGCTCCAATATTGGACCATTCTTCCTTTCGAAACTGGTTTATGTGTAAGGATTCCATCTATTCACGTGCTGCATACATATCATCCAAAGAAGACTATGCATATGAATTAGAATTAGGAAGTGTTTAAGAAGCTCCTTCAATGGACCATTCTTCCTTCCAAATTTGATTCGTGTGTATGGTTCTCTTTCATTCTTATCATTCATGTTCATATATCTAACTTGCACTCCTACTTTCCCATTCCCATAATCATTTCAATATCTCTCTCTTCTCTATACTCAACATTAATTTCACTTTCATGTCCTTAAACCATCCAACATTCATTAGCTTCATACACCCTGTGTGTGCCACGACCGGACCCGATCCACCCGGATTGCGATCACCTCCACAGCGCACCTGAGAACTTTTGAAATCAATTATGTTGTACTCAACTATCTATCAGATCCGGCATATAAGGCTATAGTGTTCCAATCTACGCTGGTTAATGAGGCTGCCAGGTGGTTAACTGAATATGATATTAACCATTTCGCTCAATACAACGATGTTAAGGATGCCTTCTTACAACGATTTTGGTTGAAGAAAAATGCGACTGAGATCTTTGACTATCTGCAAAACAATAGACAAAAACCACACCACAATGTGTAGGAGTATGCAACTTTATTTCATACTCATCTATGGAAACTGCCGTCGACGCATGCTAATCTATCGGATGATGTGATTCCCAGTGGTTTATTAATGGATTAAACCCTCAAGTCAAACAAGTAATGATCATACGATGTGTGGGTGGTATGACCCTAGATGCAGACATAGGCATGGCATTACAATTGGAACATAAAGTTGATGGGTTCGCTGAAGATTTGGACTGGCTGAAGGCGACCAAGGGTATGAGTGAGGATCCATTGAAACAAGTGTATTGCACAAAATGTAAGAACCCGGGACACACTGCTTCTGCATGTGCACTAAACCAAATGTAATGTGCAATTTGTAATACGGAGAGTCACTCCACTGAAACGTGTCCATACAATGCTAAAGTACAGGCCAAGCCAACTGTAAATGCTATAATACAGGAGCAGGGACAACAGGCTGCCCACATGTACCACCGCAGTTGAGGAATACTTCCTACCAAAGTTATAAAACCTACAAGGGAACGCGAGCAAACAACTTCGGCCAGACCCGATCGAACTCCGGTCAATCGGGTGAAGGCACATCTCTTCCACCACCCAGATGCCATCTCTATGGTGAGATTGGACATATCCGCAGATATTGTAAGGAGGCAGCCGAGTATGATAAATGAAGAAAAGAACGACAGCATCCAATGGCCAACATGGTATATATTTCAGCAGTGGATATTCAAGCAGTAGTAATTCAAACACGGTCCGACAAGAAACTACAACTAGCTGCTGAGATTTTTGAGCCCGGCATTCAAGAGCAACAGAGAGCTTTTACCAAAGCCAGTGCCTAGGCTAGTCAAGAACCAATAGTTTTTCCCAATCCAGTACCTGTGGTCCAGTAGACAGCACCAAATCTACCACTGGAAGAACCGAGTCCGGTGAATGGGTCACAGGAGAGCCCACCAAATTCGGTATCGAGTATATCAAATTTTGACTCTGTGTGGAATACTCTATCGTAGGTATCTATTACAATACCATTGGGGCAATTGTTAGCCTTGGTTCCGGGTGTACGACAACAATTCCAACAACAAATTTATCCAGGATCTTCATGTACACCTACGACGGCCACTATCAGTCCAGAAGTTGATTTGATGGTGGACCATGTTGTTCCTTTAATTACGGTATGGTATAAAAACCACAAAATTACTCAAGTGTTAATAGATGGAGGCTCCCGTGTGAATATTGCGAAAGCCGCCCTTTGTAAATGGTTAGGATGGACTCAGATCGAACCTGTTCAGTTTTTCGTGAGAATGGCAGATCAATCACGAGTCTATCCAGTGGGTTTGGTATGTGATATACCCGTTACTCTTCAGGGAGCGGTGTTCAAAATGACTTTTGTTGTTCTAGAATTACCTGACTCAAGTCTGGAGTACAACTTGTTGTTCAAGAGCCCTGGTTGAAACAAGCCAAGGTGTTGCAGGACTGGTCTGCACATGAACTGATTTTCAAAAGTAATAATCGGAAATATGTAGTACCGTTGGACGAGATGAAGTCATGCCACCTTCATGCTCGACCCTGTGTAGCCAAGCCTGTGCATATGCTGGATGGACTTTCCGATGATGAAGAAGAATCTTTTCTCAATGCTAACCAGGATTTGCTCGCCTTGGGAACAATCGACTTACAAGTGGTTTTAGATAATTGGAATCTGGTTGTTTGTTCGATAGTTCCGTTTACAAAAGAAGGGGACCCAGTTATGGATCAAACTTTGAATGCCTAGAATTTCCACCACTTATTCCAATCACCTGAGGATATATCCATGCCACGACAGTTTACCGGAAGATCAACTTATCACCTACAATCTGGGAAATGAGGGTACACATCGACCGGTCAAGCTTAAGGCTAGGTTACCAAAAACTTTTCAAAATGAGCTACTACAGTTGTTGACAGAGTTTCAAGATGTATTTGTGTGGGACTATCGAGATATGAAAGGGTTGGATCCTCGCATCTATCAACACCGTGTGATGCTCAAGCCGGATGCACGTCCAATCAAGCAACCCAATTATCGCATGAACCCCAATTATGCTACTCAAGTGAAAGCAGAATTGGATCGCTTGCTGAAAGAAGGTTTCATCGTCCCCATTGAGCATGCAGAATGGATTTCACCTATTGTTATCGCACCAAAGAAAAATAAGCAGTTACGTATCTGTGTGGATTACCGAAAACTAAATGCGGCGATCATGCTGGATCCCTTCTCACTTCCCTTTTTGGATACAATGCTCGATGATGTGGCCCAACGAGAAATGTATTCCTTTTTGGATGGTTACAATGGCTATAATCAGGTGTGCATGGCTGAAATGGATGTACCAAAGACTTGTTTAATTACAAATTGGGGTGTATATGCATGTACGGTGATGTGGTTCGGTCTTCGCAATGCTCCTAGTACCTTCCAATGACGCATGCAAGATATTTTTTCCCCCTACCTAACCACCTTTATGCAGGTGTATCTGGATGATTTTTCATTATCCGGTGACACATTGGCTCACCTCTACCACTTACGGTGCTTCTTTTCTAAGTGTCGTGAATTTCGGTTGTGCTTAAATCCCAACAAGTTGGTCTTTTTGGTGTCCTGTGGCAAGTTGCTTGGTCATATTATTTCATAGTAAGGCATTCAAGTGGACCTCGATAAAGTGCAAGCAGTGTTGAAGGCTCCTTCCCCTACAAATCCAAAAGAAGTTATGCGATTCCTGTTGGAGTTAGACGTCTGCGGAAGCACGCGAACAGCACAAGGAAGAAGAAGAAGCTTGGAGCACAACACACAAGACTGAATGTATTACTAGAGAATGTACAAAGATAAGTAGCCCATTAGGGCAATAGGCGTATATACAAGCCGGGGGAAAAAAACCTCCTAAAGAGGGAAAAAAGTGCCCCGGCGGTCCTAGAGTGTTCACACACATCACTACCTAAATATATCAACAAATCCCCCCTGGGAGTGATGCGGTGAACAAGGAGCTGGCACTCATGTATAAGGAAGTGCCGAGCTATGTGGAAATCACTCCACAAAAGGAAGTAAGCCCAAAGCTTTGCGGAAAGCTTCAAACTTCTCCCTAGGCAGAGCCTTCGTGAAAAGGTCTGCAATGTTCTCCTGCGTGGGCACATATGCCAAGCTGATCTCCCCAGCAGAGAACCTCTCCCTGACATAGTGATAATGCACCTCAATGTGCTTAGTGCGAGCATGGAACACAGGGTTCCTCGCAACTGCCAATGCGCTCTGACTGTCAGTGAAGATGGTGGTGGCAGAAGACTGGCCAACACCCAAATCAGCCATAAGGCGTCTGAGCCACACACACTCAACAGTCGCTGTGAAAGCTGCCCTATACTCAGCCTCACAACTGGAAGTGGCCACAGTAGGCTGCTTCTTGCTCAACCAAGATATACATGAGCTACCAAGCATGAAGCAAAAACCACTGGTGGACACACGAGTGTCATAGCAACCAGCCCAATCTGAGTCAGAAAAAGCATGCAAATCTGGCGGTAGTGATCCCCCCTTGGGATAAAACAACCCAAGTAGCCGAGTACCACTCAAGTAGCGAAAGATGCGCTTAACCGCTTTCCAATGCGTGACTCCTGGGCAATGCATAAACCTGCTCATCTGTGAGACAGCAAACTGAATATCTGGCCGAGTAATGCATAAGTAAATCAAGCATCCAACAGCCTGCTGATAGAGAACAGCATCAAATGCATCTCCAGCATCATGAAGACTCAATCGTAAACCTGTCTCCATAGGAGTGGCAATAGGCTTACAGTCTTCAAGGCCAAAACGCTGCAATAATGTGTCAATATATTTCGTTTGACACAAAGCCATTCCACCATCAACTTGCATAAACTGAATGCCCAAATAGTGATGCAAATGCCCCAAATCAGACATCTCAAATGAGGCATGCAAATCAGCCTTGAAATCAGCAATATGCTTCTCAAGAGGACCAGTGAGCAGCATGTCGTCTACATAGACAACAATGATCAGAAGCACATCATTAGCACGCTTAACATATAAGGTGCTTTCAGTTGGACTGTTCTCAAAACCATGTGCAATCAGATAGGCATGTATTTTCTCATACCAAGCACGTGGTGCTTGCTTTAAACCATATAACGCCTTCTTTAACCTGCACACCTGGTTTTCATGCCCTTTCTGCACAAAGCCACGGGGCTGAAAAACATACACTTCTTCATGCAAGTCACCATTCAGAAATGCTGTTTTAATGTCCAACTGATGTACATTCCAACCATGATGGGCTGCAAGTGCACAAATGCTCCGAACAGTAGTCATACGGCATGTAGGTGCAAAGGTCTCATCAAAATCAATGCCTCTTTCCTGCGCATAACCCTTTGCAACAAGCCTAGCCTTATACCTGTCAACTGTACCATCAGGTTTACGCTTCAGCTTGTATACCCACTTAGTGCCAATGGCCTTCTTGCCAGGAGGCAAGTCACACAAAGACCATGTACCATTCTTCATTATAGCATCATATTCAGATTGCATAGCAGCCATCCAATTTTCTGAATTTTGTGCTTCATCAAAAGAAACAGGCTCATTCTCATCACAGAGACTAGATGCAGCCATAGCATAGCAATCTGATGCAAAGGAGGTACTATGAGAGCCTGAACGAGTACGATATGACAAAGGTGCATCTAATTTGCTGTCACGCAAAGTCTGCACCAGCCATTTTGGCATAGTTTTTGCCTGTTCAATATCAGCTCTCTCATCAACAAGTGCATCATGTAAATCTGCATCAAAAATGGAATGATCTGCATCATCATATGAAACCTGCAAAGGCTGAGAAGTTGCCTCATTGGGACCAGCGCTAGCCTGTCCACCTGTAAAAAGAGGCATCAAAGTATCATACATGTCTTTGGAGCTAACAGATGTCTCCTTAGTACATGAAAGCAATGGCTGAATAGCATCTTCCACAAAGACAACATCACGGCTAACCAGAATGCGTTTAGTCTGTGGATGATACAGACGATAGCCTTTACTTTCAGAACTGTACCCAACAAAAATACATTTTACTGCTTTATCATCCAATTTTCTGCGATGTTGTTCAGGCACTAATGCATATGCCAAACAACCAAAAACACGCAGATGAGCAACAGATGGCTTGCGGTCATGCCAAGCCTCATATGGAGTGATAGACTGCAACGCTTTGGTGGGACACCTGTTCAGTACATATGCTGCACACATGACAGCCTCAAGCCAGAAACTATGTGGTAAAGCCTGACTTTTGACCATGCACCTCGCCATCTCCATGAGTGACCTGTTCTTTCGTTCAGCAACTCCATTCTGTTGAGGTGTATACGGCACTGTACACTGGTGTTTTATCCCACGTTCAGCCAGAAATGCATTAAAATCTGAAGACATATATTCCCCCCCTCGATCAGAACGGAGGGTG
Source organism: Ceratopteris richardii (assembly GCA_020310875.1). Lineage (NCBI taxonomy): Eukaryota > Viridiplantae > Streptophyta > Polypodiopsida > Polypodiales > Pteridaceae > Ceratopteris > Ceratopteris richardii. The sequence goes on from CM035407.1 coordinate 32,359,894, forward strand.
CCCATTTTACATGCTGACAGATTTTCAGCCAAAACCAAAAACTGTTTGAAGCACATGAACACTTCGGACTTTGCTTTGAGTGGATATACCCATGCATGCCTGGAAAAATTATCAATGAAAGTCACGAAGTAAAGGTAATTTCCAAAAGAGGGTGTCTGCATAAGACCACAGACATCACTATGTACAAGCTGCAATTTCTGCATAGCCCGAACTGAACCATCTTTTGGAAAGGAAGAACGCTGCATTTTGCCCAAAATACAGCCTTCACAAACATGTTTTCCAGGTGCCTCAAGTTTGGGCAAAGAGGACACCATTTCAGATTTCTGCAGGCGTAACAAGCTAGCAAAATTCAGATGACCAAAGCGTGCATGCCAAAGCTTTGCATCTGACATAGCCTGAGAATCATGAACTGCACATGCCGAATCATTCACAGATCTTTCATAGTCTATGAGCTTATACAGCCCACGACATAAAATGCCAGAAGCAATAATCACATCGCCATTTGAGAGATCATGGACTGTACACCTGTCATCAACGAATTTCACAACCAAGCCAATCTTGGCTAATGCAGAAACTGATAACAGGTTCTTTTTGATCCCTGGCACAAATAAAGCATCTGACAAAGTGAAAGAACTACCATCAGCAGTAGTCAGAATGATCTTACCAACTCCCATAACAGGATAAGAGGAGTTATTGGCGCATGTGACAGTATTCCCTGTATGGGCAGGCTCGAGTGAAGAGAAGAAACTGCGCTGCGAGGTAATATGTTTGGTCGCCCCACTGTCAAAGTACCAAACATCTGAGTCTACTGCAGACATGCACTGATCATGAGAAGATGGGTCAAAACTGCAGACAGTAGTAAACGCCCATTCTTCTTCCTGCACAAGATTTGCAGACTCTGTTTTTGGTGTAGAGGCCTCTGCAACAACCATTCCAGCCTCTTTCTTCTTTGCCTCTTTAGCAGCCAGTTTTGGACAGTTCTTTATAATATGATCATTTCCTTTACAGTACTTGCAGAACAATTTCTGCTTTTCTGATTTCTTCTCATCTTTATCCTGGTTCTTCGATTGTGCAGCATTTGCAGATTTCTGCTTACTAGTAGAAGAGCTCCATTTTCCTTTGCCCTTCTGACTAGCCAGGAAAGCTTGATCTGCAACACGCATAATGGACCTGTTCTGCCTGGACTGATCTTCCTGCAATAGAACAGAGACTAATTCCTCAAATGACAAGGCATTCGGATTGCCTTTCATCATCAATCGAAGAGTAGAGGCAAAACTCTGATATGAATCAGGAAGGCCATTCAGAACGGTCTCCACAAGTGAGCTATCTGGTATAACCTCATCAGCAGAAATCAATTGTTCCTTCATGTCTTTGATCTTTGTAAGAAAACTGTCCATCGAATCACCTTCATTCATGTGCTCACTCTCCAACTGTTTTCGGAGGTAAGCAACACGAGCCTCATTCCTAGCCTGGTACAAAGTGGTAAGTGTATCCCAAGCATCCTTTGCTGTTCTGCAAGAGCGAATGTGAGGAATAATGGCACGTTTGACAGACAAAGCTATCAATGCATGTGCCTGGGCATCTCTGCCATCCCATCGAATCTGCTCTGCAGTAGGTGCAACAGAAACAGCAGCACGAACAGGAATCTGCGGAATATCATCTTCGACACCATCTTCATCAGCTCCAACACCTGTATTTGCAGTACCTGTCGTTACAGGTGTAACAGGACGTCTTTCAACACCCTGCACAATGTTCCACAATCCTTTTGCAACCAGTACATGTCGCATCATATAAGCCCATAATGGGTAGTTGGTACCATCCAACTTATCCTCAACAGCCAACATACGGAATACATCACTGCTTTCAGCCATGGCCGGTGACTAAAATACCTTGATGCAGAAAATTGACTGTATCTCAAAAAGTTGAACAGAACTGCCCACACGAGTTCTGCTAGACCTGTAGCAGACTTCGAGACGCTTAAACTGGCGAACAGAAACTGGTATATACCTTTGGCACAAAAGGACGAAATAGCCTGCACAAGCACTGCGATAGTGCGTTCGGAGGCCGAAACGAGCTCAGATCGCGATTTCGGCACCACAAAGCAAAGCCGTTTTGATCTCGGAAACACCCTGAGTATGCTCACCAAATTTTGTGCGAATTTGAGACTGCAAACGGAGGAGTGTCGACGGCGCCCTAGAAGAAGCAACGACCTGCTCTGATACCAATTGTTGGAGTTAGACGTCTGCGGAAGCACGCGAACAGCACAAGGAAGAAGAAGAAGCTTGGAGCACAACACACAAGACTGAATGTATTACTAGAGAATGTACAAAGATAAGTAGCCCATTAGGGCAATAGGCGTATATACAAGCCGGGGGAAAAAAACCTCCTAAAGAGGGAAAAAAGTACCCCGGCGGTCCTAGAGTGTTCACACACATCACTACCTAAATATATCAACAATTCCTTGGCCAAATACGCTGGCATGGACGGCATCTGCAGTGGCTCACACATTTACCCATACCCCTGAATCGGTTGATCACTAGCAATCCCCGACAGTTCGTGTGGACTCAGGAGTGCCAAATTGCCTTTGATCGACTGAAAACACTCTTAACCCAGGCTCCTATACTGCAAGCACCAAACTGGAAGCTTCCGTTCCATGTCTTTGTGGATGCATCGGACAATGCCATCAGTAGCGCACTCATGCAACATATTCCTTCACTGAGCACGAATGTCTGGGTTTGGTTTATTCGGTGAAGAAATTCTAGCACTATTTGCTGGTATGCCAATTTACCTTTCATGTGGATCATGTTGCTCTCGTTTATCTTGTCCACCAACAACATTTAGGGGGCAGATTGGCCAGGTGGGTGTTGTTACTGCAAGAATTTGATTATGTGGTTGTACATCGTCCAGGGTCAGCACATGCGCTCGCTGATTTCTTATCTCGTCTTGATTCCGGTGAACTTCCCGGTGGAATTGATGATACTATCCCTGCTATCTATGCGATTGATTCAGTCCATGATGATTGTCAAGATCTCCCTGTGGCATCTTCATATTATGATACTCTTCTGACCTTTCTCACTAGTGGAAGCCCCCCGACTAATACTTCTACCTCTGCTCACCATAAATTGGTGATGTATAGTCGACGGTTTCGGATCATTGTAAGACAGTTGTATTACATGGATACCTTTGCTGCACTGTTACGGTATATCCCACCCCATGAAGTTCCTTTGGTTATTGCCATGGCCCATTCTACTCCTTCCGGTGGTCATTTTTCGGTCGATGTTACTTACCGAAAAATTCTACACAGTGGCTTGTGGTGGCCCACTATGCACCATGATATTGTTGCTTATGTCAAAACATGTGATGCTTGCCAACGATCGGGACAGCCTTTACAATGGCATCATTTCCCAGTGTAGCATGTCGCTCCCCTTGAACCTTTTCAAAAGTGGGGCTTGGATTTCATTGGTCCCATTACACCTTCGGCTACAATTACTAATCATCGCTATATACTTACTTGTACGGATTATGCTACTCAGTGGGCAGAAGCTTGGGCTTTACGGTCTGCAACTCCATCAGTGGTGGTCAAATGTCTGATGACTGATGTTTTCCCTCGGTTTGGTCTTCCCTTAGAGATTGTTTCGGATCAGGGCACACATTTTGTTAATTCCTTAATGCAAGCGCTTACCCGCACCCTGAAGATTGTTCATATATTTAGTTCCCCGTATTATCCTCGTGCCAATGGTCTTGCTGAAAGTACCAATAAAACCCTACTTAACATGCTCAAGAAACTAGTTCTGGAATGTTCGGAGCATTGGGATCAATTCCTTCCTTGAGTCCTGTGGGCATACTGTACTACTTACAAAGTGGCTACAGGGAATACGCCTTTCAAATTCGCATATGGGCTGGAGGCCATCGCACCATGGAGTTGGTGGTACCTAGCCTCAGGGTGGCACTGGATCATAAGCTCTTGCCGGAGGAATCCTTTCCTTTCCGGTTGGATGTGTTGCGGTCCTTGGACAAACAACGCTTGGAAAGTTTTCTAATGCTACAAGAAGTGCAACTACGACAAGCCAAGACACATGATCGATTTCTCTGCACTCCCGTTTTTACCAAAGGACAATTAGTTCTATTCTATAATGCTAAGTCCAATCGTTCAGCGGGCAAGTTCAAACTTTGGTGGTTTGGTTCTTATCATATTGCAGCTTAGGTTGGACCCGCTACATTTCGGTTCACCACTTTAACTGGTACTCTTCTACCTAAATCCATAAATGGATCGAAACTTCGTCTGTATTATGTCACGCCTTCCTCATCTTGATTCTTTATGGGCATTTTTATTCTCCATCCGATGTCTACTCTTGCCTAACTTCTCTTTCCATTCCACGCTTCCGATTGACCGACTGACCATAAAATTCCCGTTTTATTAACTAACCATAATTAGCTGCTGCACTATGTGTCTAGTATTTCGTTAATGCATGCATGTCGACATTATGTCTGCATATTCCCAATAACTGATGATGATTATGTTTTCTTCCTGCATTTCCATTCAGTGTTTTTACTTAATCATGTTTTTCTCCCTTTCTCCTGCTATTGTGTTTTTGCACTCTAAGTGTTCAGTGTCATTGTCTACATTCGTGCTGTCTTGCACACCATGGAAGCTTTAGCAAATATCATTACCTTCCGTGCTGGCCTCACTCCTGAGTTGAGCGAGTTTTTGCGCACCCGCAGGCTTTTGGCATTCGCCAAACTGCCATGGCATTCGGTTGAATGTCACCCATTCTTTGCCCAGATCATTTCTTCCATAGCCGATACTCCCGCTACCGAAACCTGTTGGCCACTAGCCTGTCTTAACCCATGTGTTGTCGTCACCTTAAACACCATCGCTGACGGATTCCATCTCCCTCATGAGGGTAGCATGGATGTGCCCCTCCTTCCTATGACTACCATGAAGCAGCTCTTTCCACAGTAAGCATCCAATGAATTCGCAATTATGTGTCGTCCTAAACCGAAGCGCTCAGCCCTACAGTTTCTGGTGGCGGCACTCAACCTCCAAAAATGCACTTATGGTATTTCACGACCCTTTTACTCCATGATCGACGTCGTTGCATGAGAAGCGGTTAATTGGGCTCTCTTTTTCTTCCGATGAATTCATCGCGAATGTCAAGCAGTTTCTAGACAAATGGCGAAGGGCGACATCCCTCGCACTCAATTATCTCATCTGCTGACATTCCTTCTCCCGGTGATTCAACAAGCATAGCCTCCTCCCATGGACACCCTTCTCTTTCATGAAGAATTCGTGTAGGTAATAGAGGTTGAAGACAACGATGACCTCTTACAGTTTTTCCGGGGAAAGCATCGCAAACTAAGTCCCTCCCAGAGCCAAGTTCAGTTGTCCTCAACCATCCAGTTGTAGGATACCGCCTCTTCCGCACAGATCCTCTCTGCTCCACCATCCCATAAGGATCACGCCGCTCCCGATATTGCAATGGAAGACGTCCATCCCGGTGATACGGTCGTGCAGCCATAGCCTCACTCTCAAGAGCAAGCAGTCGACACCATCACGGAGGTTGTGCAACTCGCGAAGAAAGTGCAAACCAAGGAAGTGATTGTGCAACCGGATATCCAGCCTATTACGGTAACAACTCTTGCCCTGCCATCTTCACCCAAAAATCCACCCCTTCCCCTTTCTCCATCAAAGGTGCCTTTGCTGCCTAGCCCTCCTCCTTCACCGTGCCATTCAGCAGCCCGTCCTCTCCCTTCCTCTCCCGATTACTCGCCTCCTTTGTCTTCTGCCACAGTTCCGGCTAATCCCTCTCTGCCAATCTCCACCTCCATTATCCCTGGCTCATTGGCTCAATTCAGATAAATAATTACCTTATTCACCTTTCCAACCATCTCCCTCACCACCTACAAGTCGCCCATCAATGTCTACGAATGGAGTATCAATCCAAGGTTGATCTCCTTGAAGCAGACATCGCACCACTCTAGGAAGAGGTGTCAGCAGCGAAAGCAGATGCAAACTCCTTATAGGAACAGCTCCAAATTCTCCAAGGACAGTTGATCGAGAAGGATGCCATCATTACGGCTCGCGATGATGAGATCCAACGACTGACTTAGATAGTGACTGATAAGGAGGATGCACTGAAGGCCTTGGGTGATCTGCTAGAAACCACGCGACTTCAATTCCTTATGGTCAGGGTCAAGATATGGTTGAGCAAGCCTTACAAGCAGAAATGGAATTAAACAAATTCATAGAAGAACTCTTCTAGAAAATCCGCTCCCTGGAAGAGGAAATAGGCCAAAATCTTAAGCTGAAGAAGGATGTTGAAGCCATCTAGAAAGAGAGGCATGATTTTTTCAAAACAATGCAGTATCAGTCACAAGAGCTTGAAAGAGGGGAGAAACAACTTGGTATCCAGCAAGAGCGGTTATCCCGCATCGATGCAGAGATTGCCGAAATGAAGCTACGATGTGATACTACGCTCGCTAATGACTTTTATCTCCAAGAAGCTTTTTTGCAGAATCAAGCCGACGTATTACTCTCTCAAGTGATCGCTTCCAGCTCTGTGTGGACTGATGCACACCTGGTCGAACCCCAAATTTTGCAGGAAATGCTAGACTCCCTACTTTCAAGTTAGTTAGAACCATGTACATTCAAGGAATCATCGATGATTCTTAACTTTTGTAATTACCCTGCTAGGTTCGAGTCCACCGTGCATGCCAGTGTGAGGCTTCCGGAATATTATTTAGAAGATTAATTGTAATTAGGAAAATGTAACACACTGAAAGACGCTGTAATGTTTTTTTGGTTAATAGAAGTAATGTGGGGAAGACATGACAGACACGTTGCCGGACTGTCTTGTCTGGGTGATCGGCTGGAGTCGATTCTGTCACAGATTATTGAAACTGTGGTGTCATCTGTGTTGGTAAAGGTTCAATATTGAATGAATAAAGTACTGTTTTAACATTTAATTGTGTGGTGAATGAAGAGCGATTATAACAATAATACTAAATGAGTAGTAGAAGTTCTGCGCATGTGATTATGGTGATTGTTAAGTTGTTTTAGACTGGAAGTAGTAGTTGAATCTGTGGTAATAGTTAGAAGTTAATCAGTGATTGGGAAAATGCATAAAGGGCCTCTGTATTACAGACCCCTGACCATCCCAAGAACCCCAGTCTAGATTGGTTAATAATTTATATTAACCATAAAAGATTAACAATGCACCCATAGTGTTCCCAGATGAAGAATTTGAACCTCACGGTTGTGCAAAAATTCTAGCCATCATGGACATAGTGGTCAATGAGGAACAATGGACCCCTCATGGTGATGAAGATGGCTATGACATTTTAGTCTTCATGATAGAACCAATTATGTATGATTTGGTTATTGAAGAGTGTGAACCTCATATGAGTGAACCCAAGAAAGATATTGACGCTGATGAAGAGTCTATCCTCATGGAGCCTTTCTGTGCTTAAGAGGAAGAGTACCTCTATTTGATCGAGGCCAGAACTCAACAAGAGGAAAGATCAAAACTAGAACAACACCCCTCTTTGAAGTCCTTGAGAGCTTCAAGAAATATGAAATAGAAGATTGAAAGGTCATGATCGGGATGTATAATAGGGAAGCACTCACAAGAGTGGCATATGATAACAAAGAGAGAACTAAAAAAATTTTTGTGACCATAGAAGAGGACGAAGAACGGTGTACGTACATAAGACATGACGTGACTGAAGAAGAAGAGAAAAAGTTGATTGCATTGTTAAGAGAATATAGAGATGTGTTTGCATGGAACTACAAAGACTTGAAAGGAGTCAACCCAGATATTTGTTCACACAAAATAACCTTGTCCTTAGATGCCAAGCGAATGAAGCAAAAACCATACACTTATAATGATAATTATGCAGCAAAGATCAAAGAAGAGATAGACCACTTGATAGAAGTTGGATTTATCTATGAATTTGAGCATATCGAACAGGTATCCCCCATTTTCGTAGTGCTGAAAAGAACAAAAAACTACAAGTGTGTGTTAACTTGAAGAAGGTTAACGCAACTACTATCAGAGATAGCTATCCACTTCCTATCACATAACACTTACTGGAACATGTAACAGGCAAGGAATTCTACAGCTTCCTTGTTGGATTTTCAGGCTATAATCAAGTAACTATTGCCCCTAAAGACCAACATAAGATGGCTTTTGCCACATAGTGGGGCATATTTGCATTTTGTGTGATGCCTTTTGGACTAACCAATGCCCTTTCTACATTTCAAAGGTTGATGTACCACATGTTCAAAGAATTATTGCGAAATAATCTAGAGGTCTATATTGATGATCTATGTGCTCATTTAAACATTAGGCAAACACACATCCTAAATGTAGAGAATATCAAGTCTACTTGAACCCAAAAAAGTGTGTTTTCATTATCAAGCAAGGCAAGATTCTAGGACACATAGTGTCAAAGAACAGAATCTCAATAGATGAGGATAAAGTTAAAGCCATTGCCGAGTTACCCAAACCCAAGGACGTTAAAGAAGTACAAGCTTTCATGGGGCATTTTGGGTATTGCCGATGTTTTATTCACATGTATGCAATCATTCCAAAGCCTCTGTACAACCTTTCGACTAGTTTCAAGTGGACAAACAAATGTGAAAACTATTTCAATAAACTTAAACAACGATTGTGTTCAACACCAATCTTGACTGAACCTGATTGGAGTAAGCCTTTCCATGTACATGTGGATGCATCCAATAGCTTACTCAAGTAGGCAGTTTAATGTGATGGAGCAAAATTACACTAGAACCGAACGAGAAGGATTAGGCATGGTGTATGCGATTAAAAAGTTTACACATTATTTTCTTGCAAATAAGTTTAAATTTTTTACATACCATCAAGCATTACTCTATTTGGTAAATAAACCTTGCAATATGGGCAGATTAATAAGATGGTTCCTCTTATTAATGGAATATGAATTTGAAGTTGTGGTTAGGAAAGGTAAGACTCATCTTAGGGTGGATCACCTTTCTAGACTAACCTAAGGAGAGTCCTCACAAGGAGTGTCATATGAACTTCCTGATGCATACTTATTCAACTTGGAATAGTGCTTATTCTAACCTTTGGGCCTAAGCATCCTCTACTAAAACCCAAAGATAAAGAAGTGGTAAAGTCCCAAAAATATCATATATTAGCAAGAAGTGTGTATAAGCACACCAATCAAGGCATATTGGCTTGTTGTGTAAAATAAGATGAGCATGCAAAATGGGTACAAATAGCAGATGTAGGTGCATTCAAGAAACATCATTCTAAGCATTGAACCCTACAAACTCTGTGAAGATTAGGTGTATATTGGCCAACCATGGAAGCATATGTCCATAGGATGTGCAAGGAATGCCCAATATATGTTGTTAAACCTCCAATGGAACATGCCACTTTGTATCAAGTGTTGTTAATACCAGATTGGAGCGAACCTTTGGTAAGCTTTTTGAGGACAAAGACATTCCCTCAAAAGATGACATTGGCCAAATGCAAGGTCTTGGAGCACAAAGCCCTAGATTATGCACTCATTGGAAATAATGTATATAGAAAAGGAATAGACAGATACCTAAGATTGTGTGTCCATAAGTGTGAATATCTTAAGATCTTAGGATCTGCCCACCAAGGTGTGGCACGAAGACATTTTGGATGAGACTGTGTGATCGAAGCTATACTATTTGTAGGTCTTTGGTAGCCATCCCTCCACATGGATGCACATACCTATGTGAAGCGATGCAACATTTGTGAGTGAACTCACTATCTGATACGTAAGGACAAGATGCCACTTAGACCCATGATGGAAGGACGTGCATTTTCTAAGTGGGGTATAGACTTTGTGGATCCTATTAATCCCCCAACTAAGAGTTCACATGTCGAATACATTATTGTTGCCACATATTATCTAACCAAATGGGTAGAAGTAAAAGACACTAAGAAGAACAATGCGCAAACTACTGCCAAGTTTCTCTTTGAGAATGTGTTTACAAGATATGGTTTGCCAATAGAATTGTTCAGCAACCATAGTACCCATTTCTTGAATGAGTTCATTGAATACTTGTTAGAAGAATTCTTGGTCATTCACAAGAAGTCTCCCCTATACCAGCCACAAGCAAACAGACAAGCAAAAAGCACAAATAAGATCTTATGCATTGTGCTAACGAAATTGGTGAATAATAAATGTTCTGATTGGGACAAACAATATACATCATGTTGTTTGGGCATATAGAGTGGCCTACAGAATGATACTCAATGCCACACCCTTTTAGATGGTATTTTTCTAGAATGCAATGTTTGCCACTAGACTTTTTAATACCCACTTTAAAAGTGGCACAAGAGCATCAATGGACTAGCCATGAACTCTCGTCTAGAATGTTTGACTTAGAAGGACTAGGAGAACCTAGATTAAGAGAAGCCATTCAGGTTATGTAGCCAAGAAAAGACAAATGGCCTACTTTGACACACATGTGAAAGATAAAGGCTTGAGAGTAGGAGACTTATTCTTGGTATATACACTAAAACAACATGCTAGGAAATTGGAGAAGCATGGCTATGGACCCATGATTATTAATAGAATATCAACAAGTGGAGCCATTCAGTTAGCCAATCTAGAAGGTGATATACTACCTAGTTACATTAGTGGATATAGAGTGAAATTATATCAAGAACTCCTCATAGAGGAAATGCTAAATCGACTCAACTCAGCTACGAAACACAAAGAAGAAGAAAAATGGATTAGAGAAGAGCCTCAAGTAGAAGCCCTAGAACACATTCGACACATGAAGTTGAGAAGATAACGTAGAGATCAACCTAGGCAAGATGATTATGAGGCACCAAGATACCATATGGCTATGTGTGAAATGCCTAGTGGAACCCATCACAAAATCATAGATAGACATCCTTTTCTAATCCTAGAGATAGGACAAAGAAAGAATGCAAGGACTGCAAAAGCCTTCATTGACTTGGGCGTGGTCACTAGTGCACTTAGATTTTCCTACTATTGACACTTTCAATTGAAAATCCATCCTATTGAAGCCTATATCATAGGATTGGGAGGTGTGGAAACCCCTCGCATGGGCGAAGTGGAACTTCCCATCTTCATTCATGATGTCCCCATGATAGTAAAAGTACTATTCTATCAAGATGAGGACCTTACAAAACCTCTTATCTTAGGTTTAGATTGGATCTACAATCATGTGGTGAACTTAAACCTAAGAAGTGGAATTCCTCAGGTTTGGGTGTACCAGCTTAGGATCACAGTGGAACTAGCAAATCAAACACTCAAGGAATTACGAAAGGCACCAACTCGTGGTCCTTCCATGAGCACACATGAAGATAACAATTATACTTTTGTCCAAAGTTCTATGGTGCAGAATGAGGCATCTTGTGAAGGAGTAATAGAAGTCAACATGGAACTCCCTTCTTTCCGAAGATGAATGAGGCACAACAAGTAAGGAAGCATAGGAAGCAAACGGAGCATATCACCAAATCTTATAATCAGAACCTAGTTTGAAAAAAAAAACGACAACTAGAGTGAATCAAATCTAGATAGCACAAGTGAGCAATCCTCTGCTCCTATAAGAGCGACCCAAAGATGCACCAAACTACCAAGTCAAACAAAGACTACAACAAAGGAGCATCCCAGAAGTTAGCCATGGCGGACTATTTCCATTTGGATACCAAAGGAGTTGATGAAGGATGATCCCAATGCATGAAAAATTTGGGTGCCTAAAACTTGTTACGGTCTCGATTACCTACACATGAGACCATAGGATTGAATTGGCATCCACACACACTCACTTCACACATTTCACAAAGGGCATATATTATCACCACATCAACACATCAAATCCTACCTAGGACTACTTGGAAATGGGTACCTAAAAAGCCCCAAATCCCCGTAAAATTATCTCGAACACCTTTAAAGGTCACCAATGTTAAGATCTATAACCCCATAAGGGTTGTTTGGCAAGTCAATCCTTGTACTAAACCCCCTGACCTGACCATGTAAAAATCCCTTGCAAAGGATAGATGCATTTCGAGCACATTGCAACATCCAGAATATGCATCTAGGGAGGCAACTAACCTCTTAATGATCACTCACATTCACACCACACCGCACAATTACTAACTTACTACCCACAATGAATATCATGTTGGTATTGTAAAGGGGACAAGTAGTTTCCAATGCAATGCTAATATGATATTCTTACTTCTAGCAGTTTCAACCATAACAATCATCATGAGCACCATGGAAGATACAATAGGAACTAGTTCGCAAGTTGAGACTACTTATCAGACTGTTGATATCAAAAGCTTGCCTATTTAGCCTGAACCAAATCAGTAGCCAAAAGATATGCAAGTAGTACATATTATCCCAATACAAAATCCACCCATGGGCCACACTATGAGAGTCAATAAGAACTCCCAATATTGTAGTGCATTTCAGAATGTGCATGCAATATTTCACGTTTCCAGGGCAAGATAGGTTCACAATGCCCCACAAAAAGGTTTGGTTCAACTTGCATTTAGCTGACACACTAAACGTGACAATCAATCTTCCATATTGGATTATTGATCAGATTCATCAGGCACGTAAGAGGTGGCCACACAAACTAGTATTACATGGCTATTGCGCTCTTACTAGAATCATCTATCATTGCCTTGCATATGATGCTCCGATTAAGAGAGCTATTTCTTGGAATAGAGTGCAACAGTTTAAAAGTAGGAAGTCTTTGGCTCCACCATCCAAGAGGATGAGAGGATCGATACCATGTGTGCAACCCAGAGGTGCCACCTTGACATTGAATATATCTCTCACACCACAAAGAGTAGTCAAGCCCTTTACAATTAGAATATCAAGATGAAGCACAAATGGATCCAATTTAATTTTCTCACTAGAGCCATTTGATCTAGAATTCCTTGGAGGAGTTCCCATACCTATTGAGGGTAGTATCGGTTTACTCATAAACCCCCATATCCAAGTCCCATTCACCAGGGATCCCTACTTTCCATTCTCTTCTTCCATTTTCCCATACGAAGCCATTGACACCATTGTCCCACAACACTATGTTTCATTTATGGAAGGCTTCACTTGCTACTCCACGAGATTTTATTCCTACTCATGCACAATAGCAACCACATCACTTTACATGGACACCACATGCACCACACCTACCATACTTGTCGTCATGGTAGAACCCACCCACACGACAGTGTTCAATCCTATATACATATCATCACCCACTATACCACCACCTCCCCGCACACTTCCACAATCCCCTATCCCCCCTTCACCCACATCACCACTATCACACATAGCATTCATAACTCTCATACCGCCTCCCATTCCCCTTGCATTCACTCCTCTCACTCTTGCATCTACATCTGCACTTAATACATTTAATATTATGATCCAATGTGCATCACAACTCCAACATGATTATCAACAATTAGAAGAAAGAAAATGTGATCCTTGTGAACGAGTCTCAATAAGTACATACTAGAGTAACAACACTAAAACAAGTTAATCATAGACTATAAGCCGAGTACCTTACCCTCCAACAAGCACATGATGATATAAATACCAAGGTACAAGGAGTGGATATGGAAGTAGTCCAAAACTTGGAGGAGATGTTGCATGAAAAGAATGCAAGGAATGCCAGACTATAAAGGAACTTCAGCCTTCTGCAATGACACATGTCGATAGCAATGGAGGAGAATAAGCACCTCTAGCAACAAAATCAGGACAACCTAGAGGCAGCTATGGAAAGAACTCCCAGAACCACCATCACTCTAACCTGATTCCAAGTTGTTCCTTCATATAGCATCTAAATACTACTAGAAGAGCATGCTAATTTTTTGGATCCATATGGCAAGTTGGAAGAGGAATGTGAAGATCTCAAGAAATAGCTCGCAAGGCCAACACATAGGTACTAGAGGCCATCCCTCTCCCACAAAACACACAGGAATCAAAAATTCTCTAGAAATAGGTTTATGAACTTCAAGAACGACTCCTACAATATGGAAGACCCTCCTCCCCACGAGTGGAACATGAACCCAAAGAAGTGGTCAAAATCCCTACAAAATAACATCACCGCATCAAAATTGCAATATAGGCCTTACTTTGTACTTCTTGCAGTGAACCAACATTTTCAAGTCAATTCAAGCCCAAAGACCTTTCCCAGTCAACAAGAAAAGGTATCATATTTCAACCTAACTGGCATTCATGGTTACTTGCCACCTATCCCAAAATTATGTGCACATGGTCCAATGCACCCTTATATATCAAGTATAATCCATGCTATTGCCTTGTATCGCATCGAAGGTTGTGGCCTGGATATGCAGTCAAGGTGAACACAACTAAGGGCTGCTCCAATTGGATCAACTATCCTTACTTAGCTCCACCGAGAGGACCACCCATTGTAGCATACATGATCTCAACCATATGCCATTGGTCATCCCGCTTGAAAAATGTGTCTAACATTGTCACCAAAATGTAATTGGTTGTAGATCGATATGTAAAGTTAAAAGAAGCTTAGATGGATCAGTTTGCAAGTACAAGTCAAGATAAGTTGCCAAAAGATGCTCACAAACTCATGGTATATGTTGGAACATCAAGCTTACACTATGCTTGAGGTGGATTTGATCTACATCAAAAGCTATTGCTTGGATTACGTCAAAAGAATATCCGTTGGAGAGTTCTTTTATTTATGCTCACTTATTGTATTTTTTTATTTTTTATGAACCTTTTACCATTGTAAAAGCCTTGAGCTTTACACATGTAAAAATAGAAAGAGATATCCCAAATTCCACGAATTTGTGGTGGTTGAGTTGCAATCAATCATTCAATCAATCACCTAAAAGTAGATCAAACTAGATCTTCACTTTTCCTAGATTGTAGGAAAGTGAATTGATTCCCTCCAACAACCCTTGCCGCCTTCATTTGAATTCAAAATCCACTTGTAGAAGTTGTGCATCACTTGACAAGTGTATATAAAGGCTTCAAATTACTTGTGCAATACATGGAAGCAATATACATACACTTGTGAACATCATTGTCTTGCTCCTTCATTTTTTTGCATCATCTTCTTCGCCAACAGTAAGCTTACAGAGGCTGCTGATCTCTGTAAGAGCTTCAAAATCGGATGAAATATGGCTCATTGGAAAGGTATTAGTGTCTAGTTTATGCCTGTAAATTTTCATAGCATTTGGTTTAGTAGATTGGAAGAAATCTCAGTTTTCCTGTCTCAGGGTCAATCTTTGCGTATTAGTGAAACATAGGAGCTACCATTGTTGAGTGTCTGGTTCATTCCAAAAGCATATTTTGCTTATATTCTTGTACTATTGTGCATTATATACACTCAACCCTATGTGTATCACTCCCAAAAAAAGGATTTTTTCTAATTGTAATCACGCTGGTTGCTATGAGCATTTGAAGTTCATTGTCTCTTCCATAGATAGTAAGTTTTTTTAGCTAGTCAATGTGCCACCTATCTGTTTTGTATTGACTTTTTGTCCTTCATGATCCAAAGTACATAGTGCATTTATTGCACTTATTGCATGCCTATAAGGTCTGGACCAAACTTCGTCACTTTGCAACTCACTTTTCTACCTCTTACAAGCTTCTCCAAGTTCTTTCAGTATGAACTATGAGGAAACATTCTCACCAATTGCAAAGATGACTACAATTAGAACATTGATAAGTGTAGTTGCTGCAAGGAATTGGAGACTCCTCCAAGTTGATGTGAAAAATGCATTTCTAAATGGTTGGATAAGTGAAGAGGTATACATGTCACAACCTCCAGCTTTTGAAGACCCTAATCATCCATCTTATGTTTGCAATCTTAAGAAAGCATTGTATGGATTGAAACAAGCTCCCAGAGCTTGGAATTACATGTTGGTTACATACCTTCATGATCAAGGGTTCAAACCTAGCACACAGATCCTTCTCTATTCATCAAAAGGGATCCCAATGAGGTTATCTATCTATGTGTATATGTAGATGATATTATTGTGATAGGTGATGATCCGAACGACATTCAAAGGGTTATGAGACACATGCAAGAGGAGTTCAAAATCAACGACTTAGGTGAGCTCACATATTTCCTAAGTATGCAGGTGATATACACAGATGAAGAAATGTATTTAGCTCAAAGAAGTTCAAGATCTACTTCTCAAGTTCAGAATGGAAAACACAAAGCTTGCAGGTACACCTTTGGAGATGAATCATAAACTTAGTGTTTATGAAGGTGAGAAAATTGAAGACATTAAAGAATATCAAAGATTGGTAGGTAGCTTGATATATGCTACTCATACAAGGCTAGACATATCATATAGTGTGGGAGTGCTTAGTTAGTTCGTGCACTTACCTAGAAGGCCACACATGGATGCTACAAAGAGAGTACTCAAGTACCTCAAAGGAATACTTAATGAAGCATTTGTAGGTTCAAAGCTAGTGTCATGGAGTTCCAAGAAGCAAGCAACAGTTTCTTTATCCTCAACTGAAGCAAAGTATAGAGATTTGACCATAACAAAAGAGGCAATATGGTTAAAAGAATTGTATACAGATTTGGGACTTGTGAGTTCCAAACCTCGAATATTTGGAGATAATGTAAGTTCCATGCATCTAGCAGCAAACCCTATTTTCCATGCAAGAACCAAAAACATAGAGGTTCATTACCACTTCATTGGGGAGAAGCTCATGGAAAAGGAGGTTGACATTTCTTTTGTTCAACTAAAAAGCAAGTAGAAGATATGATGATGAAGGAACTTAATGGAATAAAGCTTTACAGATTTAAATCAATGGCAGGTATTCAACCTATTAGAGAATGAAGACTCAAGAATACTTTAGCTTGAGGGGGAGCTGTTGGAACATCAAGCTTACACTATGCTTGAGGTGGATTTGATCTACATAAAAAAGGTTATGGTTTGGATTATGCCAAAATATCCATTGAAGCGTTCTTTTACCTATGCTTATTTACTATATTTTTTAAAAAGATTTTTCATGGATCATTTACCATTGTAAAATCCTAGAGCTTTACACATGTAAAAGGATAAAAAGAGAGCCCAAATTCATGGTTGAGTTGCAATCAATAAATCAATCAATCACCTAAAAGTAGATCAAACTAGATCTTCACTTTTCCTAGATTGTAGAAAAGTGAATTGATTCCAAAATTCGTTGTTGAATTTGTAGTGGTTGAGTTGTAATCAATCAATCAAGCAATCACCTAAAAGTAGATCAAACTAGATCTTCACTTTTCCTAGATTGTAGAAAAGTGAATTGATTCCCTCCAACAACCTTTACCGCCTTCATTTGAATTCAAAATCCACTTGTAGAAGTTGTGGAGCACTTCAAGAGTCTATGTAAAAACTTCAAATCACTTGTACATTATGTGGAGGCAATATACATACACTTGTGGCCATCATTGCCTTGCTCCTTCATTTTTCTGCATCATCTTCTTCAACAACAGTAATTTTGTAGAGGTTGTTGCTCTCTCTCTACAGAGCTCCAAATTGGATAACAGAGGACTCATTAGAAAGGTGTTAGTTTCTAGCTTATGTATATAGATTTTCAATGCATTTGGTTTAGTAAGTTGGGAGAAATCTTAGGTTTTCTATCTCGGGGTCTATCTTTGCACATTCTTGAAAAAAAGGAGGTACCACTGTTGAGTGTCTGCTTCATTCCAAAAGCATATTTTGCTTATTCCTTGTACTCTTGTGCATTCTATACACTTGACCCTATGTGTATCACTCCCCCAAAAGGATTTTTTTTAATTGTAATCATGTTGGTCTCTATGAGCAATTGAAGTTGATTGTCTCATCCAAGATATTAAGTTTTTTGAGTTAGTCAATGCACAAACCTATCTGTTTTGTATCGACTCATTCTCCTTGATGCTACAAAGTACACAGTGCATATTATTGCACTTATCGCATGCCTATAAGATCTATTTGAGTCTCCATAAGCTCAAGGGCTGGTCTTGTGTCGGTTGGCTAGATCAAACTTCATCGCTTCACAACTCACTTTTCTACCTTTTACAAGCTTCTCCAAGTTCTTTTAGTTTAGCCAAAAATGCATTAAAATTAGAAGACATGTATTCCCTCCCTGGATTAGAATGGAGGTGCCCATTTTACATGCTAACAAATTTTTAGCCAAAATCAAAATTTTCTTGAAGCACATAAACACTTTGGACTTTGCTTTCAATGGATACACCCATACATGCCTCGAAAAATCATCAATAAAAGTCATGAAGTAAAGGTAGTTCCCAAAAGAGGGTGTCTGCATAAGACCACATACATCATTGTGAACAAGCTTCAATTCTTGAGTAGCTCGAACTGAACCATCTTTTGGAATGAGGAACACTGCATTTTGCCCAAAATACACCCTTCATAAACATCTTTACCAGGTGCCTCAAGTTTGGGCAAAGAGGACACCATTTTAGATTTCTAGAGGCATAGCAAACTAGCAAAAATTAGATGACCAAAGTGTGCATGCCAAATCTTCCCATATGAGATAACCTAAGAATCATGTTCTACACATGCTGAATCATTCATAGATTTTTCATGGTCCATGAGCTTGTATAGCCCATGACATTAAATGCCAAAAGCAATAATAACATCACCATTGTAGAGATCATGGACTATACATCTCTCATCAGTAAATTTGACAAACAATCCAATCTTGGACAATGCCGAAACTGAAAACATATTTTTCTTGATCCCTAGTACAAACAAAGCATTTGAAAATGTAAAAGAACTACCATCAGCAGCAGTCAAAATGATCTTACCAACTCCCATTACAGGATTAGAGGAGTTGTTGGTGCATGTGACAATATTCTGTGTAGGGGCAGGCTCAAGTGAACTGAAGAAATTGTGCTATGGGTTAATATGTTTGGTTGCCCCACTTTCAAAGTACCAAACATTTGAGTTGATTGTAGACATACACTATTCTTGAGAAGATGGTTCATAACTGGAAACAATAGTGAACGCCCATTCTTCATTATGCACAAGATTAGCAGACTCTATTTTAGGTGTAGAGGCCTTTGCAACAACCATTCCAACCTCTTTCTTCTTTGGCTCTTTTGTAGCTAGTTTTGGACAACTCTTTATGATATGATCATTTCCTTTACAGTATTTGCAAAACAATTTCTACTTTTTTGTTTTCTTCTCTTCTTTGTCATCCTTCTTTGTTTGTGAAGAATTGGCAGATTTTTGCTTATCAGTAGATGAGCTCCATTTACCTTTGCCCTTTTGATTAGCTAGGAAAGCTTGATCTACAACACACATAATGGACCTGTTTTGCCTAGACTGATCTTCCTGCAACAAAACAGAGACTAACTCCTCAAATGTTAAAGCATTTGGATTGCCTTTCATCATCAATCAAAGAGTAGAAGCTAAACTCTGATATGAATATGGAATACCGTTCAGAATAGTTTGCACAAGTGAACAGTTTGACAAGACTTCATCAGCAGAATTCAAGTGCTCCTTCAAATCTTTGATCTTTGTCAAAAAATTGTCCATGGAATCTCCTTCATTCATGTGCTCACTCTCCAACTGTTTTCGGAGGTAAGCAACAGGAGCCTCATTTCTTGCTTGATATAAAGTGGTGAGTGTATCTCAATCATCCTTTACTGTTTTGCAAGAGCGAATGTGTGGGAAAATGGTAAGTTTGATAGACAAAGCTATCAATGCATGTGCTTGAGAATCCCTGCCATCCCAACGAAGTTGTTATGCAGTAGGTGCAATAGGAACCGCAACACGAACAAGAATTTGAAGATCATCATCTTCAATGCCATCTGCATCACCTTCAATAGTTGTACTTGCAAGTGTACTAGGTTGTTTTTCAACACCTGCATAATATTCCACGGTCCTTTTTCAACCAATATATGATGCATGATATATGCCCATAATGGGTAATTGGTACCTTCCAACTTATCCTCAACAACTAACATACGAAATACATCATTGATTTCAACCATGGCCATTGACTAAAATACCCTGATGCAAAAAAATGATTGCATCTCAAAAAGTTGAACAAAACTACCATGTCAAGTTTTGTTAAACTTGTAGCAAACTTCAAGGTGTTTGTACTGGCAAACCAAGATCTGTATATATGTTTGGCACAAAAAGATGAAATTGCCTACACAAGCGTTGCAAAAGTGCGTTCAGAGGCCAAAAACGAGCTCAAATCCAGATTTTGACACCACACAACAAAGTTTTTTTGAACTCCTAATTGCCTTGCGTATGCTCACCAATTTTTGTGCGATTCTAAGACTATGACTAGAGGGATGTTTGACACTATAGATGAAGCGGCCACCTGCTCTAATACCAATTCTTGGAGTTTGAGGTATGCGGAAGCACACAAACAACACAAAGGAAGAAGAAGAAGCTTGGAGTGCAACACACAATACTGAATGTATTACCAAGAGAATGTACAAAGATAAGTGACCCATTATGGTTATAGGCTTATATACAAGCCGCGGGGAAAAACTTCTTAACGAGGGAAAAAAGTGCCCCGATGGTCCTAGTGTGTTCACACACATCACTACCAAAATATATCAACAGTCTTAAATGCATTATGATGACACTTATGAAAAGTTTCTTGCAAAGTATATTGATTCGGTGTACGCTAGTAAGCATGAGTAGGCTGTGGACATCTTCAAAAAAGTCCTTAGATGCAAAGAACTTATAGAAACTCAAAGACATGTTTGAAATAAATGATGAGGAGTGATGTGGAAATAGAGTGTGAAAATATCAAGATCAATACATGAATCACTTGAATGATGAGTCCTCTTAAATAACCCACATTTGTGTTTGTGATGCCTCCATATCGACGTGCATCTTGAAACCTAAGACAACATATGTCATCATGTACCTTGTTCATATATCCACAATATATAAATAGTGAGTCTGAAGGATATTCTCAAAGCACATAATAGGTCTACGAGTATTTCCTCTTAGAGTATGTGGCGACCAATGGGGCATGTAAAGAATCACTGTGGATTTCAATGTTAGCTTATGACATGGGTACACCTCAACATGTGCTTTATTTGCTTAATGATAGTCAAAGTGCTATTGCATTAGCCAAGATTTTAGTGTACCATGCAAAGATCAAGCTCATTGAGATGTGGTACCACTTAATTTAGCATTGCTTACATATTAAGCACATTTTCCTTGAGAAGAATGCTCACACCCAAGAAAATGCATTGGACAACTTGACAAAGGGCATACCATAAAATAATTTCAAATGTTGTTGTAACTTGATGCATGTCACTTAGCTCCTTATTTTGTATATTTCATTGTATAGTACAACGTGCTACTCCAGTGCTAGGCATATGCCATTTACTCACCCTTAGGTATCCTTTGTCATTCTTAAGAGGCATGATTACCTCTTAAGCTTGAATTTGATTATTAAAAATATTATCATCTTTCATTTTTATTACTACCTTTTGAGCATATCATTAACGGAATACAACTTTTGTAGCTTTTGATGATCCACCGACCTCCTTAATATGCCATTAATAGGCCATCGTAATGTATTGTGATGATAGGAAAATAAAGAGCACGATACAGGTAGTAAGAAGAATGTGTTATCTGCATAGCATAATGTATTGGTTGAGATTTTGACCTTCAAGTTGTTCAGCAGAAAGTCTCCTCATTTTTTGGATATGTTCATTCATTATGGTGTTGTTAACCTAAAAAATGTTCGATATGCCCATTCATTATGGATGTGTTAATGTGAAAGTCGAAGCACTTAAAAGTGCAAAACTTTGTGGACTAGGTATGACTTAACTATAAATTTTGAACTCTTTGATTGATGGCCAATACCTCAAGTCTTGGTGACATGTTCGATGTCATGGCTAAAAGGGTTACCTTAAATTTTAAGTATTTATTTATCACATAAAAAATAAATGAAAAAAATATGTATTGATTTAGAGGTAAAGAACAAACTTGACTCCATTGGTGAAGGGGAGTGGCCTAATGGTAAATACTATTGGATCCCTTGACAAATGGTGTAAGATGAACGTTAATATTAAGGTAAAGATGTCTCATCTATGTAGAGAGAGAGAGTAGATCATAAGATCGAACTCCCTTGAAGAAAAAAAAACTCGACTGGATTGAAGTTTAACCGATGGAATTGTCATGCAATCCTTTCGGTGAACATTTTGTAACGAAGACCTACAACTGAAGAACACAGCAGAGAGAGAGTTGGATAAGGACTATATCGCATTTCTCGCATTTCTGCAGAAGCTTCGTTGTGGCTGGAGCGACGGATTCCAGCCATGCTTCCGTGTCCCTCTCTTAATTCTACCGGCGTGCCTTCTCCTGCATCAGGGCTGGCTCTTCTCCCTTCTATTCGTCCTCGTCTACCTACAGTTGCCCGCAGAATTCCTGCTTTGATATGCTGTTCGAAGGCGGGCCAAGATGAGGTCCTTGCGAAAGAAGGCAGCGCATTAACAGGAAGCATTTTCGGAGGTGAAAAGGAACTCTCTGGTCTTCATCAGGTGCTGCAGGGTCTATCAGCTCCAGCCCGATATGCCACGTCGGTTGCAATTGTAGCAGGTGCCCTTGCTGCTGGTTACGCTCTTGGAACTAGTGCAAAGGGAACCCGTACAGCTGCTATTGGAGGGGCAGTAGCCCTAGGAGCTGCTGGAGGGGCAACTGCCTACGTACTCAACTCTGCTGCTCCTACTATTGCCGCTGCTCACCTCCATAATGCCGTGGCTAAGCTTGAAGATCCTACTTCACTCAAGTCAGAGGAGGTCGATGCTATTGTGAGAAAGTACGCCTGTCAAAGTATCCGCTTTCATGTAGCATTTTCACCTGGATAGTGGTATTAAGTTGAATGCTCATGGCTCCAGACTGATAACGTTGCATACGAGCACAAGTCAATTCTAACTAGTAATTATGATATTTAGATTTTATTGCCTTCACACATAACTCTGAACAGTGAAGATGAATAAACATTCAGCTTTCTAACAGGGTCTACGCGTTCAGGGTCAAGCTTGCTGTCAGCGGCCCGTCCACATGTTATACAACCACATTTATATTGTTGGATTTCACGTATCAGTATCAATGTAGATATTAAACACTATTCATTTGAGAGCACTATATTCTTTCGCTCTTTACAAAAGAGAAGGTTCCTATACCAATTATCTCTGAAATGCTCAATAAAAGCAGAATTCCTTAGTCTTAATGAAATATTGGGAAAGAGGGCAGTATATAAGTTTCTATTTTTGGACATTTCTAACTCTCTTTGGCGAACTTAGTCGGTGCAAAAAGGAGTCATATTATATCATATACTCATTAGTCTTTTGTTTTCCTTTATTGGTGTTCCTTAACCTTGTCAATTGAAATGCCTGCAGGTTTGGTGTAAGCAAACAAGACGAACCTCTCAATAGTGAACTGAAAGATTTGTATGACAGGTTGGTAATTATTTCTTATGCTATTTTATATTTGTATATATGTATATATATTTATAAATGTCAGGTATAGTTGTTTATCCATGTATATATTTGGCCTTTTGGATGATAAATCTGCTATGATAGTATCATATAGTGGTAAAAGACAGTCATTGCCATCTTCAAGGTACAAGATTGACATTGGCAGGTAATGTTGGCTGGCATGAGTATCTTGTTTTATTAAAGATTTTAATTTACTTTTTTTTCGACATTTCTTCATCGACATGGATATGAAGAAGTACTGTGTTGTCAATTTATGGCTATTATGTTTTCCTATGTGCTTGACACTTTTTCTCTATTTAAGAAATACTTTTTCATGGATCGAACTCTTTCATTTATTAAGCCTACGAAGAGATGATGTTTTTTCCAAGGAGCGCTTTTATAATACTATTACTTCACTTGTAAGTTGTTTTACCCATTTAGTGAGGCTGGATTCTCATTGTAATAATGGAACTTAGAGGTAACCACTTTATTTCAAGTCAAAAGATCAATAAATCATATTATTTCATCCTTCACCTTGCGTAATCACAAGTTGAAGCTCATCGTTGTAAGCTTGCATTATCTTCCATGGATATGTTAGAGGAGGTAGAGCCTAGTCATATTGAGCCTACTCAACCTATTGGTACATCGGGGAAGGATAGAACGTGGTACTCAATGCCACAAGAAAGAGTCTTCTATGAACTCCCTTTGCAGAGGCCTAGGCAAGCATCTCTCCACTTTTTTTTTTCTTGACCAATGTCTTACAAAAGCAGAGACAAAAAGTGATTGACATTGAGAACTTGCATTGCATGCTAGAATGCAACCTTTTTTTTGATGTAATCTATATGGATGCTTGAAAGAGAATGGTCAAGGTAATAGCCGAAGTGGGTCCATGTGATGATTGGTATGAAGCACCATAAGCTACATGATCTATGCTTCTTAAGGAGGGGATAACTTATTTTATAGCGCGTTTGATGAGGGTGGAAGATATACAGATATCCCATACTATTTGATGGTTGGAGCGACATTAGACTTTGCCACATTATCAATATTATGCTATCATCATGCATATATACCTACTTCTAGAGAGTAGTAAACAATGCTATAGGTACACAAATCATTGCAAAGTTCATTTATGAGCGCATAAAATGTGCCATAGAAGAGGTTGGGGTAGAGAATGTGGTACAAATTATCTAAGACAACGCTTCAAAGTGCAATAGGATGGGAGAGCTCTTTGAGAGTGAGTACTCATCTATAATATGGATCCAGTATATGACACATTGTTTAGATTCTCTTTAAGGATGTAGATAAACTCATATATGTAGCTCCTATTACCAATGATGTTGAATGTATTATCACATTTGTACACAAGAACCATCATGCACTTAGTCTTTTTTGCAATCATAGGGATACAAAACTAGTTCATGTATGAGATATGTAGCTCTTATTATCAATGATGCTGAATGTATTATCACATTTGTACAAAAGAACCATCATGCACTTAGTCTTTTTTTGCAATCATAGGGATACAAAATTAGTTCATGTATGAGAGACATGGTTTGGCTATATCTTTTATGTGTTGACTTCTCTATGATTGTGCATTTCTATCATAGATAAGAGATGGAGTACTATCCCAATGGGGATAACATAAATGCATCCTTCCACATGAGGAGGTGCATATACTATCACATATCTTCGAAAAAGTCAAAGTCAAAGGCTTATCAACAGATGGTCAAATTTGGTCAAAATATGCAGATTTTTATTGTTACATATTTGGAAAGTACTACTTAAGAGCTATCCAATGATATGCCACTCTTAAAAAATGGACAACATTTGGTGGATACAAGGCAAAAATCATAATTTCAAGCCAAAAGTCAAAATAAGCTTTTAAAGTCAAAATTCATTTGACACATGTCAAAATCTAGTGAATCTAATCCAAGGGCTAAGATTAGCCATAAAAAATAATAAGAAAAACCATGAAAAAGTAGCTTTTTCAATTTTCGATGGAAATCACGGAGCTTTGATTTTTGCGCTTTTTTTTGAGTTTCTTCACCATGCTTTTGGGCTTGAAGCTTTAGTCTATGTAAACACTATCCATTAGGCTCACAAATCATCTTGTATCATAGCTTTCAAAAGCTCTACCTAGTTGGAGTTGGAGAATGCAATTTTGTAAGTATTTTTTGTAATATTAGAGTTATTTGGAGCTGATTTACTCCTTTGCCATATCTTGTCTTGTCGAGACTATATTGTCTCTATTTGTCTCGGTTTCTCTCTTCACATTCTCTCTCTACATTCTCTTTATATTGATTATGGGCTTCAAAAACCAACAATTGGTATCAAAGAAGGTTTGTGAGAGTTTATAAGAGACATAACTTGAGCTTAGACTTGCTTAAGTTATTACACATATTAGATATATGGCATCATCCTCCATGATTGCAGTAGATAGGTTTAATGGAACTAATTTCCGCACTTGGCAAACAAGGCTGCAATATTATCTCATGATCACATACTTATGGGATGAAGTGAAGTTGAAGTTAGGCGACCAGAACTTGGAGATATTGAATTATTTACAACTTCTCCACAAGAACATTATTTTAATCAAACTCAACAAGTTGAAAGTGCTTCCTCATCTTCATCAAGTGGTGGAGCAGGAAGTACTCAAGTAGGAGGGGCTACTACCTCAATTGCAGATCGGTGGAAAGACACGGAACAGAATTTTGTTTCAAGAAGAAAGATAAACAAGCAAAAGTAGCCAAAGTTGATATTCAAGGTGACACAAGTGGAGTGGATGATGACACTTTATCCATCAACTATTCATGTTAAATCAGATTATTTTGTTTATGAACATGTGTGAGTTTTTAGTAGGTGTGGATAAGAGGATATGATCTTGATTAGAAAGGCATGATCAACCTTAATAGTTAAGAAAGTATGTTTAAGTCTACATTCTCTTTTCTATTATCATCTTTTTGTTTGTCTCTATCCTTTCAACCAAGTATTATCTATCCTTCCAAGTAATACTTGGTTGAGAAGAGTATGAGATGTTTGATTTCTTCGTTTTATATCTAGTGTAGGACTTTGCTTCATGTACAAAGTCCTTTTGTTTGTTTGTGGTAATTTGGCATTATCTTTGCAAATTCCAACAAAATACTTACTTGACATATACCCCTTATATCAGGCTAGGTGGGGATTGTTAGAAATGCAACCTTCCACAAGAGGAGGTGCATACATTATCACAAATTCTCAAAAAAGTCAAAGTCAAAGGCTGGTCAACAAATGCATAACTTGGTCAAAATATGCAGATTTTAATTTATTACATATTT
This sequence comes from Ceratopteris richardii, assembly GCA_020310875.1. Taxonomy (NCBI): domain Eukaryota; kingdom Viridiplantae; phylum Streptophyta; class Polypodiopsida; order Polypodiales; family Pteridaceae; genus Ceratopteris; species Ceratopteris richardii. Next base: position 32,386,672 of record CM035407.1, read on the forward strand.
GGAATGTACATCAGTTGGACATTAAAACAACATTTCTGAATGGTGACTTGCATGAAGAAGTGTATGTTTTTCAGCCCCATGGATTTGTCAAGAAAGGGCATGAAAACCAGGTGTGCATGTTAAAGAAGGCATTATATGTTTTAAAGCACGCACCACGTGCTTGGTAGGAAAAGATACATGCCTATCTGATTGCACATGGTTTTGAGAACAGTCCAACTGAAAGCACCTTATATGTGAAGCGTGCTAATGATGTGCTTCTGATCATTGTTGTGTATGTTGATGACATGCTGCTCACTGGTCCTCATGAGAACAGTTTATGCAAGTTGATGGTGGAATAGCTTATTTTAATTTATTACATATTTGGAATGTACATCAGTTGGACATTAAAACAACATTTCTGAATGGTGACTTGCATGAAGAAGTGTATGTTTTTCAGCCCCATGGCTTTGTGCAGAAAGGGCATGAAAACCAGGTGTGCATGTTAAAGAAGGCATTACATGTTTTAAAGCACGCACCACGTGCTTGGTAGGAAAAGATACATGCCTATCTGATTGCACATGGTTTTGAGAACAGTCCAACTGAAAGCACCTTATATGTGAAGCGTGCTAATGATGTTCTTCTGATCATTGTTGTGTATGTTGATGACATGCTGCTCACTGGTCCTCATGAGAACAGTTTATGCAAGTTGATGGTGGAATAGCTTATTTTAATTTATTACATATTTGGAATGTACATCAGTTGGACATTAAAACAACATTTCTGAATGGTGACTTGCATGAAGAAGTGTATGTTTTTCAGCCCCATGGCTTTGTGCAGAAAGGGCATGAAAACCAGGTGTGCATGTTAAAGAAGGCATTACATGTTTTAAAGCACGCGCCACGTGCTTGGTAGGAAAAGATACATGCCTATCTGATTGCACATGGTTTTGAGAACAGTCCAACTGAAAGCACCTTATATGTGAAGCGTGCTAATGATGTGCTTCTGATCATTGTTGTGTATGTTGATGACATGCTGCTCACTGGTCCTCGTGAGAAGCACATCGCTGATTTCAAGGCTGATTTGCATGCCTCATTTGAGATGTCTGATTTGGGGCATTTGCATCATTATTTGGTCATTCAGTTTATGCAAGTTGATGGTGGAATAGCTTTGTGTCAAACGAAATATATTGACACATTATTGTAGCGTTTTGGCCTTGAAGACTGAAACCTATTGCCACTCCTATGGAGACAGGTTTACGATTGAGTCTTCATGATGCTGGAGATGCATTTGATGCTGTTCTCTATTAACAGGCTGTTGGATGCTTGATTTACTTATGCATTACTCGGCCAGATATTTAGTTTGCTGTCTCACATATGAGAAGGTTTATGCATCGCCTAGGTGTCAAGCATTGGCGGGCGGTTAAGCGCATCTTTCGATACTTGATTGGTACCCGTCTACTTGGATTGTTTTACCCCAAGGGGGGATCACTACCGCCAGATTTGCATGCTTTTTTTGACAGTGATTGGGCTGGTTTCTATGACACTCGTGTGTCCACTAGTGGTTTTTGCTTCATGCTTGGTAGCTCATGCATATCTTGGCTGAGGAAGAAGCAACCTATTGTGGCCACTTCAAGTTGTGAGGATGAGTAGGGAAGCTTTCACAGCGATTGTTGAGTGTGTGTGGCTCAAACGCCTCATGGCTGATTTGGGTGTAGGTTAGTCTTTTGCCACCACCATCTTCATTGACAGTCAGAGCGCATTGGTAGTTGTGAGGAACCCTATGTTCCATGCTCGCACTAAGCACATTGAGGTGCATTATCATTATGTCAAGGAGAGGTTCTCTTTTGGGAGATCAGTTTGGCATATGTGCCCACACAGGAGAACATTGCATACCTTTTCATGAAGGCTCTGCCTAGGGAGAAGGTTGAAGCTTTCTGCAAAGCTTTAGCTTACTTCCTTTTGTGGATTGATTCCACATAGCTTAGCACTTTCTTGTACGTGAGTGCAAGCTCCTTGTTCACGGCATCACTCCCAGGGGGTTTTGTTGATATATTTAGGTAGGGTTGTGTGTGAACACACTAGGACCGCCGGGGCACTTTTTCCCTCTAGGAGGTTTTTTTCCCCGGCTTGTATGTACGCCTATAACCCTAACGGGTTACTTATCTTTGTACATTCTAGTGGTAATACATTCAGTGTGTGTTGTGCTCCAAGCTTTTTCTTCTTCCTTGTGCTGTTGAACTACCTATAAAAAGATCTACACATGAGCACGTAATTGTTACTTATACTCTTGCTTGGAGATGCTCACATGCTTGGAGCTTTGGGAGGTGGAGTCGTCTACTTGGGAGGTGTTGGAGATGTTGGAGTAGTGTATGCTCTTTGGTATTCATGAGTTGTGAGTCGTGACTATATTTTGTCTTACTTTGTAGTTAGACATCATCTTGTACATCTCTCTTCATGATTGGAGCAAATGGCTTTTGACCATATTTTGTGTACTTGTGTGATTTGTTCTCTTCTCTATGTGTGCCAAATGCTCATTCTCTTACATATGCTATAATTTCTCTATCCGGTCTAATAAAAGACTTCACGAAATGCTGAATAATGAATGATGTCCTGCGATAATACCCTATATGGTGAGGGCATTTTGTCCAATTCTTTAGTAGGCAGCATATCTAGATCCTTTAGAGAGAATGTAGCATATGGTAATAAAAATTGGCTGATCCCCCTCTCTATGTACTCCTACTCATAAAGATCTAGCATTTGGATCAATAGCAAGAAGTTGAATGTTTTTGTAAAGCTCTCTCCCTACTAAAACTGCAGCATCTCAAAAGCCCCTAGTGGCATGTTTCTGTTATGTTTGAAGGTTGAATCCCATATGAAACCCTCAACATGCGGCAGACCTCTCTCGTACTCTAGTGAGTCTTTGGTAAGAAAATGATGTCCAATTCCTTAGTTATTTCCTCTAACCTTCCCCAATGCATCCATAGAGCATCGAGATCCTTTAGAATTCCATACTGCAACACATATAGTCCCATCGCCTTGCGTCATCAATTTACCGAGTATCCATCTATGATGACTCATCCATCTCTATAGAAAGCACTGTAACTATATTTTTGAGCTTTGTGGACTCTTGGCATGCATGATTTCCAATGAAATCTGCATGTGTGAGGTCCTCATCCATGAAGATATGATCCCCACTATGACCTTTGAGAATGGCCTTCATTGTGAAGAAGACTTTGTATGACTCCCAAGTCTTTGAATTCCAACCTGCTCTTCAAGCTTTGGAAATGGGTGGTGTGTTCTGGTAACCAAGGATTGTACGGAGTACTCTTGCATTTTCTTGTGGAGAGTTGCCTTCCTTGACCCTATTCAAGATTGGGAGGGGAATAAGAAATTGGTGTGGAGAACATGCCCGAAGAGCAAACCTCGTAATATTTTCTTCCCCCCTGTTTTTTGCGGCTTAAGCAGTCAATTTTTTAGGCAATTGATCTGGTGATTGAGAGTTCATTTTCACCTTACTGCCATAGGCTTCGAGGCTTGCATGCTAGCTGCTTTCTTCTTCTTACTTACAGAGAAAAATGTAGATTAGACCCTTGCAAACCTCGTATTGGGTTTATATTATTGTTGTTGCCAGGTATCTGTTGATAATGTAAAAGTAGAAACACTGCATGTGCAAACAAGTTCCACTGCTTGTAACTTGTTCTGCCTTTTGTCTTATCAGATCAGATGCTTTTTCCTATACTTTCTACGTTCTCTACTTTGGTATATATTATGCTTATAAATTACTTTCTTGCTAATTGGTGTGGTTATTGTCATAGTAAAATTAAGGGATAGGTCTAGGGTTCAAAACCTAACTGCATTAACAAAGTCTTTATTTGTGCTTTACCGGTGAAACTTGTTCATAAAAGGTTTTGTTTTCTTTGATTCAGGTTTGTCACTGGTGTGATTCCTCCAGGTAATGAAGATTTAAAGGGTGATGAGGTTCAAACAATTATGATGTTTAAAAATGCCTTGGGACTTGAGGATTCTGATGCGGCAGCTGTACACATCGAAGTAAAGCACTTCTCTGAATTGTTTCTTTATTGGTCTTTTTGGCCATGACTTCTTCAAAGGGCTTCAGAATTTATGACATACAGTAAAATATACCTACCTGTTTTCAAATTGATCATAAGGGTGAGTGTGCATTACAGATTGGAAGAAGAATATTCAGACAGCGTCTAGAGACTGGGGACAAGGATACTGCAGTTCAAGAACGACGGGTTAGTGCCTCTTCCTGTGTATGTATTTTACTGTGAGATGAACAAAGAAATGATCTTTTGTCTGTCAAAATTTGCCTTCTGTTTCCAGACTTTTCAGAAGCTAGTGTATGTCTCAAATTTAGTCTTTGGAGAAGCATCAAAGTTTCTTCTGCCTTGGAAACGAGTTTTCCAGCTTACAGATGCTCAGGTCTGCTGTTTTAATTGCATGGGCCCTGGGAAGACTTTGTATTGTGAGATTGAATCAGTATTGACCATTGATGTTGCTTCAATTGTGCTGTCTAATCAAGGTGGACATAGCCATGCGGGATAATGCTCAGAGGTTATTCCAATCTCAACTAAAGAGCTTAAGTGCGGGTAAATGCTTACTTACTGTTTTTTGTCTGGATACTATGTTCCTGATTAGCACCCATGGCCGAAATGTATGTTAATGAATGTTGCTTAAGTTTATTGTAGGTCTGGACTTGAACCAGTTGTTAAATTTAAGAAAGCAGCAGCTTAGCCTGAAACTCTCTGATGAGGTTTGTGATTATTTGAAGACCTTATGTTCTTTGACTTCATTTTTAATCAAGGTGCATATAACCATGGATATGTATACATACATACTATAGATCTACACTTCTCATACATGCATATATTTTTCCTTATAGATGTAGATCTATGGGTGCAAACATACATACATGCGTACACACACACACACATATATATACATACATACATACATACATACATACATACATACATACTTACATACATACACACACACACACAGAGAGAGAGAGAGAGAGAGAGAGAGAGAGAGAGAGAGAGAGAGAGAGAGAGAGAGAGAGAGAGAGAGAGAGAGAGAGAGAGAGAGAGAGAGAGAGAGAGAGAGAGAGAGAGAGAGTCATATTAACGTCTTCTGGAGGTCAAACTTGGCCTATGAGACAAAAACCATGTACAAGTGTAGTAACCCTGTGTAGAGGATGAAATGAAATAAAAGGTATATCGCGACACAAAGATATATGTGGCTCTGACTCCGCAGATAGTGGCCACCAAATATATGGGGGACATGTGAGTAAAAGTGTGAGTAAAACACCCTAGCTACCGGTGAATGGGTGGAGGTGGGTGTAGTATGTGGTACATCGGGGGTGGTCTGATTGCCTCCTGAAGGAAGACAACCCATGGAGTGGTGGTGCGCCTATGCTCCATCATGTGGTCGTAGGCTGTCCTGATGCATGAGATATCCTCCTGATATAGTCGTGGTCGATGATATCTGCCCATGCGTGGTTGGCGCCGTGCTCTCTGTGCTGCTGCCTGGTAGAGCGTGAGCCCTATAGATGGACCTCTCTGATGTAGCTCAGCTCGCTGAAAAAACTGGGTAATGGTCTGCTGCGTACTCACCCGTGGCTGATGTGTGGGCTGGAGTGACCGATCTCGCCTCTCGTATGCTGCTGCGAGGAAGCGTCCCAAGCGTCGCTGGTCTCCCATAGTCATGCATATCTGGAGTGACTCCTCTCTATCTGGAACTGTGCTCGTAGGTCTACATATGCTTGGCATCTGATAACAAAATGCTCCTCACTCTCTACCTCTGTCTCGCATACTGGGCACCACCTCTCCTCACGGGGGACTCCCTTGGATCGACCCCTCTCAATCTCGAGCTGATGTGATGAAACCCGGAGCTGCCCAATGACGACTCGAAGCTGGTGGGGTAGATATGTCTGCATGTATCTCCGAATCTCGATGAAGCCCTCGTCCGATATATGTAGAAAATGCTCACGGTAATAGAGCATTTTCGGTGGCAATGTACCCCTAGGGCTCACCCATGTCCTCTGTATGTATGTATGCCATATCTCCTGACGAATGATCCTATTCCTCTCCTGATGAGAGAGCGAGTAGGTGGGTGCATGTGAGTCGTACTGTAGTGGTGGTAGCCTGTCTATATCAGAGCCGTGGTGGGCCAGCCAGTCTCGTGTCTGTGCATACCATGAGGAGGTGTTGCCTGCTAATGCCATGTCCCGTGATGCCTGGAAAGCCCGATAAGCAATGTGCTCTGTATCCATGCTTCGGAGTCTGTGTAATAGGCATACTGTCTGGAATAGTGCCTCAACTAGCGTCGGTGGTGCAGCGAGCTCTGCTCTAATGATATCATGTGGTACTGAAGGCTTGCTCCGGATAACTCTGGAAATCATGAGTATCTGTGGCCTCTCTAATGCTGTCCATACTGATGTGGCTAATCCTGGTCCCCATATGGCTGCCCCATACATGAGCGCTGGTGTAACCAAAGTGTCGAAGAGCCACCCTTTTGTGCGGGGCTCCTGAAAATATGTCTGGTGGCACTGTCTCTTCATCAAGGCAAGTGCTGCATACCCACGTGTGATGCGGTGACGTGCTGCCTGAGACATAGAGAAGACCCCTGATGCTGCTGTAAATGTCACGCCGAAGTAAACATATGATCCGACCACCTCAATCGGTCCACCCGCTGCCGTGAACAAGCTATGTCTGCGTACCTGTGCTGATGTATAAAAGATCATGACCTTGGTTTTACCAAGGTTCACAGATAACCCTCTCTGTGTGCAAAAGTCATCTAGGCCATGTAGATGATGCTGTAGACCTTCTGCAGACTTTGAAACCAGTACAATATCATCAGCATATAAAAGAATATGGACAGTGGACCCGCGTACCTCAATGCCACACCCCCCTGCTGCTGTATGTAGTCTACTATCTCATCAATGTAGAGACCAAAGAGGGTGGGTGAAAGAGGGCATCCTTGCTTCACCCCGATAATGCTAGCAAGTGGATGAGATAAGCCCCCCGGACATCTGACTCTGCCAGATACTCTCTCGTATAAGGCATAGATCCCCCATATCATCTCCTCTGGGGCTCCGATATCAAGTAGTCGTGTGAAGAGTCGTCCCCTGGGAACGGTGTCAAATGCTTTGCGGAAGTCCTCAAAGCAGCAATATAATCTCCTCTTCCTCACCCTTGCCTGGTCGATTAGGCATCTCAGAGTGAAGATGTGGTCAATGGTAGAGTAATCTCGCCTGAAGCCTGCCTGTCCTGGAGATTTGATACCCTTCCTCTCAGCGAGAGTACTCGACTGTCTCCAATACCGCCCCATAAGTACCGCCCCATATAACTTGGCCAATATAGGGCCAATCATGGTCGTCCGGTATGTAGCTGGATCCATAGTATCTCTTGACTTATGAATGGGCACTATGGTGTGCTCGGTCCATGAGTCAGGGAACCCTTCAACCATTGCACGGTTGAAGAGGTGGGCAATGAGCCGTGCAAGGGTCGTGCCTCCGTAGATGAGGTTCTCGGCCTGTAAACCGAAAAGGTCATGGGCCCTGTCATGCTGTAGACGAGCAATAGCGAGTCCCACCATAGTGGGTGTGAAGAAGTAAGATGTAGTAGGACGTGAGCTCTGTGGTCTAGGAATGGGGGGGCTGGTCTGGGATCTCGTATAGGCTCTGTGCATAGAGAGAGAGAGAGAGAGAGAGAGAGAGAGAGAGAGAGAGAGAGAGAGAGAGAGAGAGAGAGAGAGAGACAGAGAGAGAGAGAGAGAGAGAGAGAGAGAGAGAGAGAGAGAAGAAAGAAAGTCATATTAACGTCTTCTGGAGGCCAAACTTGGCCTATGAGACAAAAACCATATACAAGTGTAGTAACCCTGTGTAGAAGATGAAATGAAAGAAAAAGTATATCGCTACACAAAGCTATATAGGGTTGGAAGAGGCTTGGGAGACGTGGCTTTGACTCTGCAGATAGTGACCACCTAATACATGGGGATCCATAATGTGAGTAAAAACACCCTAGCTACTGGTGATGGGTGGAGGTGGATGTAGTATGTGGTACATCGGTGGTGGTCTGAGTGCGTCCTGAAGGAAGACAACCCAAGGGGTGGTGGTATATTGATGCTCCATCATGTGGTCGTAGGCTGTCCTGATGCGTGAGATATCCTCATGATACGGTCGTGGTCGACGATATCCGCCCATGCGTGGTCGGCGCCGTGCTCATTGTGCTGCTGCCTGGTGGGGCGTGAGCCCTATAGATGGACCTCTCTGATGTAGCTCAGCTCGTTGAAAGAACTGGGTAATGGTCTGCTGGGTACTCACCCATGTCTGATGTGTGGGCTGTAGTGACTGCTCTCGCCTCTCGTATGCCGCTGTAGATAGTGACCACCTAATACATGGGGATCCATAATGTGAGTAAAAACACCCTAGCTACTGGTGATGGGTGGAGGTGGATGTAGTATGTGCTACATCGGTGGTGGTATGAGTGCGTCCTGAAGGAAGACAACCCAAGGGGTGGTGGTACGCAAGAGAGAGAGAGAGAGAGAGAGAGAGAGAGAGAGAGAGAGAGAGAGAGAGAGAGAGAGAGAGAGAGAGAGAGAGAGAGAGAGAGAGAGAGAGAGAGAGAGAGAGAGAGAGAGAGAGAGAGAGAGAGAGAGAGAGAGAGAGAGAGAGAGAGAGGGGGAGGGAGGGAGGGAGGGAGGGAGGGAGGGAGGGAGGGAGGGACTTTTTAACATCTGTTAGAGGCCAAAATCGGCCTATGAGACAAAACATATACATAAGCATGATCCTTACCACTGTGATCCCAAAAGGAAACTAAAATGTGAGTACAAAACAAAGTATAAAAAGAGTGGATAATAGTTGGCGTCAAGGGTGTGGGGTGCTATGGGTATGCACTCTATATGCTCATCAGCTGAGATACAAATATGATATGCATAGTGAGGGGAGGATGGGTGGTGTCATAGCCCTCTAGATGCCTGGAGTGGATGTAGGATATAATGCATCGGTGAGTAAGGCATCGTGGAGAGCCTCAGAATGCTCTACACATCGAGATCAGAAGGGGTGTGCTGTTGACGTCTTCGTATCTCCATGTCATGGCATGCATGAATCGTGTGAATGTCTCTCTTGTGGGGACGGGCTCTCCGGAGTGGGGGTCTCGGTCGTCGGCGTTGTCGTCTAAGCTCCTCTTCTCTCTGTAATGTGACACCTCGCATAGAGCTCGGCTCCCAGGTGGTTGTGGGTTTGAAAAAATCTATAATATGAGTCTTGGGGGGTCGAGTGTATCTCCATCTGCCGGAGAAGTGAGGCATGGCGGCGTGCTGGTCCTCCGTCTCTAATAAAGCCCGGATCTCTCTAGGCCCGCTGAAGAGCTTCGGTTAGTGGCCTCTGATATCCTCATATGCCTGACATCTATATGTGTAGTGCTCCTTGTCCTCCACCTCCTCTCGGCATATCCTACATAATCTCTCGTCCGTGGGGGTGTGTGCTTCTCGCCCAACCTCAATCTTGAGTTGGTGTGATGATACTTTGAGCTTCCCAATGGCCACTCTCTCTATCGGTGCCATGTATATATCCATGTATCGTGGTCTCTGAATGAAACCATCCGCTGTCACTGTCAGGAAGTGCTCTCTTTAGTGTTGCCTCTTTGTGGGAAGAGGCTCCCGTGGTCCTATCCATGTCTCTGTGACGTGTATGTGTAGTAGGTCTTGACTTATGATCTTGTTCCTCTCCGAACGAGAGAGGGTAATGTAGGGGGAAGAGAGGTCATACTGAAAAGGAGGGAGGTCGGTAATGCTCATGCCATGCTCTGCCAACCATCGGTAGGTCTGTGCATACCATAGTTGGATCGGAACGCGTTCCAAACGCGATTGGAACGTCCGGAACGTTCCGTACGGAACGTACGTTCCAATCAGCGTTCAGAACGCGTGATTTTTTATTTTTTATTTTAAATTGCTTCTTATATAAAAAATCAGATTTTATCTTATATAAAAATAATATAACACATACTATAATACATATATGTAATATGACACACACACATGCATAAATAATATGACACACATTGCATATATGAATAATGACCCACATTGCACACACATGCTCGCTTGATTCTTTGTTTTATATATATATACACACACACACACACATATATATATATATATATATATATATATATATATATATATATATATATATATATATATATATATATATATATATATATATATATATATATAATGGTAACGTTCCTTAATGTTCCATGTCCTCGCGTTTGGTACGGCACCACGTTCCGTACGCGTACCGTACGTGCCGTACCAAATGTTCCGTACCACCTTGGTGCATACCATACTCTCTCATGCCCTGTCTCTGCCAAATGTTTAGACTCTGTGAGTGCTCTCTCCATGCAGAAGGTATCGAGCGCCTGTAAATGTGACTGTAGCCCCTTGTGTGACTCTGAAAGATAGACAATGTCATCAACATATATTAGGATATGTACTGGTGTACCTCCGAGGTCTCCTCCTAGCTCTCGTGCTCGTTGTATATATCTGTGATCTCGTCGATGTAGAGGGAGAAGAGAGTGGGTGAGAGAGGGCAACCTTGTTTCACACCATTGGTGCTAACAAGGCTCTGTGATAGGCCGCCAAGGCAACGTACCTTGCTTGTGACTCGTGGATACAAAGCATGGATGGCCCATAGCATGGACTCGTGCATATATATATATATATATATATATATATATATATATATATATATATATATATATATATATAGAGAGAGAGAGAGAGAGAGAGAGAGAGAGAGAGAGAGAGAGAGAGAGAGAGAGAGAGAGAGAGAGAGAGAGAGAGAGAGAGAGAGAGAGAGAGAGAGAGATAGATAGATAGATAGATAGATAGATAGAGGTAGTTAGGTAGGTAGGTAGGTAGGTAGGTAGGTATGTATGTATGTATGCATGTATGTATGTATGCATGTATGTATGCATGCATGTATGTATGCATGTATGTATATGTATATATATATATATATATATATATATATTTATATTTATATATATATATATATATATATATATATATATATATATATATATATATATATAGAGAGAGAGAGAGAGAGAGAGAGAGAGAGAGAGAGAGAGAGAGAGAGAGAGAGAGAGAGAGAGAGAGAGAGAGAGAGACTTTTTAACGTCTATTAGAGGCCAAAAGCGGCCTATGAGACAAAACATATACATCAGTATGATCCAATCCACTGTGATCCCAAAAGGAAAATAAAGTGTGAGTACAAAAAACGGGTATAAAAGGGGTATAAAAGGAGTGGACAATAACTCGCATCAAGGGTGTGGGGTGCAATGGGTATGCACTCTGTATGCTCAATGGGTGTGATACAAATATGATATGCATAGGGAGGGGAGGCTCGATGGTATCACAACCCTCTAAATGCCTGGAGTGGGTGTAGGATATAATGCATCGGTGGGTAAGGCATCATGGCGATCCTCAAAATGCTCTGAACGTCCAGATCGACAGGGGTGCGCTGCTGACGTCTCTGTATCTCCATGTCATGGTGTGCGTGAATCGCCTGAATCTCTCTGTGGTGTGGACGGGCTCTCCGGAGTGGGGGTTTCGATCGTGGACGCTGTTGTCTAAGCTCCTCTGCTCTGTGTAATGTGACACCCCGCATCGAGCTGGGTCCTCGAGTGGTTGTGGGTCTGAAAAAATCTGTAATATAAGTCTGAAGGGGGGGGGGGGCAGGTGTATCTCCATCTACTGCTGGAGGAGTGGTGTACGACGGTGCTTGAGCTCTACTAGGAAACGACCGAGAGGGCGCTGGTCCTCTGTCCCCAATAAAGTCTGATCTCTCTGCCCCCCCTGAAGAGCTGTGGGTAGCGGTCTCTGATGTCCTCATATGCCTTGCATCTACATGTGTAGTGCTCCTCGTCCTCCACCTCCTCTCTACATATCCTGCATAATCTCTCGTCCCTCGGGGTATGTCGCTCGCCCAACCTCAATCTCGAGCTGGTGGGATGATATTCTGAGCTGCCCAATGGCCACTCTCAGCTGGTGCCATGTATGTATCCATGTATCGTGGTCTCTGAATGAAACCATCCGCTGTCACAGTCAGGAAGTGCTCTCTGTAGTGTTGCCTCTTTGTGGGAAGAGGCTCCCGTGGTGCTATCCATGTCTCCCTGACGTGTATCTGTAGTAGGTCCTGACGGATGATCCTATTCCTCTCCGAATGAGAGAGGGTAATGTGGGGGGAAGAGAGGTCATATTTCCATGAAAAGGGTGAAGATCGGTAATGCTCATGCCATGGTCTGCTAACCATCGGTAAGTCTGTGCATACCATACACTCTCATGCCCTGTCTCTGCTAAATGTCTGGAGCTCTCAAATGCAAGCCTGGTGAGTCGGCTGGTGGGGAGCTCTCTGACCCTCAGAATAAAGGTAACCAACTGGAAGAGGGCCTCCACTAGCATCGGTGGTGTGCCAAGCTCAGCTCGTATAATGTCATGTGGAACAGAGGGCTTGCTGCGCAGCAAGCGTGAGATCATGATGACCTGGGGCCTCTCAATCTGCGTCCACATCGCCTCCGTGATCCTAGGTGCCCAAATTGCTGCTGCATACATCAATGCGGGTGTCACTAGAGTGTCAAAGAGCCACCCCTTAGTCCGGGGCTCCTGAAAATGTGTCTGAAAGCAACGTCTCTCCAATCTTGCAAGTGCCGCATAGCCTCGTGTCAATCTATCTCTCACTGCCTATGCCATGGAGAATACCCCTGTGCTGCCTGAGAAGGTGACACCTAGGTAGACGTAGGAGTCCACTACCTGTATCTGTCCTCCAGCTTCAGTGAAAGAGGCACGATGGCGTACTGTCCTTGAGGTATGGAAGATCATGACCTAGGTCTTGCCAAGGTTCACTGTGAGTCCTCTCTCCATGCAGAAGGTATCTAGCGCCTGTGAATGTGACTGCAACCCCTCCTGTGACTCTGAAAGCAAGACAATGTCATCAGCATATAATAGGATGTGTACTGGCGTACCTTCGAGGTCTCCTCCTAGCCCTCATGCTCGCTGTATATACTCCGTGATCTCGTCGATGTAGAGACCGAAGAGAGTGGGTGAGAGAGGGCAACCTTGTTTCACACCAATGGTGCTAACAAGGCTGTCTGATAGGCCACAGGGGTAGCGTACCCTGCTTGTGACTCGTGCATACAGAGCATGGATTGGCCATAACATGTCTGATGGGAGCTGTAACTCCTGGAGCCTCTGTAGTAGTCTCTCTTGAGGAACCATGTCGATGGCTTTGCGGAAATCCACAAAGCAACAATATAGTCTCTGCTTCCTCGCCTTCGCGCTCTCAATCAAGCAACGAAGCACGAAGATGTGGTCGATGGTGGAGAAAGTGCGGCGGAAGCCTGCCTTGCCGGGTGCTCTGATCCAAGCTGCCTCAGCGTGTGTACTGAGCTCTGCCTCTAGTACTGCCCCATAGATCTTGGCCAGGATATGGCCTATCATAATAGTCCTGTAGTTCCCTGGATCCATCATATCGCCGGACTTATGGATAGGCGTAATAGTATGCATAGTCCACGAGTCAGGTAATCCCTCAACCAAAGCACGGTTGAAGAGATGGACGATCAGGTGGGAAACTACATCTGCTGCATATATAAAGTGCTCGCCCTGTAGCCCTGTGTGGTCTGCTGAACGGCCATGCTGTAGCCTATGGATGGCTTGTCGTACCATGCCTGCCGTGAAGGGGGTGGATATCACAAGACGCGGTGTGGGAGGGATCGGCAATGGTGGCTGTCCTTGGACGTCATATAACCTCCGGGTGTAGGTGTGCCAAGTCTGAGGATCTGCTATGGGTGTAGGTGGGCGTGGCTCATGTAGTGCCCTCCACGCGGTGGCACAATCCCTACTCATGAGAAGGTCGAACAACTCTGCCTCTTGTCTCTCCTCCAAAGCTCGTCGCTTGCGGCGTGTGAGGGCTCGCATCTGTCGTCGTGCCTCCCTCTCTGTGATGGATCCCAAGATACTCTGTGCTCTGAGATGTCAGTATAGTCGCCTACACTCCTCATCGTACCATCTATTCTGGGGTGTATGCTCCAACTGTGTCGAATGTGCGGTGCCGTGGGTAGTGTATGGGAAGCGGATGTGTGGAGGATCGAGGAGAAGTGGGCGATGAGGGTGTCCAATGAGGCAGAGGGATCAAGGGAGTAGATGCGCTCTTGAACATGGGAGCTATAGATATGTGCTAGCTCATGTCTAAAGTGAATGGTGGTATGGGCATGTGGCTGTATGGTGACGGGGTGTGATATGCATGGTGAGCCGCGTATGGATAGGGCAAGATATGCGTGGTCAGCTCCAATCGGTATGGGTGGGATAGTGAATGAGGTGATGAGATGTGTCGCCTCCCGGGGTCCGATAACATAGTCTACCACACTACCCCCCTTTGGTGTCGTGGGTGGAATGCAGGTGAGGCCACCCGAGGTGGGCCAAGTCGCCATCCCATTATATATAATGAGACGGTGTGCTTCTCCCATCTTGAGTAGGTGTTTGCCATATGAGGTGGGTGTGGCAGTGTCGGCTGGTGGCTCTGAGTGCGGGCATTGAAGTCTTCTACAAGGAAGACTTCGCCCATCCCGGTATACTCCATAATGGTGTCACTGAGGCAGTCATATGGCGATGTGGTGTCTGTTCCCTCCCGCCCTAAGGGTTGCTCGGGGGAATGGGTGAAGCGTGAGCCGGTGAGTGCAATATAGCATACGGCGAAATATGCTGCTCTCTCCTCTGATAGCTGGAGGCATATCCACATGAAACGTGCCTCTTGCTCTCTGGCTACCACTTGTACCTTGTCCTGTAGAGACTGTCTGTAGAGCACGGCTACTCCCCCTGATCCTCGTGTGGTGTGCTGTCTCATGTGTCGGTGGTGAGCTGACTCCCACATATAGCCCTCAATCCTCGGTAGGCTCCTCCCCGGGCTCTCGTGTGTCTCTGTCAAGAAGATCATGTCTCTGTCCTCCATCACCTCCTCAAGGCGTCCTGGATGTGTCCACAAAGATCCATTGCAATTCCAGACTGCAATGTGCACCTCCTGTTGTGCTGTCTCATAGGCCGCGAATCCCTAGTCAATGGGCCGTCCATCAATGATGACATGACCGTCTCTGTATAGGGCATGATGTCCCTCTCGTCGGGTTCAGAGGACACGCGGCATGCATGCACGTATGTGCTCTACCTGCATCGGTGTGAGATCGTCATCTAAATAGATGGGGGTGACCGGTGTAGTGCGTAGTACCACCCGTCGTCTGAGGAAGTCTCTCCTCCCGGCCTCATCTGAGAACTGAATGATAAGTGCTCTGCTCCGTGTGGTGTCCCGTCCTGCTCTCCAGGCTCAGGTGAAAGGGAGAGGCTCATCCGCGCGGTATCCAAGTAGTGTGCACAAGCGACGCCCGTCCTTCTCTGGTGATCCGTATGTCTCTGTGAGGCCGGAGACACGAACATTGAGCCTGCGAGCCTGTCGCATCCGCTCCTCCTCAATGGTGGTGTGTACTATGTGGATCTCCTCATGGTGGTTGTTCTTCTTTGCCTCCTGTCGAAGGTTCTTTTTTGCAACCTCGACTTATCCATCTTTCTTAGTCTCAAGCTCGCTCTGAACCACCTCCATGCACTCCTTCTTGATAGTCACCCGAATGTCCTCTAGCTGTGGGGCGATCTCCCCCTCCTCGCGTATGCTGTCCAGTTTCGTTCTCATCTTAGTAAGCTCAGTGTGCAACTCCTCCTGGTCTCGTGAGTGCTGCTTGCGGATAGCAAGAAGCTCTTCTCGAAGGGATTCATTTTCCTTCTCCAAGGTTGCCACCTTGGCTTCGAGGGCGGCAACTTTGCGGGTAACCCCGTTCAATGCAGAATCTCCTTCTTTCTTTTGTTTTCCTATTAACTCTCGGAGGATATGCTCTAAGGTGGCCAGCTGTTCCTCCAACTTGGGAGCCATGGAGGGAGAGAGAGAGAGAGAGAGAGAGAGAGAGAGAGAGAGAGAGAGAGAGAGAGAGAGAGAGAGAGAGAGAGAGAGAGAGAGAGAGAGAGAGAGAGAGAGAGAGAGAGAGAGAGAGAGAGAGAGAGAGAGAGAGAAAGAAAGAAATAAGGAAGAAAGTCATATTAACGTCTTCTGGAGGCCAAACTTGGCCTATGAGACAAAAAACCATGTACAAGTGTAGTAACCCTGTGTAGAGGATAAAATGAAATAAAAGGTATATCGCGACACAAAGATATATAAGGCTGGAAAAGGATGGGAAGAAGTGGCTCTGACTCCGCAGATAGTGGCCACCTAATACATGGGGGACATGTGAGTAAAAGTGTGAGTAAAACACCCTAGCTACTGGTGAATGGGTGGGGGTGAGAGAGAGAGAGAGAGAGAGAGAGAGAGAGAGAGAGAGAGAGAGAGAGAGAGAGAGAGAGAGAGAGAGAGAGAGAGAGAGAGAGAGAGAGAGAGAGAGAGAGAGAGAGAGAGAGAGAGAGAGAGGGAGTGAGAGGGGGAGGGGGAGTGAGAGGGGGAGGGGGAGAGAGAGAGAGAGGGGGAGAGAGAGAGAGAGGGGGAGAGAGAGAGAGAGGGAGAGAGAGAGAGAGAGAGAGAGAGAGAGAGAGAGAGAGAGAGAGAGAGAGAGAGAGAGAGAGAGAGAGAGAGAGAGAGAGAGAGAGAGAGAGAGAGAGAGAGAGAGAGAGAGAGAGAAAGAAAGAAAAAGACTTTTTAACGTCTATTAGAGGCCAAAATCGGCCTATGAGACAAAACATATACATCAATATGATCCAATCCACTTTGATCCCAAAAGGAAAATAAAGCGTGAGTGCAAAATACGGGTATAAAAGAAGTGGATAATAATTGGCATCAAGGGTGTGGGGTGCTATGGGTATGCACTCTATATGCTCAATGGGTGAGATACAAATATGATATGCATAGGGAGGGGAGGCTCGATGGTATCACAACCCTCTAGATGCCTGGAGTGGGTATAGGATATAATGCATCGGTGGGTAAGGCATCATGGTGATCCTCAAAATGCTATGAACATCCAAATCGAAAGGGGTGCGCTGCTGATGTCTCCGTATCTCCATGTCATGGCGTGCGTGAATCGCTTGAATCTCTCTCTGGTGTGGACGGGCTCTCCGGGGTGGGGGTATCGGTCGTCGACGCTGTCGTCTAAGCTCCTCTGCTCTGTGTAATTTGACACCCCGCATCGAGTTGGGTCCTCGAGTGGTTGTGGGTCTGAAAAAATCTGTAATATAAGTCTGCCGGGGGGGGGGGGGGGGGCGAGGTGTATCTCCATTTGTTGCTGGAGAAGTGATGCATGGCGGTCCTGGAGCTCTACTAGGAAACGACCTAGAGGGCGCTGGTCCTCTGACCCCAATAAAACCCTAATCTCTCTTGGCCCCCTGAAGAGCTCTGGGTAGCGGTCTCTGATGTCCTCTAATCAAAGTCACCAGGGGACGGGGACGGGTCCCGGGGACGGTGGTGTCCCCGGGACGGGGACGGAGCCTAGGGTGTCCCGGGGACGGGTCCCCGGGACGGCACCAAAAAAACGCTGATTTTTTCAAAATAATGAGATGAAACTTATGTTCAAATAATTCCTCAACATGTGAAATGACCAATAATAAGAAAAACATAGAAAAAAAGTGTTTTTTAAGTATAAACGATGAGCACGTTGAGTCGTTGGCAGTTGAAAAAAGTTAGTAGTTAAATGGTACTCCAAGAGTTGAAACTTACAAAGTTACAAGTGATAAGTGACAAGTCTCATGTATTTCATCATGTCAAAAAATAGATTCTACATCATCATCATATCAAAAAGATGTTACATCATGAGATAAAAAGATCTTATATCATACGATCGATGGACAAATGCCAAAAAGACTACATATGATGGGAACATAAATAAGAAATGCAAAAGGCAGCAGGCTACAACATAAATGTGATGACTATGGAGAATGCAAGTGGGGAGTCATAGTGACAGACTCATTTTCTGCAACACAATCAGTGGTTGCTGCATCTTCATGTTCTTCATTTACCACTTGGTCCGATCCCTGCTCTACCTCCCATTCTCTGAAAAGATCTCCCTCCATGCATTGCGTCCGTCGAAGCATCCTCAAATTTGCAATGACAAACACAAGATCACTAGCACGCTGCACACCAAGCCTGTTCCTCTTCTTAGAGGCTACATGTCCATACACACTCCATAGTTGCTCAAGGCAACTCGTGGTGCAAGCCTGGCTAAGTATCCGAATGGCCAATTGTTGAAGCTCTGGACCATCAGAACCAAAATCCTCCCACCATAGGGAAGCACCAACACGTAGCCTATCCTCTTGGGCATCTGCACATGCATATGAAGCATCTTTCCCTGTTCTATATTTGGATAATTGATCTCTGATAAGTCGCCTAGCTGCACTATCCGGGACAAATCTCTCTAATATTTTCCTCCATCCATTAGCTACCTCTGGATCTGCATATTGCTTTTTATCTTGAAATTCTGGATCCAACATGTATGCTGCTGCGTGAAGTGGAGAGTAGTATGCATCCCATCTGCTAACACAAATAGCTGAAAGTTCTTCATACCTATCATTATCATTCACCAATGTTTTTAGTGCTTCAATTGTGCGATCCATAGCTTCATACACTTTACCAATACATGGCTCCATGGAATCCACAATTTTCAATAAGTGCACAAGTGGATGAACAATATCCACGATGTGAGAAATGTTTTCCCACCATGCTGCATCATCAGCTAATCTTCTAAATTGCTTTCCTGCTGAAGTAGAAGCTTCTGGCATCCTCGCGAATTCATCACTCAATAAAAGCCCTCTCAAGACACCACTACATTTTACTACTCGGTGTAACATAGTGAAATTATATGCAAACCTTGTGTCTGAGTACTTGAGCAAAGCAAGAGTAGATCTCTTGCTAAACTCATTCTTCACACGAGTATGGTTGTTGATGAAGCTAACCAATGAATTTGCCTCATTGATTACAGGCAAAATCCAATCCAAATTCCCAATGTCTTTGAGAATATTATTTAAACAATGAGCCATGCAAAAGCAAACAATGATGTGAGGGTACAAATTTTCAATAATTGCACCTGCAGCTCTATTTGCAGGCTCCCCATCTGCTACAATGCAAACCACATTTGATGGCCCGACAATCTCTATTGCACTTGCCCACTCAGCAGCAAGTACATCAGCTGACTTTCCTGTGTCGGATGCATCATGTGATGAGATGAAGTACATCTCCCCACGAGAATAAGCTACCACTCCATGGATAGAGCGTCGTTGGATATCACTCCATCCATCCACAAGCAATGATACTCCGTTTCGTTCCCATGATTTTTTAATGGTCTCGCATGCGGCTTCCACAAGCTTCTTCTCTTTCTCCAACAAAGTGGTGCGCAAGCTCTCGGAGCATGGAGGCACATAGTGTGCTCCATATTCACCAATCTTCTTTACCATATCTTTGAAATATGGTGATCTATGGAAAAGTTAAACAAATAAGATTTATAAGTAATGGCTTATGGCCCATGGGAGTGTCAAAATCTGAAAATCAGCAAATATTGAAACAAAATGAAGATTCAATTCTTATCGAGCCGCATTGAAAGCTATGTGGTCATGGTAAAAAAAGCGTGCCACTGCAGTATCCACCTCCTCTTTCAATACGGGATTCCAATTTTCATGGAGTGTTTGTTGACGTGACGGACGCACATAGGGCATTCCCGATGGTGTAGAGGAAGTAGGAGTAGGATGAGGAGTGGAAGTAGGAGTAGGAGTAGGAGTAGGAGCACGAACCGGAACCGATGAAGATGATGCTCTTGAAGAGGATGGCATAGAAGACCTCACAAACGATGCCGGGTCAATAGGAGCTTGTGAAGCACGCCGAGCATGAGCTTGAGCATCACTAATAGCAAGTTTGTTGAGTAATTCTTGCTTCTTCTCCGAAGTGATTGCGGAACAAAATCTTACTTCATGTCCACGCTCATGAAGTAAGTGTGCACGCACCTTGTTTGCTCCACCGGTTCTCTTGTAGCCACATAGCTTGCAACTCCATGGTCTTGCACCACCACCTTCTCAGGATACGGGAGATTCCACCTCTTCCCACCATGTCCACTTGCTTGTAGCATGCCTCCTCTTGGTCTTTGATCCACTTGTTCGCGATGAAGAAGCCATAGGAGAAGAGAAGACTATGAGGAGAGGAGAAAGAAAGAGAAGGGTGAAGAAAGGGCTGAGAAGATATGGCTCAGCCCTTGAGTATGCAAGGGTGAAGATAACTCAAACCCTCACACACACAAGATGCTTGCAATGAAGGCTCTAAGTGAGTTTGTGGCTTGAAGAGCTGAAATGGGGGGCTATTTATGCTTGTAAACAAGCCTCTAGAGCTCCTAAAAAAGGCGCCAAACTTGAGCCTAAAAAAATCGAATGTAAAATTCGAATTTGAATTTAATTTTTCAGTCAAAAAATCCCGCCAAAACTGCCCGCCCGTCCCCGTTTTGACCTATCACAGATTTCCGTCCCCGGGACGCGTTCCCGGGACGGCAGCCTGTTTTGCATGGATTGATCGGGACGTCCCGCGTCCCCTACACACGTCCCATATGTTTCATGCTTGGGGACGGCGTCCCGGCGTCCCTAGGACCCGGGGACGCGTCCCCTTGTTACTTTGTCTCTAATGCCTGGCATCTACATATGTAGTGCTCCTCGTCCTCCACCTCCTCTCGGCATATCATGCATAATGTCTCGTCTCTCGGGGTATGTGTCGCTCTCCCAACCTCAATCTCGAGTTGGTGTGATGATACTCTGAGCTGCCCAATGGCCACTCTCTCAACTGGTGCCATGTATGTAGATCGTGCAATGACTTGTCTTTAACTGCATGTAGAAGTGATAAAGAAGCATAGTACTTTTAAATCTCAAAATGATTTAAACGATTTATTCAAGATTTTTATGTCTTTTCCAATTTTTTCTTTGTTTTGAGATATTATCATGCATTTTATCCATATTACATGCATTATATATAAAGTGTATGATATATATGTAAATACTAGAATGCTTTATATGTGTATATGCAAAAATTTCAAAAACAAAAAATCACAAAAATTGCAAAAAGAAATCAAAATCGTCATTTTTATTTTTTACCCGAGCGATTAAAACGATTAGATTGTTTAAAACACGATTTTTAATCGTGATTTAAATCTCTCTTTTGTTACTATGTAAACAAGCTCGAGTTTGGAACCTTCCTTGTCCTCTATCCGTAGAAGTGTGTAGATGCTCCTCAATACTAGCACAATGCATCCAATCTCTGTCCAAAAGTCCTCATCAAGCACTTTCCTTTGCACATAGCGTGCAATCTCTATCTGAGACTGTGGTAATGCTGTCCATCTCCTATCTATAATAGTCACGTGCAAAGCATCCACGATTTGTCGTAATCTACATAACGCTAGATAAATATAGCGAAAACATGTCTCGGCAGGACGGGTTATCTCTATGTTGCTGTTTGCTGGAAAATAGAGCTTGATGATTTTTTCGTATGAAGTTCAGAATACCTTTAGCATCAATCAATATAGGCTCAATCCATGGAAGCTTGCCTATGAGTTCCATCAACAAATCAATGCAATGGGTTGCACATGGGGTCCACACTATACAAGGGAATTCTTGTTGCACTGATTCTCCCATTCTCTTGCAATTGGACGCATTAATCTGAGATGACTTGTACCACATTTTTCGGACCAACATCAATAATAGCACTCTTAATGTGCTCAAATATGAATTCCCCTGTGATACAATCACTTGCTTTACTAGCATCTGTTGCACAAAGAAAATATGCACCTAAACCTGAAGAGACAAGGATATTGATTATATGGCTATGGGCCGACGGCGTGTCTCATGCAATCCAGCTGATATAATGGAACATCCATATGTCATCCAACCTGTTTTGATGGGATCTAAAAACGCTTTCCTTTTCTTCGTCTAGCATGGTCGTACGTATTCTTTTGTAGTCTATACCATACCAATCATTAAAGGACCTCCTATGCAATGGCTTTCACCATTCTCCTCCATGCATTAGTACGCACCATAGTGAAAGAGAGATTTGCACTCAAGAATGCATCTCTCTATCTATATCTCTGCAACTTTCTGGTGTTGCCTTTGGATTGAGGACGATACAAATGTCGAGTTCATGTCTAGGTCGTTGTGAAGGTGGCATGATGATGGACTCCTCTTTTACAATACGAGTCCGAGTAGCAATAGCACTATGACACTCCATCATCTTGATATCGAACGAAGCCGAATCATGACGAAGAGCACTACAAGCATCTTCTACCAAGGCATGCACACTTCCTATGATTTGAGCAACCTCTGGAGGAACTTTGTCACATGCAGAAATACCCATTCCTCCAAACCCGGATACATGATGTATGACTCATGTAGTAGTGGAAGTGAACGACTTAGTGCAATACTTGCATGTCCACTTACGAGTGCCAGAGCCCGAGGTACTTCGACTATTAGCCAAAGAATAGCTAATGGTATAGACATCCCACATGACATTCATGCTTCGAGGCATGTTGAATGATGATGCAAGACTAGGGTTGATGTGAGACACAATGATATATGGGCTGAAATATGCAAAGATGAGGTGATGTATGAGCTCGAATGTGCAAAAGGATGTGATATATGAGCTAAAATATTCAAAGATGAATGGGCTGAAATTTGAATGTATGGGCTGAATCGGCTGCCTTAAAACTCTCAAGTCTCAATGACACAAATGGCTATGAAGCTCTCAACCTTGAAACTCTAGCATCTCATGAATGGTTATCAAGTTGTCATGAATGCTAAGTACTTCATGCTCAAGTATGCTAACTTCTAACTCAGGCTGCCAAGTGCTCAAGTCCCTAACTCGGGCAGCAGGCTGCTAATTTGGACGCTCAAGTTGTGAGCACGAGTGACGAATTCTCAACAAGCTACATCAAGGGCCAAGGCTGAGGGCTAAAGAGCGAGACTTCAAAGTTCACGCTCGGACGACGGTGGTTGGAGGCTGAAGCAACAGTTTGGAAAAACTATGACGCAGCCGAATAGGGGACATTCTTCAAGATAACAGTCAATATTAATCAACCACCTAAAAAACTACACGAACCGTTCGAATCCGGTTTGGACCGAATGTAAAGAACCTAAAAACACATCCAAACCATTCGGTTTGCATACAATGTATGTATGTATGTATGTATGTATGTCTGTATGTGTGTGTGTAGATATACACATATACATATATGTGTCTGTGTATGTGTACACACACACACACACACACATATATATATATATATATATATATATATATATATATATATATATATATATATATATATATATATATATATATATATATGTGTGTGTGTGTGTATATATATATATATATATATATATATATATATATATATATATATATATATATATATATATATATATATATATATATATATATATATATATATATATATATATTGTGTGTGTATGTGTGTACACACACACGCATACATATATTTTTTATTTTTTATTTTAATTTGTTTCTTTTTTAATTTATTATTATTTTTTATTATTTAATTATTTATTATTTTTTTATTTTTTATTTTTTATTTTATTTTTATTATTTATTTATTATTTTTTGTTTTGTGTATGTGTGTGTATGTGTTCGTGTTCATGTGAGTGTGTGTGCATCTCTTTTTGTATTGGTTTTCTTTCTTGGTTTTTTCTTTCTTGATTGTAACTTTCATGTCTTATATTGGTCTTAAGTCTCTTGCTTTTGTTTGTTATTTTTTCCAATGTGTATGTATTTGTGTTCTCTATCTTGAGTTCGTAAGTTTGGATAACTCTGAACTTATGAATATATCAAAGTCACATAGCGGACATGCAAGTCTTTTGATTTTCGTCCGAGTTGTGACCAGCTGTTTGTTCTTATTGGAAATATCTTTTTAGGGTGTGCATACCCCGACAGCTAATCTCTTCGTACTTAAATGTTTGGGTGTATGAGTTTGTGATTGCGAGAATGTCCGTTTGTGTACGTGCGGTCATGGGTGTGTATGTGTATGTATGTATTTGAGTGTGTGCATGAATGTATGTGTGTGGGTTTATTTTTATTTTGTATTTTATTTTTATTTATTTATCTATTTTTAATTTTTATTTATTTATTTACTTTTTCAATAATAATAATTTTATATATATTTATATGTATTTATAAAAATTTTAATTTTTATAATTTATTTATCATCAATAATTATAATCATTAATATATATATATAAATATATATATATATATATATATATATATATATATATATATATATATATATATATATATATATATATATATATATATATATATATTTAGTTTTATATTATAATAATTTTTTATTTTAATTTGGTTTATTTTTCCTTAATTTGGGAATCTTTTATTTTGTTTATATCTTTTGTACTTTTTGGATTGTGTGTTTTCCGTGAGTGTTGTGTTTATATGCATGTTGTTGTGAGGTATGTTATTATTTGATTATTTTGTTCTTAAGTCCGCTTTCTCTCTCTCTTTCCTTTTTTTCCCTTTTATTTGTTAGGTTTGCTTTATTTATTTTTTATTTTTGATTCATTTATTTATTTATTTTAAAAAAAAAAAGAAAAAAAAAGTGGGTCTTTTTGACCAAGGGTTCTTTGTGTAGTTTCATGAACAATTTCTTGTGGTAGAAGAAGTTAAGTAATGATTCTAGCAAAGGATCACGGGCACTTGACTGCACGTTTCGTCGATGATCTCTCAAGTGTAACAAGCAGCCTTATTTAAGGGCCCCACTGCTTGGAAGCAGCCCTGCTACTTAAATGGGGAGTGTGGTTAGCACTCTCTCTAACCTAGGATCTTTGGCCTACAGGCGGGCGTTGATCTGATTTTTTGACCTGACTATACACATTTCTCATAATACTTATTCAGCGACTTCGAGTTCCAATTTCGACCAGGTACGTGCTTCAACCTCTTCTTCAAATCTTGTTCCTTATCGTGTTTATAGTAGTGGAAGAGAAAGGTTAAAATTCTTAGCTAGATCTAATTTAAATTCTTTGCATTGCTTAGATAATGGTCATATTCATTGGTCTTCTTTCAAAACGGCCTTAGTTAATACTCATTACACTAATAATTCAATAAAAGCTCTTCTTTGTTTAAGGCGTTTAAGAAAAAAGCATTTGAATGAAGATAATCCTTTAAGTCCAATTCATTGTTCACAAGTCATTTATGTGATCTATAATATTTACGATAGTTCATTTTTATATGTTGGTCAAACTTTTAGGACTGCATTTATTCGTTTTCAAGAGCATGTTAGAGAAGCTAGGAAAATTCATTCCAAAAGAATTTTAATTGAAAAAGTAAAACCTCTTTATGCATCCATAGCAAAATACGGTTTTGAATCGTTTCGTTGTTTTCCTATTGAACACATAGAAGGTAATTTTAGAAACTCTAAAGAGTTTTACAAAGAAGCTTTGCCTAGGGAGTTATTTTGGATGCGAACTTTACATACCTTCTTTCCTAAAGGCTTCAATTTAGAAGGAAAATCTAGCCTTCGTAAGAGTAAATCTATCAATAAGAAAACTCCTATGTTATGGCGTAGATACCCAAAACTTTCCTCAACCGTCCAATCTTCTCAACATACAGAAATTTGGGTTCCACATCGTAATATTAATGTTTCTATTTCCTCTCCCCATAGGTCCCTTAGTTCATGCTGTAGATTAGACTCTTCTCATGAGGATTTCCCATCATCATCTTCTAATGACCATTTGTTTAGCTCTTTGGCTGATCAATCTCTCAAGTTTAGTGATTTTAAAAGAAGATTAATTTTCTTGGATAGAATTATGCAAGAGGGGTCTTTTTCTTTCAAAATCTTTGAAAAGTATAACAAAAGAGTCCTCTTTAAACTTCTATATATCTTGGAAAATTTCTCTCATGAGGATTTGAGTCTTAGAAAATCCCATAGTTTTCAA